>CM035160.1:32161637-32761637 GCA_020205615.1 Panax quinquefolius
GATTGAATAAATATTACCACAAATCATTTTATTTTTAATCAACACATATTTAATCTTTCAACAATTATTAATCATTTATAACTTTTCGTCTCAATTATTGATTTAATAATATAACATATTATACGAGATGATCTTTGTATGACAATAATTGAATCAATAATATAAGAGATATGATGCAAAGAATTATCGTAGCAATAATTGAGTATAAATTGAGTGACTTCTTACGTAAGCATCAATAATCAATACCGCGCTACTACTACGAATCACGCGATACATTCTTGTATTTTTACTACCGGTAGTTCAACGGTTTTAATGGTAACACCTCCATTGTTATTTTCATAAAGTATTTTTTATCGTTTTCTCAATCCGACAATAATTACATTGCGGGGTCCACTAATGATTGTGCCTTGTTATCGAATATTCCCGACAAAAAAGAATATTTCCCACCAAACGAATATTTTATAACAACTTGCTTACTTTTGCAAAATTTATAAATATTACCCAAAACTATAATATTATATCAAATTTACTCTATAATATTCAAAAATAATATTTATAGAAAATTCATCTTTATTTATAAAAGTTGAATTCTTACAATAATAACTAATGAAATCATTATTAATTTAACAATTGATATTATTATATGTCAATAGGGTATACATGAATGTTTACCCACACACTTCATATCATATAACAATATTATTATGCAAGTCACATGAATGCAAATAACTCTTACTATATAGTCTATATATATATATATATATATTAATATTAATGCTACACCTCGTGACTATATAAAATATATATAGTTAACTACCATATAATAAAGGTTTACTATATTGCATAAATTAATCAAGTAAACATATAATCATTTATTATTAATCTCTTACACATTAAATATTATTTATTCATAATAATTATTAATTAACACATTATCAATTAATTACTCATAATTGCAATTAATCAATATGTTCAACTCTTGCTACTATATTCAAATAAATTGAATACTTAATTAATACTCTTATCAAGTCTTTGATATTAGAATCTTAGGGTTAGTCCACCAATTTAAATCAACTATTAGTGACTCCCTTTAATCATTTCGTAAATTCACATAACCACTTAAGGTTTAAATAGGCTCACAAAACTAACTCATTAAATCACATATTTAATTAATAAGAAGTTTAAAAATTTGTGGACGTTACAGTATTACTTCACTTTACCCACCGGGTATTCCAACAGTTTTAATGGCAACCGTTACGCCGTTATTATTAAAAAAATCATTCGTGTCATTTTTTTCATTCGACAGTTTTCTGTTATGGGGCCCACAAATGACTGCGCTGGCGAACAAATATTTCCCGACAACAAGAATATTCCACGACCAAACGAATATTCCTTTACAACAATGAATATTTTATAATGACTTGCTTATTTAAAATATTTGTGTATTTTACCCATAACTAACCACATTAATCAAATCAACACCTTATTATTCAAAATAATAACAAAATGAATTAAATCTTTATTCATAAAAAGTTAGGGTCTTACAATGCATGTTGTCGTATGTTAATGGCGTTGTAATAATCTATTTTGGTGATAAAATTTATGTTTGAAATATATATTTTGGCGACTCAAATTGAGTGGTGTAAACTTGATTTAGGGCGCCACAACTTATGTGATTCCTTTATTATTTTTAATTTAATATTAAATTTTATATAGTTTGAAAATTGAATACTTAGGTTTTTTTAATTAATATTTCGTATTTATATATATATTTTTAATTAGAGTTCAAAGTTCAAAGGCAAAACTTAAAAGCCTAAACGTAATATTTAAGTCATACTCTCTCTTGTATAATTATCAACTAAATAAATTTTATAAAAAAATAAAATTATTGTAAAATAATAAGTTACAATCATAATTTTAGTTTTAAAAGCAATTACATTTTAATTAGCAATATATAAGTTGGGATTTTTTTAAAAAAAATTAATTAAATCAATGTCTCATATAAAAGTGGTTTAAAAAATTTAAGCATTAATATATTTTGTAATATACATTAAATTTTTTATATTAATTATTATTTACTCATAATATTTTTCTTATATTTTTAGGAATATAATTGTTGAAAATAATAAGTTGTCATTATGATTTTTGTTTTAAAAGCTAGCTAACTAAATTTTAATAATTAATATACAAGTTAGAATTGTCTGGTAACATTAATTAATTAGAGTTCTCCTATATATAATAGAATTGGTAACTAAAGCAATCATTAATATATTTCGTATATATATATATATATATATAAAATAATTTTTGATATTAATTATTATGGACTTATAATATTTATAATATATTGTCATTTAGAGATTAAAGTTGAGTAGAAACTTAAACTAAAATCTTAAATAGAATTTTAAGTTAAAATTTATTATATGAATAAGTAACTAACTGACTCTTATAAAATAATAAAATTGTTGCAAAATAAAAAGTTAATATTAAAATTTGTAGGACCATAAAAGAAGTTTTAATTTTAGTCAAATTAAAAAGTATTTTATTTCTAATTAAATTTTAGGTTTATACCAAAGAACGAGACCCAAAAATCAAGTTTGTCTTATTTTATATATATATATATATATATATATATATATGACTAAGTAACTAAATGACTCTTATAAAAAATAAAATTATTGCAAAATAATAATTAAATATTAAAATCTATAAAACCAAAGAGAGAGTTTTAGTTCTAGTAGGAGCATAAACTTATTTTAATTCTAGTTGAATTCTAGATCTATACCAAAAATCAGAGATGAAGCCAAAAAATTTAACTTTCTTCAAATTATATATTTATATAGATATAATCATATATATAAATATATAGACAGAGAGTTACTATTTTCACAAGAAAATAAATGATATTTCCACTGATTTTTATTCCATAAAGATGAAACTCACTCCCTATAATTTATTGATGTGAGGAGTGGAAATATTAATTTTGGGTGTGAAAATATCAATTCCATATAAATCTATTTTGAGGTTTCCTATCATTTCTTTAGTTTTTTACTTACAATTTACAAAAAAACGTATAAGTAAAATGACAATTTTACCCAAACAATCCTTAATTACGAATGGAACCTTTGCCTCTGAAGGGTTTCTCCGATTAGGCATTTTAACCAACAAACCCTCCTCCGCTCCGCCACTTTCCGCTCTGCAACTCAAAACCCCCTCACCACACTTCTATACAGAGACAAACAGTATATATATATATATATATATATATATATATATAATCGAGAAGAGAGAGATTTGATTAAACCCTAGAAGCTTCTATCGATCCAAAAATCTTTAATTGTTGTAGTTAGAAGAATCAAATCAGAAAAGAATGCCTCCAAAGCAATCAAAGGCAGACATTGCGAAGAAGCAAAAAGTAGTGGAAGACAAGACATTTGGACTGAAGAACAAGAACAAGAGCAAAAATGTTCAGAAATATGTTAAATCTATTGAACAAGCTGTTCAACCAAAGCTTGACCCTTCCAAACTCGCCGCCAAGGTAATCCCTTTTTTAATTTTTCGACTGCTCTTTACTTTTTTTTTTGATGCGTAAATTAGTTTTTATTTTTGTTAATTTTGATTTATTCAGTCAATTTATTGATTGAGATTGTATTTGGGATTACAGAAGAAAAAGGATGAGGAGAAGGCTAGAGAGAAGGAATTGAATGACTTGTTTAAAATTGCTGTTGTTCAGCCTAAAGTTCCAGTTGGTATATTCGATTTCTATAGTTGGCTTTATGTCATATAATTACTTTATATCATTTCTCTAACAATACCCACACGAGTTTCTTGTATATACACGCAGACATGATTCAGACTGATTAGCTGATCCATGAGTAATTATGTTTATATTAAGGCTTCATTAAGTTTAAGTTATAGCTGATCTGGAGTTCACTAAGCTGGGTTTATATATATCTATACATGTGTATATATATACAACTTATATATTATGATCCTTTTTCTCTCCCTAGTTTTCCTAACATTTGATTCTAATTTACGTACTCCACCAAGCAATTTCTCGGTATCCATGTTCGTTGATGGAATGCTTGTGTGTTTTCTCAGGGACTGTGATGTAACCAAGAACATTAAGGTCTATGATTATTGTTACTGGTTTGGATATTCTTATGTTTAAAGTTGTAATTTTGGGCAGGGGTTGATCCAAAGTCTATTCTGTATGAATTTTTCAAAGCGGGTCAATGTGCAAAGGGTTTTAAATGCAAATTTTCGCATGATCTCAATGTACAGAGGAAGGGTGAGAAGATTGACATATATAGTGATAAGCGCGATGAAGGTGATTAAGTTAGCATGCTCATTGGTTAAATCTATGTGTTAGTCATTATCTGTTCTCCATTTGTATTTTTTCCCCTAGAAGAAACAATAAAATTCTGATTAAGTTGTGCGCGTGCATGCTTTTCCTTAGACACAATGGAGGAATGGGATCAAGAGACATTGGAGAAAGTTGTAGAATCAAAAGGAAAGAGTACAAACCAGAATAAACCAACTGAGATTGTACAATTTCTTATCCTCTTCAACCTCTTTAAACATACAATGTTAATTTATGCACTTGTCTTTTTATTTGCTCATGGATATTAGGCTCTTCTCCTTCTGTTGTTGTTCCTTTTCCATTATCTAATAATTCCCTGTAAAATGCATTATTCAAACTTCTAGTGCTACTGCTAAATATTGTAATTTTGTTGCTTATTTTTCGATTGTGTTTCTATAGTTGTTTCCATGGTAAGCTCAATTTTGTAGGATATACTGTATTATTACAGGCAGGTTTTGTTGATTGTATTATATCATGCTAAGGTATTTAAAAGAGCATTCGCTGCCTTTTTTTTTATCCTATAACTGAATGATATTTATTGTTATGAATTTCAGCAAGTAGTACAAATACTTGATCACCATCCACAATACCAACTGAATTCCAGATTTTCCATTCATTTCACTTAGAATGAGTTTGTATCACCTTGAGTCTAAATTTTTGTGTTTACCTGACTATTAACTATCATAGTTATCAAGTCGTTGACTAGTCGACGACTAGTCTAAGCGGTAGCACAGCACAAAGTTGAAGGATCAACTTGGGAGAAGTAGCTAAGTCGTACGACTAGGTGAGGCGCCTTGACCAACTACCTTCCAAGGTGCACGATCTGGAAAGGGAAAAAAAAGTAAAAGAAAAGAAAGGAAAAGAAAAGAAAAGAAGAGATAGTTGTTGTAGCAAGCTTCCATTGACGGAGTCTACAACCATCGTCAGTGTACCGTTGGTGCTATAATTTGTGTCGACTGTCGACGCTGATCTCGTCCATACCAATGTAGCCGGATCTTGCCGCTCCCTGTTTGTGTAAGAAAACTAAAAGGAGACTGAAATTTAAAAGTATCTTGGCAAAGTACAGTTTAGTATCCCATTTTTCTTAAACTTCAGATCTAGTCACTAAGTTGCAGACTTTTCATTTAATATCCTTCTTTTCTTTTATAATCACCTCTAAGTTCTTTGAGTTTACATTTTAATCCCTGGACCCCATATTTTTAGTATTAGTCATGTCCGTTAGTTTAGTTTTCAGTTAGGTTCTTAGTAAATGTGTATTATTTGTAAATGAGATATAAATGTAAAATGTTAATATGTTTTTCTTTTTAATGGTATTTAAGAGTATTGCTTGTGAATAGTAATACATTTATGAGCAATTTCTTACGTACTTGATGTAATTTGAAGTAATATATATATATATATATATATATATAATTTTACATGTATAAAATGTGCATAGAAAATGACTTGTCTACTTATGAGGGACTAGTCGGGCGCCTAGTTGATTAAGTCATTTAAATGCCAACTCGAAATGCCTTTCAATCAACAACATGAATTTTCAGTGAGACTTGTTACTGAATTTTTGTAACATCTCTGCATTGAGTCTTGTACTTGCTTTTTAACACTGCTTTTGACCATTCCATCAACATTAATGAGTTCATATCCAAATATTCTTCAGTTGGGGGTTCTCCCTTAACATCTTCAGTGACCTTTAGGTAAGGATGTAAATGGTAACCGAAAATTCGTGTCCATCCGCATCCATATTTGAAAAAAAACTCGGATATTATTTGTATTCGAAACAAAGCGGATATATTAGTATTCGATTTTAAGATATTCGCAAATAAACGGATACGAATACCCGATATTCGGATTCGTATCCGAATTCAAAATTTGTATCCGAATAACTTGTATATGTGTGTATATATAATTTAACTATCAATCATCATATATTAAGTAAACATAATTTTTTCAAACGACCGACCTTACATATGTAATAACTAGATGCGAAAATTATTTTTAAAATATGTCATTTCACTTTTAAAAATAGAAAAGAACACTTTTAAATACATCATTATTAAACTATAATGAATCCATTTAATTTTAGTTGATGCATGTTTACTATTGTAAAGTGTAAAATATCAAAAATGTATAATCTAAAACAAAACTATAGTTATTAGTTTGTCACAAATATTTTATTTTCAAAACTTACATGCGAGAACAAGAGTGGATGATAAATTAATATTATTTTTCATTGAAAATGCATTTAATTTATTACTTTCTCATTGATGTTTAAATTTTGTCTGATTTTTATGATCAATGCAGGATGATGTCGTGCTTGACATTTTGTCCCTTTTATGATTAGGATGTTTAATTAATATGTATTGTTTAAACTTTAAATGGTAATTGGTAATTATTCAATTTTATCTTTTAATTTTCAGTAAATAATTTGAATGAATTGTTTATTAGGTAACTGATAAACAAATTTGGATACCTGAATATTCGAATAATCTGTTAGTTCGACTAAAATAAACGAACGGATATTATCCGCATTCGAGATATTATTTTGAATACCGAATACGGACATTATTCGCCGGATACGAATACGGATAGAGTATTAATTTTCCGGATATGGATACCACTGTATCTGGATCCATATATATCCGTTTACAACACTACCTTTAGATATATTCTTCCAATTAATTCCCTTAGAAAACTTAATAATAGTTTATGCCATATTAATCTGTATAAGAATTGTTTCTTAATCTGGAATTATTCCTGTGTCGCAATTTATTCCATTAAGCAAAATTTTTGAGTCAATAGTCTCCATATCATAATCCAAAGAAACCATTTATCTATTACACCACTTGTGTTTGATTTGGATGATGCACTGTCAATAATTACAGAAGTGGCAAAGATTGAATGTTCTACTGGTTTTACTTATTAAAAAAAATGTTATACTGATTGGTGATGAGAAAAATTATTCTTTAGGACTTGAAAAACCTCAAAGTTTGCAGCTGAGTTTCAGTTTCAGTTCTCTCTGTCAAATTTGTTTGCAAGACTGTCACTAGTGGAGTTTGGACTGCAAATGAACTGAGTAGAGTTAATTATTCGACTGTTTGGGCTTGGCTTGTATGCATAAGAACTGCACTCTCAAGGGAATAACTAATAACTAATAAGTGTGTAGTTGATAAGCAATTAAGCATAATAGTGACTGCGAGTGAATAGTCACTCTCCCAATTTTTTTATATGCATTTCTGTCAAGAAATTAAATGTGCGTGGGCAAATTTTTAGTTACATAAACATGTATTATGTTTAAAAATTCAATTACAAAGTTGCATGAGTTACTGAGTACGATTGTTTAAATGAATTTGCAACTTATCTATCCTATGAACAGGTTTGCAAGCATTTCCTGGAAGCAGTTGAAAAGAAACAATATGGTTGGTTTTGGGCTTGCCCCAATGGTGGCAAAGAGTGTCAATATAGACACGCGCTTCCTCCGGGATATGTGCTGAAATCTCAAATGAAGGCGCTTTTAGAGGAAGAAGCTAATAAACTTGCTATCGAGGACGAGATTGAAAATCAGGTGATCAGCTTATTCATTTATGTTAATCATCATTTTATGTTTAGATAATCTGCAATACTATTAACAAATTAGTTATCAGTTGCAGATTCATCCTCATTCTTCGTTCTCATGCCTCTTTTCTCTATTGTGTCGGTTGTCACAGTATTTTCCCCCCAAATTACTCATTTATCTTTGCCCCACATTGCTCTCTTTCTTACCCCAATAATTCTTATAAACATATCTGAAAATTGTTTCAGCGTGCAAAAGTAACAACTACAACTCCAATGACAACAGAGCTCTTCTTTCAATGGAAGAAAAAAAAGGTGGACGAAAGAGAAGCTGGTTTGGCTGCCCAGCAAGCAGAGAGGGCAAAGAATGACCGCATGAGGTTAATCACTTCCTTTAACCCCATCCTTATTGCCAATCCAGTAGATATGTTCATTGAATTACATTAATTTATTTTTCTCCAGTGGCCTCGAGTTGTTTCTTTCAAATGCTAGCTTGTTCGTGGATGATGAAGATGCTGATGCATATGAGAAATACCCAAGAGAAGAAGAACCTAACGTTACTGAGCAGAAGGTAGTCTTGCTTGCCATAACTGATTACAACTTTTCTTTTTATAAGTCTTGAACTTGCTGGAATTTCAAATTGCCAGTCGTCATAGATTATTCTTTTAATATGTTATGATTTCATTTCAAGTTTCAACATATTCCGAAAAAGAAATTACATTTGATGTTTCTATTTTAAATATTGCCTTTTTGGTGGGTTATAAGTTTTGACTGAAATATCAATTAATTTAGAGAAGCTAAGAATCGTATCGATTTCTCTTCTGTTAAGGAATGCTTGTATGTATGGAAGGAGCAATTGATATACATATGAGAGAGACACTGCACCCAGTAGCATGCGCTTGGCCTTATGCTTGCGGGCTGCCCTGGGATGGGGTGGGTGTTACGGTGCCATTTTGGGTGCTGCTTTATGTCTTTTTTCCTCTTCCTTTTCCAAATTACGCTCTGACACCACTACCACCATCACACAAGATCTCATATCCACCCCACCAGATAACCACTATCAGTCAAAAAAACCAGATTTTTCACCTCCACCACCCTCTTATCCTGTCATCCCGATGTTACTCGATCGTACCAGCCATCACCATCATCTATACCACCATTATTGCCAGATCTATAAATTGAAGACCCGAATTCTCCTTTTCCACCACCAAATCCGACCAATATTTTACAAATAATTACAAGGGAGAGTGATAGAGAAAAGAAGAAAAGAAAATGAGAGAAAAGAGGAGAAGACGGACGGAATTGAACAGAGTCTAAGTGGAGAGAGCCAAAACGCTTTTTGATGTAATAAGCATACAAAAAGAATATGCGGTGTCCTTCATATCCCTTTTTCACACGTGTATACTACATATGTTTGATTGTATTATATCTATGTATATAATATTATATATATGTGTGTGCGTTTGCACACATGCATGTATGTATGTAATCATATTTATGAACTTAGACTGAAACATTGAAAGTTCAGTTAACATATATGCAGCGTGGATGACTTGTATCTATATCGCTATCTTATTCGAAATACTGTACTCATCCATAGTGTCATTGCTGGCGCAGGATGTATTGTTGTGATTGCAAGTTCATCGATGCTATCTGCTTAAATAGCTGTACAATAATTTGTCTATAGTAGTTATTTACTTTTGGCAATTCATTTCCCAACACATACTCTTCAGGTCTTAATATTATTCTATTACTTAAGATGATGCATTAGTATCTCTTTTAAATCTTTAAAGAAATTTGTTCAAAATATCCAGTTATTGTAAAAATCCCTTGGAGATGTATTCATTCAAATCTGTGCTCGAGTGATTTCTTTTGCGTCAATAATTGAACCATGTCATTCCGTTCTTTAGACCTTTTATGTAGTCCTTTCTTGACCTATTATAACTTAGTTGGAAAAAGAGGAAACGAGTGCTCACCCTGTTCTTGTTTCAGAACAAGTAATTTTTAAACAAAATGTGTATTTGCATCGTCTTTTGTCCTAATTGCCAAAGTATGTTTAAACTACGTCTGTTGAAACACTTTAGGTGTCCAGTTATATGTATACTCAAAAAATTGAGTTAATATTTATAACTTGAGAGTAAATTAATAGTTGGGTATAATCCTTGTGCCACTCTAACCTTTTCCAGTAATTACAGGTTCAGAACAATTCATCCGCAGTGGGACCAAGCACTTCGAGTAGTGCAGTTGCTGATTCTGAAGAAGATATTCCTGGCATTGATGATGATGATGATGACGATGATGAGCTCGACTTGGATGAGTTGAATGAACTTGAAGCTAGTTTGTCGAGAACATCTATTCAAATTCGAGAGCCTGGTAAAGAGGTTTTGTCTTGAGAGATGGGAAGAAGTATCAATTCTACAGACCCATTCTACATTTGGAGAGAGAGGATTACCACTTGAAGTAGTTGGCTGTCTAGTTAACCACCGGCGTATTTTAACTTGGGTTACTTGAGTCGCAACATCTTCTTGTAGTTCGTGTTATTATATGGAATGAGGCGGAGTTCTGAGTCAAGTTTTGCCTACTTTTGTCGGCATCAGTACTTCGAGAAGTGTCAAATTTGGTGTTCTGTTTTTTTTTTAATTTTTACCTACAACTGCTATAGCTCTATGGTCGGATTTCGCATGGCATCTGCTGGAGTGCCCCTCTTTCGACTAGTATTCCTGGAACCCTAGTAGAGGTATTTTAGATTTGCTCAAAACTGACCTGATCATCTGCCCTGACAATTCATTCTTATTATGTTTGGTAAACAAAATCAAGCTGAATGTCCAATTTCATATATGAAGGACAATGCTTCCTCTTTAATCTTTAATGGGCATGGAATTGGCTGTGCATACTTTATATTGTCAGGATTTGGTGAACTTGTAGAAATGTATGTAGCAGTATCATCAAGCCATACCTTTAATTTTCCCAAGTTGGATTATATTTGGGGTTACTGTTTTTAGTTGCACTGCCGAAACCTCTAGAGCAAGGTACATATTACATTTATTTTGGATACTGTTATATTTCATCAAAGGGTGTAAACGGGTCGAATTGATTTCGATCCGAATCGAATTATATTCAAAACTATTCGGGAGTTTTTGATTTCGATCCGAATCGAATTATATTCAAAACGACTCGGGAGTTTTCGAATTCGAGTCTCTACATAATAGTTTTATAATAAATATAATTATAAATTAAATTTGTTACTTTACTTAGATATGAGAAAAATATATTTACTAAATACATTTTACAAATATAAAATCACAATTTAAAATTAAAATAAAATAAAATAAAAATAATTAATTATCTTAATTTGATTTAATTTTGTATATATTATAAGAGAATGTATCGAGTCATAATCGATAATTCGAGTAGTTTGAATATTAAATGAGTCGTATAATTTTTTTCAGATTCTATTCATATTTTTATTCAAACTATTTTTTATGCTCAAATTTGGATCATATCATGAATCCGAGTCAATCCCGAACTGTTTGGTTCGTTTACAGCCTTACATTTCATTAGAACGCAGGGCTAGTGGTAAAGGCTAGAATGATGAAAAGATGCAAAACCGGTAATGCAGAATGTGTATAAAATAAATGAATAATGTTAAAAGATCTCAAATGAGACTGCACAACTCCTGATTGGAATACAATTGTCTATTCAACACATCTTCCCTGTAATGTAATCATATAGGTTTAGGTTTATTTATTGCTTTATGGTTTTTAGGGATTAAAATGATCATGTAGATTGGAATTGGTGCTTGTTCTGAAGCAATTTACATGCTGGCTGATGGACCCGATGTTGGATGGTCCATACATTACTCATCAAAGCTGCCAACTACTGAAAGAATTGAGAACCAATTCACAGGATAACAAAGCCAATGACTATAACATGATGAAAATAAAGATAATTCATAATACATTTTATGATCCCAAAAAAGGTTATTATATCCTCCTGACTGATGCTAAACAAAAGAGGTCATCCTTTAACTAAACCCAATTATTTTATGTAAGCGACTACTCATTTTGAGATAAGAAAATACGAGTAATCGTCAAGTGTCTTCAAATGGCCACGAGATCACCATAATTCCGCATCAAAACAATGGAGCCAGCAGCACGAACCAATTTCTGCACGAAAAGACAAAGAATGAAACAAGTAATTGGAATGGAAAAGCAAAACACCAGTTACTATCACTGCTAACAGAATAGCTTAGTCATAATGAGCAAGTCCTGAAAAGAATTGAAACCAAGAAAAACACACAGAAATACTAGCAACTGGAAAAACAGAAGCACTCAATAGCACACTTGTACAGTTGTTTAATGTTCAGAAGTGCTCTCAAGTCTCAACCAAGATGAAGGCTCTGAACGAATGAAGTAGCACTAAATAATCTTATATCAGTTTTTGACCACCACTATTCCAATCCATAACAGTGTTAAATCATCTCAAGTATAGGTTACACATTTCAACAAACTGAAGAGCACATACATTTGTCACAAGTAAAAAAGTGGGAATTTAGTTTTTTTGCACAAGTAAACTTCTAGTAATCAATTGAATAACAACAAAACACACCACTTTCAAAGTCAAGAACGATGAAAACTACCTTACGGATAAAAAAACTTTGTTTCTTCTCACTATATACAACAAAAGATAACACTCCTATATGTGCACACACCAAGGACAATGTCCTTGACCAACCACAAAGTAAGTGAAAACAGGTTGGGGCACCAGCGAGTTAATATATGACAAGTAAAATATCAATCAAACTAGCCTTAACATAATTATGTCCTTCAAATGGGTCCTTTAATTTTAAGAAACCAGCATTGATATAGATCAAGATGAATGACTTTGGTTATCATATGACTTTTCACTCGAAAGTCTTTCACAACTCAAACAATGCTGATTTTGAGGCTTTCCAAAAATTAAGAAATTCCAAAATTTGAAAACAAGTTCCTCCAATGCTATCAAAAGCCAGAAGACTAGACAAATACTAAACTGATCTTAGAACAGTATTATATGAAGCCTAATATCAGGCCAATAACTTTTCTGAAAGTAGTCAACTATACAGGAAATTGAAAACAAGATACATGACCAACAACAAATTAACAGATTTGATAACTAAAAATAACCAAAACTACCAAATCTCGAAAACCCACCTAGGCAAAAACTAGAAAATATATACCATAAGTTTAATCAGATAAGCAAAACTAAACACTGATACAAAATACTTGGTAGCAAAATCAACCTAACCTAATACAAAAGTAAAAATACCTGGTCAATCACATCAGGGTTTTGACGATTTGACAGAGGAATCGCTCGAGGAATCGCTCGCAATCGGACAGAGGAGGACGATTTCACTAATTGTGAAACCCTAATTGAAATAGCAGCAAGAGGAATCACACAGACAAAATCGCAGTAGGAGGGAGCGAGAGGAATCACACAGACGAAATTGAAATCGCAGCAGGAGGGAGCAAGAGGAATCCCACAGACGAAATCGCAGCAGGAGGGAGCGCTCGTACGCTAGTTGAACTATCAGACGAGACTTGAGGGCGATTTATTTTTTTTGTGTTCGCTAGTTGAACTAGCGGATGAGGAATTTGCCTTTTTAATCTCAGCCCTTAATTTATGTAATGTATGGTTATGATGCTATTCGCCCATTTTTCATCCATAGCAAATACATGCTATGGATCATTTCCCATATATATATATAATTGAGAACCTAAAAACATGAAAAGATACAATGTACAATGTGTTTTGGCACATTATAAAATCCTTGTCAAACACAACGAAAAGAATGATCACATAAAATTGGACAAGGGGAGTTCAGAATAATATTACATTCTTGCACTACCTTAAAAATAATATGTTGATGTTGGAGTGTTGGACAGATGGATAGATGAATAGGATATGTCAATTGTGAAAAAGAAATAGCAGGATTTGCAATAAATGGAAGGCTGGTAACTATGGAGATTTGGTTCAACAAATATTATTTTGCAAGGACAATATGTATCATACATAAATCAATGGATTACTTGCTGTTTGCATGCAGGTTCAGAATTTGGAGTGCAATGGGAGAGTAACAAGTGCAATTCTCTATTCACTTGGTCCAATTATAATTTGACCTACAAATTATCAATGTTGGAATTTTGGAAGTGAAGTTGGGAAGTTTAGCAAATACAACAATTACTGACAAAGGAGAACTTACAAACTCTGAAAACTTTTGTGTGCGCATGCATGTCTACGTGTATTTACGGCTAATGCGGAGATGATTAGAAAAAAATAATAATAATAGTGTATATGGGACAGTAAATAAGCATGATAGTGTAAGCTTCACATGCTCCACAATAATGATATGCCCAAATGATAGAAATCAAGATTAAGAATGCGGCAACAAACATACCTAGAATTAAATATGTTCATGCATAAACATGGTACAAGTTCAATTCATGAAAGCTACCTTACCATCTTCAAAGATAATAGTAATTGAACACAAAATGTTTTTGAGAACAATAAGTAACATCGATGCCTAGTGTTTATCCTATTTAAAAGAATAATCCAACTTCACCAGCTCAAAAGCATTGATGTCTATTCTTCTTTAACAACAGGATTTTAATCACCACCTCTTCGGGATATCAATTCTTAAAAGACGAAAAATATACAAAAGATGTCCTGTTCTATAAAGCAAGAAACATAAATGGCACAATAGAAGTTTGCAACTAACAAATAGTAGACAGATTACCTTTGTTACCAGGAGAGACTACTTTTTCATCTTCTTTTTTGCCTGTGCAATTTTTCCTGTATGAGGTCTGCGTTTCCGTGTAAAAGAAAACTCTCCAAATTTGTGCCCAACCTTTCCTTCAGTAATCTTACAACGTACAAAAGTTTTGCCATTGTAAATCCGTACAGAGGAACCAACAAATTCTGGTAAAATAGTAGATCTTCGTGACCAAATTTTCATATTCGCAAGGCCCTCTTTGTTCTTCTTAAATTTATACAGGAATGCATCAATAAAGGGAAGCTTCCATACAGATTGTTCTTCGGGAATTGAATCAGAATTTCTTTCCTGGGTAGAAATAGTTTTAATAAGTATAATTAAATAAAGAAACAGTGTGCGTATAAATATATCATAGTTGTAATCTTATAAAAATTATGTTGTGTTTGTGAGTTTCTATGGAAAGTGAAGTGAGGGTAAGTTTTGAGCGTTAGGGAAGAGAAATGGAGGGGGAGTGATAATAACTTTCCATCCAAATCTTCCTAATTTTGGGTGGAAAGTCTTGGGAGAAAAAGTGGGTTTTATTTTCCACCCTTTTCTCACTTTCTTTCCATGAAAACTTATAAACATGAGTTTTGAAAACAAAACAATTAAAATCCCCCCAAATCCTTTCGTTTCCATATTCTTTAAGACTCGGACAGTCTTAATCAACACCCAAAAAAAAAAAAAAAAAAAAAAAAAAGTAAAAGAAAAGACATGTATAGCTATATGCATACATATTAATAAATAACAAAGTTTATTGCTAGGAATCTCAATTAAGCAGTAGGTGATACCCCACCCTAAACACATACATAATCTTTTTTATTGTGGGCAAAGAAATCGTAACGGGTTAGGGTTTCGTGTTGGCTACGGAGGAGATAAATCCACAAAGAGTACGGTATTGATCCATGCCTCAAATACATATATCCATAGAAATGACATAAAATCTCACCTAAAGCATAGATCATAAAATCACATTATTATTCCCCACTTCCCACTAGTATGCCTTCAACTTTGATTCATTTAACAATCGGAATAAATAAAAATAATAGAACAAACCCATTACAACTGTAAGTAAAAAGGGCAAACCCCAAATAAAATCCTAAACGGGAACATAAGTTATGGCTTTGATCATATTATTACATTTTATATGTTCACCACGGAGGAAAAATTAATCACTTTAGCAATGCAAGTCTTAAATCCTCACAATTGAAGGGCATAGACAATTCCATGCCCAAATAAGATTAAATAGGCAGCATTGTCCTCCTTATTATACGAAACTGGATATCAACCAAATTCTTTACTACATATCAAAACCTTCAATTACAATTTGCAGCATAAACAGAGCCCTAACGAAACAAATAAACACAACTTAGATTTCATTTCCACCTATTCCCAAATTAATCATCAGAAACCCTAATTACATTTTCCAAGGAACAATCAATCAATCAATCTATTTGTATATCAAAACAAAATGGAGTTAACAAGATGCATACAATACCTTGAAAGGATCAGAAGCAGATCGATTAGATCCCTGCGAGAAGTTGCGCAGCAGTGAGAGACTAAATGGGCCTCCAGAGTTTTGGGTTTGCAAGGAACGAATGTTCTGTCGTAGGTGATTGAGGATTGCATTTCTCGCCGCCATTTCTCAGTAGATCAGTAGGGAAGATGGAAGGTTCCTATACAAATGCAACGAATTTAAGTGATGCGGTGGTTCATTGAAAAAGAATTGCATGACTTCGCATAACCTGCTGTTTGGTTTCTGAGAATATTGATAAAAAAAAATTGCCTTTGGAAATTTATTCACACAAATACTATCTCAATAACCTCTCAACTAAATTAAAGCTTAATATTTCTTTAAGGGCTCAAATAACTATCATAAATTTTAAGAAATCAAAGTTTTTTTTTCGTACCTTCTTTTTGGCAACCGAATATAGGGTTTATGCTGGAGAAAAGCCCTACAACTACAATTGAGTACTGAAAATTAGGACTGATCATTCGGTTATAATCGAACCGAATAAGCTATTCGGTTATAACCAAATACCGAAATATTTATAATTTCACTATCCGAAACACTAACCGAAATTTGGCAATAACCAAATTACCGAATACCGAATTACCAAATTATATATTCGGATATTTCGGTTAATAATCGAACTTGTGCTCCATGTTATCATTTATCAATCAAAAAAAAGAACCATTTAAAATTGACAATACTAGACAGTAGACAATTCATAACCTTAATTGTCCTTAACAAAGTTTAATGGTTTAAAATTAACAATATATAATCCAAATTATGACTTAACAAAGTCTAATTATAATCTAGCAACATGCAACAGCATTGCAGGCTTTTCAGCAACTAGCAGCCAGCAGTGCAACAGCAACATGAACAAGCAAAAATTAAAGATCATTGTAACAACAACATGAACAAGCAACATCAACAGCAACATGCAACACAAGCAAAATTAAGTTATACAACCAGTGAATCATCCAGTGCTTCCTTCAAGGACTTCATCTATAACTGCATAAATAAACACTCATTTTTTAATCCTTTTAATTGCATAAATAAAGATCGTTTATCCATGAGTGTATGTATCATCTTAAGTAAGCAAGAGATATCCCAGTAAGTTCACAATAAGCATATATACCCCAGGTAATATAACAAACAAAATTAAATAAAGACTAGAACTTACACAAAAAACTAAGTATAAACCATCATGAAACACAAACAAAATATCCCACAGCTGTATTAGTTTTTAGTAGCTCGTGTGGGAAAAGAAAGGAAAAAGAGCAACAAAAAAACAGAAGCTGAGTAAATCATATCAAAACCTCCCAAAGATTGATACATAAGCACTCCAAACTGAGCTGCCCAAAAACCACCAAATAGAAAAGAGCACTCCAGCCAGAATTTGAGTTCCTACAGTCACCCATTGTAATGCACAATGCAGCAAGTACAAATACAAAAAGTAAAAATTATAAACTGAATGACAAATCTACTTGGCCCCTAATCTATATATGACACAGATCAATGACCATAGATTTTCTCCAATAGTAAAAAGTTTCCCATGAACCTTCCAATAGAAAGATATGTTTCTAATTAAGTGAAGTTGAAAACTGACATTCCCAAATTGCTTCATAGAAGATAACATTAAGTGAAGTTGAAATCTGACATTCCCAAGTGAAGTTAAGTTAATCTAACAAATTCTACTAAGTTAAGTAAATAAAGATATATAATTCATTCCAAATTGATCAAATATTTCACCTAAATCACAAACAGGCTTTGTTTTTGTAAGTAAGAAGTAGCTCCTCTTCTATTCTTTCAAATTAGCACCTAGCAAATAATAAATTTCTCAATTCAGCTTTCTCAAGTTAATTACTATCTCCGTTCCTAAAAGATTGTCGTTTAAGGTTTTGGCACATGGATTAAGAAAGTATCATTTACCAAGTAAAATTTGTTTGAAATTCCATCACTACCCCTTTATGGGAAGTTGAAAACTATTAATACAAAGGAGAGAATTTCTTGGGACAATGAGAGAAGATAGGGGTAATATAGAAAAATAAATAATTTATTCTCCTCGAAAGTTATAAACGACAAACTTTTTGGAACAAATTTTTTCTTCTAAAACGACAATCTTTTAGGAACGGAGGGAGTAGATGCAAAGCAGGTACTATTGAGCAGAACTGAAGAACCAACTCTAATTAGTTAAGAACTTGAAAAAATAAAACTATCATAAAGCAATATTTTCAAGCAAATAAGCAATCCATATATCTTATTCATTGATAATCAAAAGGACGTATTAACAAATTCCATTATAATTAACAAAATTAACATCCCAATTGCCAAACTCAACTAAGCTTACACCATGTCACAATAGTTAGTAGTGGCAGGGTTATAATTTACTTTAATTGTGAGGTTTATGGTTCAAGTAGGACTGGTGGCTTATTAGAATACTATCCTATATATATCCTTGCAATCTGCAGAAGGGGGGCACGAATGAAATATCAATTTTTCTATTTCCTTCTTTTTTTTTTATCATTTCCTTTATTGTTATTTTTCTTTCATCTTGTTCGATGTCAATTCATTATCCTTGCAGTTATTTGGATACTTCGAATCCATTTCCTGTTATACTTCCATGACTGAGTCACAAGCTCTTTTCCGCCTTGATGATTCGGCAGTTATGAGCTCAAATCGTGACAAAGTGGTATCAAAGCAGTTGTTCATCGGCAACTTCCGACCATGGGAAACGGAATATAATTCATCGGTGGTAATCTCTGCATCTAACCTTTCAATTTAGCATTTCCATATCCAAAATACTAGTTCTCTCTCTACTTATTTACCACCAACTTTTGCTCCTATGACTACATCACCACTTCCAATCTCTAATCACACATGGCCTGAACCTAATTACTTTATGTTACCTGAAAATCAACCAACCACTTCACCTTACATCTTCAATTCATCTCACCAAGTTGTTCCTACCTCAGTTACGAAAACTTCTGAAAATCACTTGATTTCTTTGTCTATGTCACTTCAGCAATTAATTTCGGCATCTCAAATTGCTCAAATTCAAACCTCTACTAAGCCAACAATTCCTAAGTCCACCCATTTCAAAATTCCAATTAAATCAACTAATTCATCTTGTGAGGCTAAAGTGTTCGATGAAATGCCTCAAAATGGTACTATACAAGATTATAGTGTTCCTTTCTCCGGCAGTGCTCCTTATGGATTTATTCAGGGTTATGAAGAATTTTTCAAAGTGAATCCTATGACTGAAGTAGATATGATTCAATATGTAATTCAGGATTTTGAAGGAGAAGCACTAGAATGGTACTATCAGTACGTTGAAAGAAAGTTTTTAGATACATGGACTCCAGACTGTTGGAAAGACTTTGTTATCGAGCTATATAGAAAGTTTGCATGTGAGCACCAGTTGTTTGTTGAAAGGTCTGAAACAGGAATGGTGAAGGTTAGGGAATCAAAGTCTGTGGGGAATGAGCCTTCTGAAGTTGTGCACAACTTGTTTGCTAGAATGCTTGAACCAGTCAAAAATATAGAACAAAACCTTCGAGAGAAATTTGTGGAGGATGAGGGGGTCCGTTCAAAAATCAACTGCGAATTCAACTTTTTACAAACAATGGTGGAGTATGTTAATCTTCACCGAGCTTTGAGGTGTGATTTTGGTCTTTGGAATTATAGGCTAAATAATGGTTTAAACTTTTGATTTGACCCTAGAGATCTGCCTAAATGGGTTAAATTTTTATGGTCCAATCCTAATATTCTAATCAATATTTTTCAATATAGCTTCAATAATAGTAAGTGCAGCGTGAGATCTTGTGGGATAAAATTTCTAGATTACTATAGTTTATGTGGATTCAACACTATAGAAACTGATGTTGCAATTGGAATTGGTCAAAGCTTGCAAGTTCAAGGCCATGCGAGCGAGTATGGATTGGGGTATAAAGTATACATACATAATACTCTAGTTCATTTCCATATTCACGGAGGGATCTTTGAAAATGCGCCTAAATTGCTTGATAAAGTATCCAGAAGAAATGTTAGTTCAGCGAATGTGAAATGGCCCCTATGTGAGGAAATGAGTTTAATGGAATTAATGAGACGGACTTGGTTGACTGTGGAATCTACTATAAAGGATATGAGGGATGTTCTACGACAACTCATGTGTTTAGTAGTTCATTTACTCATACATATCCTCATCACAATGAGTGTTGAAGATAATGGAGATGATGAAAGACTGGAGTTCCAAGATGGGGTTCTTGTTGTTTTCTCAGAAATTCGAGGAACTACAAAACTTAATGATGGAAAGTCCTGAAAGGTCATTTAATGCAAGACCATATTCTTTCAGCCATGAAGAGGATACTTCAAATTTGTTTCGACTCCTATGTGCATCAGTCAAAAAGTCAGTAGGAGAAAAGATAGTTCCTGCTACGGATAGCCGAAAACAGTTCTACAATAAAGCCCAAAGAGAAATGATTGAAAACAATATGAAAGATATAACAGTCTCCATGATGAAGAACTACCCGCTGCTCTTGTGCAAATACATGGTTGACAATGCAAAAATACCGTCACTAGTTAAGATCATAGTTCATAGTTAAGATCATAGTTCATAAGAATATCGAGATTTATTCTTTGAAGAGACATGAGCAGAACTTCAAAACTGTTCTGAAGCTCATGATAGAGGCATTTTTTAAACATGGTGAGAAGGATGCTCTCAGATCTTGTGTAAAGGCTATCAACTTCTGTTTTGCTCAAAATCAAGGAGAGCTAAAATATTTTGCCCAAAATAAATTGAAGGAACTTGAGGATGAGCTGATTGCTAAGCTTAAATCTGCAATAAAAGAAGTTTCGGACGGTGATGAGTACTTTCTTGTTATTTTGAAAAGATTGTACGAGCTTCAGTTGTCGAAACATATACCAATTGAAGGTGTATATGAAGACATTGTAAATATTCTTCAAAATTTTAGAAACATGGACGATGGGGTTGTCTTGCTTCTCAGTATGCATTTGCATGTTGCGTGGTGTCTGCACTCAATTATAAACAACGAGACCATCCCTGAGGCATCTATCTCTTCCCTATTGGATAAACGAAATACCTTGTTTACTCAACTCGAGCACTATCTGCAACCCTCATCTGACGTTCAGGAAGGGGGTAATTGTGGAAATCTTCTAGCATGTCGGGTATGTACTATACTTGCAGAATCATGGTGTTTTGTTCAGGAAGACGAACCTTAATTCAACAAAGTTGGAGAGTCTAGGATATTGTCCAAATGTTTCTGTTCTTCAAAGATTCTGGGGACTATGCGAGAAACATCTTAATATTTCAGATGAGACTGAAGACGAAGATGCTAACAAAGAGTATGTTGAGGAGACAAATCAGGATGCAGTCATTATTGCTGCTGCTAAGTTGGTTGCTATTGATGCAGTTCCTAAGAAGTATCTTGGTCTAGAAATTATATCTCACTTTATGATGCATGGAACAAATGTGATCGAGATTGTTAAGCATCTGATAGTTGTTCTAAAGAAAAAGGATGACAATGTCTCTTATATATTTCTGGAAGCATTGAAAAGGGCATATCGGCGACATTTGGTGGTACTCTCCTATATTAATTATGAAGAAGACTTGTCAGTTAAATCATTTCAGGAGTGCAAAGATCTGGCTGCTTAGATTTCTGGAACTGTTGTTGGTGCTGCTCAAAGCACATAAATCAGACATTTTGAAAATTGTGAAGGATGGTATTGAGTTTGCCTTTCTGGATTCTCCAAAACGGTTGTCGTTCTTGGATGATGTTGTTCTTCACTTTGTATCCAAACTTCCTACACTTGATATACTGGACATTCTGATGGATGTCCAAAAACGAACAGAAAATGTGGACACAGATGAAGATCCCAGTGGCTGGCGCCCCTACTACAGATTTGTAGATGGCCTGAATGAGAAGTATTTCAAAAAGAAGGTATACAAGATGAAAAATCAGTGACTTCTGTGAAACGTCGTGGTCATCCTCACAAAAAGTGTAATATATATGGAAAGAAACTTTTTGATGAGCACAGTTCAAGCGAAGAAGAGGATTCTATCAGCACGTTTGACCATGATGCTCAAGATGAAAATGACCAGCAAGTAGAGGAGGAAGATGAGACTCTTTTAATAATTCAATTAGAGCGTCATCGAAGCTCAAATCACTGAGAGTTTCAAGAGAGGAAAACAAAGGACAGACAAGAATGAGACATTCTGGCAAGCTACAGAGAACTGGGCGGCTTCTAGAACAAAGGGGTATCGAGCAAGGGATGACAGATATTCACATTTTGGCCCATATGGGGAAGGCTGTATTGTCATTATGGTGAAGCAGTCTAAGGTTTTGAACTTTAAACCATTGAACAACCGTTGTGATGCTCACATTTCAGTTTTTAATACTAAACTCAAGAAGAAACTTGAAAATGTTCAGGTGTTGGTTGTATATATCTTGCATTCCTGGAATCTTACATGATAGCAAGTAGCAAGCTAGATGATGGTTCTCACTTCTGAAAATCAGCCTTGAGGACAAGGCTTTCTTTAAGGGATGAGGAATGTCACAATAGTTAGTAGTGGCAGGGTTATAATTTACTTTAATTGTGAGGTTTATGGTTCAAGTAGGACTGGTGGTTTATTAGAATACTATCCTATATATATCCTTGCAATCTGCAGAAGGGGGCATGAATGAAATATCAATTTTTCTATTTCCTTCTTTACTTTTATCATTTCCTTTATTGTTACTCCCTCCGTCCCAGGATAAAAGTCCTGGTGGACTTTTCACGCATATTAAGAAGAGGAATAAAATGACAAAATTGTCCATAATAATGTCATTAAATATGGAGAGAGAATTAGAATAAGAAAAATATGAGATATTTAATGCTACGGACATAATAGGAAAAAATGTGTAAAAGTTTGGTTATTAAAGGAAAGTGGACATTTAACATGGAACAACTCAAAATAGTAATAAGGACTTTTATCCTGGGACGGATGGAGTATTTTTCTTTCATCTTGTTCGATGTCAATTCATTATCCTTGCAGTTATTTGGATACTTCGAATCCATTTCCTTACTGTTATACTTCCATGTAGGGGTTAGCATTCGGTTATTACCCGAACCGAATTAGCTTTTCGGTTATAACCGAAAACCGAAATTCAATTGTTTTAGGTATCCGAACTACTAACCGAAATATACGATAACCGAATAACCGAATTAGTTATTTGGTTATTTGGACAATAACCAAATTTAATAGTTTGTAAGCAATCAACTGAATCAAATGTCTAACTTTCACCAACATGTAGCCAGCCAAGCCCAAGCAGATCTAAAATTAGTAATTAACATGATTAAAATTAACAATACATAATTAACATGATTCAAATTTTCAGTACATAATCCATAACTTCACAAATTCTAGGCAGTAGACACTGAAGGCTAGTAGTGAAGCACAAGTATAACAACAGAACAGCAGAAACAGTGAAGCACCGCAGCAGCAGTCATAATTTCATAATTCCACAAGACCATAACTACAGCACAGGAGAAGCAGGTCATCAACATGCAGGCCAGTAACAGAGGTCATTAATTTTCAAATTTCTATACCACATACTTCTAGTTCTAGTCGGTGCCACAGAGGATAATCACAAGAAGTATATAAGTAGATACCTCGGGCTTCGGAGATATAAGACCGTCGGAGGAGATCGGAGGAGGCCCGTCCGGAGGCGGAGCGGACTGCCGGACTGGAGTTTTGGGCCTTTGGCTGGCTTTTGGGTTAGGGTAAATGCAATAGGGCAGAGAGTGAGAGATCCGAGGGTCAGGGCAGGGGTGAGAGATGAGAGAATAAAGATCTAAGATCTGGTCTGAGACTGAGAGATGAGAGATCGATTTGGGGCGAGAGGTGAGAGATGAGAGTTCGATTTGGGTTTTGAGTGAGAGAGAGTGTCTGAGAGTGATAGTCGAGACATAGAGTGAGATCTGCTGAATCAGGCTTCTTTTGATTTTTAAACCCTAATTTCTTTATTTCTAATTCGGGTATACGGTTAACCGTACACAAAAATGAAAACCGAATCCGAACCCGGAAATCGAAAATAAAATCGGATATAATTGAATTACAAAAAATACCTGAATAATCGAAAAATTTTGGTTAAAAAAATTTGGTTCGATTTAGTAATTTAATTTTATCCGTTTTTTGCTCACTTCTACTGAAATTAGCAGCCATTGAAGAACCCGACACCAAAACGTCGATACAAACGAGGCCGTCGTTCTAGCTCCCTTTCATCATTCATTCCCTTTTAACCTCACTTTAAGATATTTTCATATTCAACATTAATATTAAAAAAAATTAGTTTTAGATTATAAATTTTCAAAAATTGTAAACTTCATAAATACTTGTATTTACTTTTTAATATCACTTTAAGATATTTTTCATTTTTTAAATTAATATGGTATAAGTTGTGATTTTGATGGGTCAACCTTATAACTCTATCAAACATTTATCATGTATTGATGTTCGTTGCAATCTCAATTATAATTTGTCAAAAAACGTTCGCAATATATAAAAAGACTAATCACCTCAATATTGAATTATAAAATATTTTCAAAATGACTTTTAACGTTTTAGGAAAAAACACAAAAATTAATAAATGCAATTAATGCTTTGTTTGATTAATGAATAATGTTACTATCACATAAAACTGCTCACATACACTCACATACATATTGGTATGACTTACATGACTTGCTTCTCGCATGCGTAGTATATCAATACGCATATGTGTATGTACGTGAAGCAGATATATGATGCTTGATTTTTAGGTTTTTATGTGATAATAGATTTATTGTTGATTAATTGATTAAAATGAGTATAAACTCTCAATACTACCCATCAAAATTCATTGAAAAAGATGAAAAATAAACAATTTAGTATTTAATGTAGGGATAATATAGTAAACTAAGTCATAAATGTTTCCTTGAAACCTACAAACGAACAAATTTTACTCTCCAAAAAAACATGTAAAAAGGATAGGTTAGAGGGGGAGGGGGAGGGGGAGAGGGAGGGGGAGGGGGGAGTATTGTTTAAGTAATATTTTTTTTAAACCCATATTGATTTGTAATAAGTGAATTAACTCTGTTTTAAAGCCAAAATTAGTCCGAAATACATAAAATTTATTTTTTTAAAAAAAAAATCATTATTTGCTTCATGCATGTAAAGCCATAATCTCTTTTCATATAAAAATTAAGCATTTAAGCTCACTAACTTTGTTTTCCGAAGCCTTTATAATGTTGAAATAGGCTGGAAAAGAGAATATACTCTGAATTATTGAAACTTAATTGGAATATGATCTGGCAAAAGCAAGCCAATTTATCATCTATGCATCTGGATAGAAATGAGTCAAAAAGATAGGAAACTGATATTTTTACATGACTTTTTATTATTTTCACATAAAATCGTCACTATAGATCCTATAGCGACGATTTTTACTGTCGCTAAACATCTATAGCGATACTTTTCATTGTAAATATCAAAAAGTTATGTGAAAATATCAATTTCCAAAACATATTGATATCAAATTAAAAGATTCAGTAATGGGGGTCCATAGAAAAAACTTTGAAAGCTTGAATGAGGCCATCAATGGAAAATGACAGCCAAATATATAAACATTAATTCTCAAGTATGGGTGGGATCATGGATGCCAGCTTAAAAACTCTTAATTATCACCAAACTGGAAAAAATTGAACTAAATTAATAGTTTAATCATTTAATTGAAAAAAATTAAAAGATGGATCACTAAAGTAGAAAAAGGTCAATAGCACAAGGTAGTAATTTATATTTAAGCCTAATTTTTAATTAGACATAGGCATTAATTAGCTTGGTCAGCGGGGTCACGTCATCTTTCAATTGAACGAAAGTGAAAAAAATTGATAGTTTAATGACCTGATTAAAAAAATTTTAAAGATTAATTACCGAAGTGGAAAAATGTTAATAGTTTAGGATAATTATTTATATTTAAGCCTCTAAAAATGAAAGGAAAAAGTAACTGCTTTTTGTTTTTGGCATTAACAAATTTTTTGAATTCTTTTTTTTTTTTTTTGGTTTTTTCTCTTTCTATCATTTTCATCCCTATTAATTCTTTTAAACAGGTAATTCTTTTAAGTGTGTTAAGTTAACTAGTTTATATTAAAAGTTTCCCAACTTTGTAAAAAACTAGCTTATTTAAGTTCTTGCCCTATACTCAACATATAATGATGCCCTTCATTACACATTATTTTTTATTTAATCAATTTACATCTCAATATACAATATATATTGAGACAGGGTTGTTTCTGAGATTTTGATGGCTCGTGACGACGAGATCATTTTCAAAACATTGTTTTTACAAAAAAAAAATTAAAAATAAATAAATAAAAAGTACAAGCTTTATAAAAAAAAATGCATTTTCGGAGCTTAAAATATAATAGTTTGAGTTTCAACACTATATTAGAGTTGGCCCAGTTGACTCCTTAAAAATTTATTAGACTTTGAAAATTACTTTTGTATACATATATCGTTATATATTTATATTTTTAATTTCACACATATATATTATAATATATATATAAATTTTAAACTCGTTGATCGGAGGTTTAGGACGGTCGATCCTCCCGTCATGTAGGTCTCTTTGATCTACAAGTAGCCAACATATCATTTTTAATGTTTTGAAGTTGGTGCTGGACTAACTAGTAGATCCGCATCCGGAATGATATGTTGGCTACTTGTAGATCAAAGAGACCTACATGACAGGAGGATCGACCGTCCTAAACCTCCGATCAACGAGTTTAAAATTTATATATATATTATAATATATATGTGTGAAATTAAAAATATAAATATATAACGATATATGTATACAAAAGTAATTTTCAAAGTCCAATAAATTTTTAAGGAGTCCAACTTCAAAACATTGCCGGAATAACCAATCATTGGTGGACCCCACAACAAGATAACTGTCGGATATAGAAAGCAACAAAAATTAGTTTTTACAAATTGGCGGCATAACTTTTACCCTTAACTATTAAAATACCCGGTGATAAAAGTACAATAATATGCATTATTCCACAGTAGTACGCGGTAGTAACACACAGTATTGCACAATATCTCTGATTATTGATTCTTACGTAAAAAGTCACTCAGTATTTCATTCAATAATTGTTACAGTAGAAATTGCATAGTCTTTCATATTATTGATTCAATAATTGCTATATTGATAATTGAATAATATTTTACATTATTAAATCAATAATTGTCACGACACAATAACTCATATTAGTGAAATGATATTATTAGATAGCATTATTGACAATGTCTATAAAATTCTATCGAGAAAAGGAGTTAGGTTATATAATTGCGTGCCAGTAAGGAGAAATCATTATCGAAAAACCCCCTTTTTCTTGTGAACGATCTGGTTGTCAGTATTGTGAATCTATAATATTAATTAGAAATAATTATTGAAAGATTGAAGAGTTGTAAATAATTGATGAATAAAATAAAATTTGTTGATAAATATGATAAATAAATATTTGTTCAATTTTGATATAAATGAAGAAATTTTAGCATGAGATATTTGTTGAAAGTTTAACATATTTTTCTATGAAATCATAATTATCTTATCCGATAAAATATTTATTCAAATATATTATTATAATACTATATTATAATATTATAATCTATAATTTATAGTTTTTTTAATAGTAATATTATTTTATTAATATGTATAGTTTCCTGGCATTTGAGTAAATGGGGAGGATGTTAACAAATTGAGTTTGAAATCACTTTTCAAAAAACTTCCGTGCGATTCTTATTTCCTAATTGGTGGCAAAACCTTCTCCTACAAATCATTTCCAAATTATGGGCCTTTAACCAATTAAAAGAAAGAAAGAAATAAAGTTAGGCAAAGAAAGAGAAGGTTTGGTAGAGAAAAATTAGGCAGGTTTGCTTATTTTTTTCTTCCGTGTTGCACTATAAAAGGGAGGTTATCCCTTCATCCTAAAGACACCAAAAACATAAATGTTTCTACTACAATATTGTGAGTATTTTTTTTGAGTATAAGGATACTTTGAGTGTAGTTTATGGTGCAAGATTTTCTCAGAATAATATTTGTTCTACCAGTCATATCTAGTTTTCTACTAAGGTAAATGATGTTATTTTCTTTCAATACTCGTAAATGATATTATTTCCTTTCATACTCGTAAGAGATATCATTTTCTTTCATACTCCATATTATGTAAGTGATATTATTTTATTTCATATTCCTAAATCTAAACTTACTATGGTAAGTATTGCTTCTATAATTCCTAAAATGATTAGAAATTCTTTGAGATTTGCGCTTCATCTAATATCATTTCACTAGAATATTTTTTTGAATTATCTTATTAAATTTTACTCTTTTCATCTGGGGTACTATACATGCCGAAGTACTATTCACGATGAAATTTAGTTTTTTTTCTTTGTCCAAATTATCTTTGAAATACGAATCTTAAATATTCTTCTTGAAATTTACTCCACAATTAGTTATCATATTGACAATTTGGACATTCTTGAACTTGGATAAATTAAATTATAAATCTCTAATATGTATCATTGATCTCACTTGTATTCATCCTATATGTCATCATCTTCATGTTTAAATTTGTGGTGGAAATTTATTTTTGGTTCGTAGTGCAAAGATGAACTGTTGATTGTTATGATTATGACCATAAATTGTGTATTGGTATAATCATGACATTTGATGTTACAGGCAAAGGCTTGTGGTGAAAGTTCTCTTTGGCTCGTAGTGCAAAGATGGATTGTTGTTTGACATGATCATTGTAAGAACCCGAATTTTTAGAAATTATTAAAATAAGAATTTAGTAAATAAAATTCTTAAGGCATGAGAAGGGTTCGATTAAGAATATATATATGTGTTGCGAGGTATGTTGAATGGTGTTGCATAAAGTAATATAAACTATGCAATAAGTGATTTATATGTTTAATAAATATATCATTATTATATATTTATTATGAATTGTAGAGATAAATTAGTAAGAAGATGGATAAAAATTATCTATTGATATTAAATAATTTATATGAAATTATTTTATAATAGTAAGTTGGTGACATTAAATATCTGTGATAATCACCAATTTCTTGAGTATTGGTACGAGTAAGTACCAAGTCTAAGGCAGTGCAACCTTACTCTTTAATGGTGGATGTATATGAGCTGGGCTAAACGATTCCTTCAGAGAGCAGATGTATATACGAATTAGTAACCGATCTAACTCACTGTGAAAATAGTGTAGATGAGACTTTAAACAAATTTGTTGGTTGTTTGTGGGAAACCACTCGGTTGTACTATATTGAATACTATTAAAGACTCGATGAGTGCTAGGTTTAGACTTGTATATATATACGTTGTTGATTTAGAGAAGAAAATCGATATACCATTAAAGTGGTTAGAGAATTATTGAATAATTTGATACACTATGAGAAGGGAAGATCGATTAAAGGAATGTATATGTGTTATATATATACCTTGAATTATGTGATTTGGTGGAAGAGAAATAATTATAGTATATTTCTACTAAAGGATATTAAAATAAATTCTAGCATTTGATTATTTTAATAAAAGGGGAAATATTATTTTGATATTACCTTATATAGCTTTATGCGAGGAAATGTGTGTGAGTAAGTAATATGTTAAATATATTAAAGCATATTGCTATATAAGTTGATGGAAACAATTTATCATAATAGAAATAAACTTATTTTCTATATATAGTAATGTACGTGTGTGTGTAAATGTAAAATATTTTAATAATACAAAGATATTATATTAAGAATAATATCTTGCGAAAATGAGTAAATCGTGTTATTATGATTAGTTCTTATATTTAGAGAAAACATGATAAAACATCTTATGTTACGGAGAAGTACATAATTTTGATTATAATAATGTGGTGAGAAATGAATAAGTAATGAGAATAAGTAATAATCTTAATGTAAGCTTTTGTGATATGCTTAGTGTGGCAAAGTGATGGAATAAGCATTCATTAAATAATCTAATGAATGAATAATTGAAGGAATGAATTTGTATGTGCAATGATTTTATATTATATAGTAGCTACATCTATATGATATGAATTGAAGTGTGACACTTCAATAAGTAACTATATAATATATGAAGTATTTGAATACATATGTATAAAGGCTCAGATGTTAGCATTATGTACAAGTGAGATAATAAAATATAACATGGTGCAATAGATTACTTCCATGACCATGTTATAAGATGTAATATTGAGAATAATATTATTTTGTGAGATTATATTATTATAAGCTTGTGGACTATTAATTACTAAGCTAACATAATTATGTCTTGTGTGGCATAACTAGGGAAGTTAAATCAAAGGGGGATTTAATGGGAAAATAAATGAGGAGTTAATATAATTGATATTAATTATCATAATTGGGTATATTTGAGATGATAAATTTTTATGGAAAATGATGGGTTGAGAATATCCAACTATTTTATAATTAGCCCAATTAAAATATTTATTGGAATAAACCAATGTACATGGATTATATAATTCTATATGAGTGAGTATATATGTATGCACATTTGGGGGAAAATATCAAATAAACCTAAGTAGGCTATTAGTAATATGAAATGCTGAGTTTTAAGAGTTGTGTCCCAAATTGAGAGTCATTCTTCATTCACGTGAAATGCAAAAAGGCTAGAAGCTAGCTTGCTTCTTCTTCTCCAAAATTCATAGCTTCCAAATGATGAAAAGGGGAGTGGGCATAATGATGTGAATCAACTACCATCCAACAACTCCTTCTTGTCTAATGAATTCTTCTTCCTTCCACTAGTTTGATTTCTAGGGCAAAGCTATTGCTTGGATAACACTTTCTCTATAAATAGAGACTCTCTCATCTTATTTTCTTTTGTTGAGATGTCTGAGATTTTGGCTATGGAAGGATAGTAGAATAGAGAGTCATTGGGGTTGAGAGATAAGGGAATGTCAAGAGAGCTTTTGCAATTTGGCAAATACAATAAGAAGAAGAAATAAGCATATGAAGTAGAAGAGCTCTTCAAAGGTACTAACTTCTTCTCCTCTATGTTTCTATAAACTGAAATCAGTGATAGAATGGTGAAAGCATGATGATTGTGTGATTGTAATACATATATATGTTCTTCATTTCAAGATTATGAAATCCTTAGTAATAACAAGAAAATGTCACTTTTGAGGCACAAAATTGACGGCTAAGGATTGTTATAATCCATGAATTGTTGTTAGATATTGTTAATATAGTCAAATACAAAATCAACGGAAGTTAAACGAACCAATTTGGTTGAGAAACGAATTCGTAGTGAACAAATTCGCTAAATTATCCAAAACATGAATATTTGCATGAACATGAGTTATAGATTCATATTTGGGTTAGTTAATGTTTATGTTAGTTGATGGGTATTATAGTATGTTGTATATCTATGAATTACGAATCTATAGAATCAAAAACGGACTAATTTGGACATGTATAACTCGAATTATGAAGGTAGAAAGGATTTTTGGCTTGTTATTTTGTAGCAGAGCATGAATCCGTGAGTTAACAATAGCTATGCCCGCCCCGACGGGCTATTTATAGGGCAAGACCCCCCCCACGGGTGGTGGTCAACTTCAACTCACGAGAAAAAATCGACGTAACATGCTTTTGGTAAAACTACCATAACATTTTTATACGAACTCCGATTGAGGAGATTCAAGATGATCCAAAAAGAGAACGAATAGACCTACAATTTTGTGCTTTAAGTGTTTCAATTGGAGGTCATTAAGAAGGGTCAAAATATTCATCTTTGTGAATGTTACGAAATTGAAGGCCATCGGAGGGCGTCGAGCGAGCACATGCGCAAGTGTAGTGCTCCCGACGATGGGATATGTTATTCTAAGTGATGTAACATGAAAATGCATGATAATAGACATGACATATAAGATTACATTACTCATTATAGAATGCTTTAGCATGGCTTAGTATGTTTTTCGAAAAGAAACTTAGAGTTTTGAAAAACGAATATTGACAAACCTTGAGTCTTTGAAGTTATGATATTTTAACACATACATCTTGTTGAGTTATGAGTATACTTAAGAATGAGAAGTGATTTAAAGTTTCTTTACTTATTATCAACTTACAATAGCTTAGTTGAAAATGATTTCTAAAGAAAACTTGAAACTTTAAGAACGAACTTAAAGTAATTTGTGTACTTAAAGTTCTAAATATGATAACATATATACATGGCTTAGTTAGCTATGAAATGAGATTTAAAGTTGCACATAGTTGCTTTACCTTGGCCTAGAATAACTTTTAAAAGTGAACTTGAAAGCCTTATGCCTCTAGACATAACGATTATGTTCATCTTTTAGCTAAGCATGAATTGGACGTTTCAAGTGTGGTTTAAAATACGTTTTCAAATAATGAACTATGCTATGTCTATGTGAAGCATACTAGTAGAGACTTATTAGTACCAATATATGGTTTAAAAGCTTATATCATCGAATCTTGTTAAAGAAAGTTGTTAAGCTTTATTGATTGAAATAAATTATTATGAAACTAAGTAGTTTGAATATGAACGACATAGATCACGTATCTATAAACTTTAAATATGTGTTGAACACAAAGCGAGTCAAGTGAGTGATAAAGGTATATGAAGTTGATGTCAAGTACGGATGGTTAAGGAATACCTATACATATATAGCAATTCTAAAAGTATGATGATAAAGTGAAATGAAGGTTTTACGAACCTAGTTAGAAAACATTGTAACATTGTTATTAAATTGAGAATGCATGAAATATGTTACTGATGGATATGAATCCATGATTATATAACTGTGTAGGAATACACGAAGTGCAGTTAAGCGTTAAGCGATAAGTCGTAGTTCATAAACTACTTAATCGTGCAAATCTTTCGTTCCCTATTTGTTATATGAATTTGATAACTCATTAGTTGAGCTATATTATGCGATGCAAATGTTGATGTATATATATGAAATGCATATGAGATATGTATGAAATGTGAAAGTTGATCTTTGATGATATGCTTGTGATATAAACCTCTATGCTTGTTATGTGAGAAGTAACATGTAGTAAATATTAATTGATTATGAATGCATGAACCTAATATGTTATTATATGCAATGTCTTTGCATGAAAATCGTTAGAATTGTTTGAATCGTCGAGCTCACCCTTGCAAATAACCACTTTTTCAGCTTAAGGACTCATGGTAAAGATTTCGTGTTTCTTGGTTGACAAAGTAGATAGTTTCGCAATGAAGGATACTATTTAGATTATTTCTTGAACCATGTTTAGGTTCTAGGAGTGTACTTGATATATACTTACGATGTTTAATACTTGTTGTATTGTAAGGATGTATTAGTTAATACATAGAGGATATCAAATCAAGATGTAAAATCTTATACAGTAATTCGAATAGAATGAATTATAACATAATTTGATTCAAGGATATGTAATCGATTCAAGTTAAGAAATCAATAGAAGATTTATTTTTAAAGGAGATTGAAAAAGTTTAAATTATTCCGCATTTTTATAATATCGAATGTAATGTAACACAGGATTAGTAAATGACCAAGTTGTGAAACTTATAAAAGTTTGGGGTCATTATACAGATCTTGGAAATGGAGAGAATTTATATTCTAAATTGTAATAAGTAAACTTTTATTCATTAAGTTATGAATGAAAAATATAAATAGTTTGACGATAGAAATATCGTGGCGGACCGAATTCGAGGTTCGAAGGGACCCGAATTTGGGGGCGTCACAGGTTAGTATCAAAGCTGTAGGTTATAAACTTAGGTAAGTGTACCTTAGGCTATAACCTGAGAGAGAGAGAAAGATAAAGATTAAAATATATAAGTGAAGATTCAAAGAAGAATCTTGAAGTATCTAAGATAATGATAATTCAAGAGTTTTCTAACTCCGATAATAAAAATGTTAAGATGTTATCTATAAGATAAATATGACAAAGATAATAAGAATGAACTCGAGTGGAGTTTTGTTGATAATAGGGAAAGAACCCTAAGGTAAATTGATGATCACAACGTGATCGGATTGAGCTATGAAGTGATAAATAGTCTGTAACGACTAAGTGTGTATAGCTTGATGTTATAAGAGATTGTACTATGAAATGGTACGATATGAACTCATGAGGAGTTGTATGTGGTGAGATACGAAGAATTCGTATCGAACAAAGAGCAAGTTAAGAGTGAGATAGAGTTAAGTTAGATTTCAGTTGAGGACTCATGTGAGAGCTGAGTTGTACAAACCTTTGTGTGGGCGGAGGCTTTGTGATCACGCTCGGTTCCTCACAATGATAATCAATGGAATGTCGGTGTCGCGCTATCGATATGCTTATGGTGAGAAGGTGATTCTTTTCTCATATCATAATTGATAGATAGAGACTATTAAGATTAAGATAGAGAATATTAAGATTAGGCGCGAGTTCTTAAAACTCATGCACATGGTACGTTCGTGACTCATAGTTATATGAAATGTTTTTAGACCCCTCAGCGAATGGACGCCTATGGTCTGACTAGGATAAGTTCTTAAACTCATATAATTGTGGCAAGTTCCTGAATTTCCAAAGTGTGGTAAGTTTGATGAACTGTATCGGGTATATATATGTTATGAAGTTAGAAATTTTAGTATGGTAAGCATTGATGATGTTAGAGATTGATAGAATGAAGCAATGGAGTAAAGATTGAAGATGATGGAGAAACATGGATTTTCTAAATCTTCTAGCTCTGCTAGATTTTCAAAGTTTATTGATTTCGTGCTGATGATTCGCACTTCTATTTTCTTGAAAAACATTGGATCTTGTGATTTAACCAATGATGTTTAAAAACAATACCTTTATTCTTATGTCTATGCCAATTGTTTCGGCTAAGACAAAAATGATTTGAAAATTTTCAAAATGTATTTCTAACCATGCGCATCATTGATATGGTGTATGGTAAACGATGGAGTCATCCATGCAAATTGAACCTAGTCTTTGGTTGTGATCGAAAGATCGTTAGCCAATTTTGGTACGGTTGTAGTATAACAAAGTCACATAATAATGGAATCCTCAACGTACTTACTAATCTAGTACGGATCGTGATGTCATAAAAAAGAATTTTTGGTTTTCTTTTAAATTATGAAGAAGGTCAATTAAGTTAGCTAAATTATTTTGATTGAAGTCCGAGTTGTTGATAAAAGTCTAAGCTATTTGATTCAGCTAGATGGCTGTTGAAAAATATTTATGGAATTCAAGCGTTCTTGAGTAATTATGCCAAATCGGATTTCTCTGGTGCGGATTCAGTTGTTGAAAAGCTGAGGTGAACAACCCTATAAGGGGACATGTTTTTGGGGACAATGGTTCCGAGCGTAACGCATATAATCGTTATAAAACACTACGTTATGCGCCAACGTAGTGGTACAATAAAGTCATCCACCTAAAGTATGCGCGTGGAGGTGTTTTCGGTCTTTTTGTGATTGATAAACACTCTAGTTTACAATGTGAAGGATTTTGTTGAAGCATTTATAAACCTAGAGAAGAGTTCACGGTCTTGTGACCCCTCAACGATAATTTGGAATCTAAGATTATTCATACTACTTCCGATTATTGAAAAATCGTGGAAGATTCTTATTCTTCTAAAGGATGAATGTAGTAAGTAGCATGTTCCTTAGAAAGGAAAAGTGGTAGAATGCAAGTGAGCAAGTTATAATAAAACTTCCGAAAAGAGAATGGATAAAATTATTCAAAAGAATATGTATTATTCTAATAATAGCAAGAGTAGTAGAGAGGTTTCGGTGATTCCGAGGACCGAATCCTTCTAAGGGGGAGAGGACGTAAGAACCCGAATTTTTAGAAATTATTAAAATAAGAATTTAGTAAATAAAATTCTTAAGGCATGAGAAGGGTTCGATTAAGAATATATATATGTGTTGCGAGGTATGTTGAATGGTGTTACATAAAGTAATATAAACTATGCAATAAGTGATTTATGTGTTTAATAAATATATCATTATTATATATTTATTATGAATTGTAGAGATAAATTAGTAAGAAGATGGATAAAATTATCTATTGATATTAAATAATTTATATGAAATTATTTTATAATAAGTAAGTTGGTGACATTAAATATCCGTGATAATCACCAATTTCTTGAGTATTAATGAATGCAGTAAGTATCAAGTCTAAAGGCAAATGCAACCTTACTCTTTAATGGTGGATGTATATGAGCTGGGCTAAACGATTCCTTCAGAGAGCAGATGTATATACGAATTAGTAACCGATCTAACTCACTGTGAAAATAGTGTAGATGAGACGGAAACAAATTTGTTGGTTGTTTGTGGGAAACCACTCAGTGTACTATATTGAATACTATTAAAGACTCGATGAGTGCTAGGTTTAGACTTGTATATATATCGCTGTTGATTTAGAGAAGAAAATTGATATACCATTAAAGTGGTTAGAGAATTATTGAGTAATTTGATACACGGCGAGAAGGGAAGATCGATTAAAGGAATGTATATGTGTTATATATATACCTTGAATTATGTGATTTGGTGGAAGAGAAATAATTATAGTATATTTCTACTAAAGGATATTAAAATAAATTCTAGCATTTGATTATTTTAATAAAAGGGAATATTATTTTGATATTACCTTATATAACTTTATGCGAGGAAATGTGTGTGAGTAAGTAATATGTTAAATATATTAAATCATATTGCTATATAAGTTGATGGAAACAATTTATCATAATAGGAAATAAACTTATTTTCTATATATAGTGTGTACGTGTGTCATGCATGTAAATATTTTAATAATACAAAGATATTATATTAATAATAATATCTTACTAAAATGAGTAAATCGTGTTATTATGATTAGTTCTTATATTTAGAGAAAACATGATAAAAACATCTTATGTTATGGAGAAGTACATAATTTTGATTATAGTAATGTGGTGAGAAATAAATAAGTAATGAGAATAAGTAATAAGCTTAATGTAAGCTTGTGTGATATGCTTAGTATGGCAAAGTGATGGAATAAACATTCATTAAATAATCTAATGAATGAATAATTGAAGGAATGAATTTGTATGTGCAATAATTTTATATTATATAGTAGCTACATCTATATGATATGAATTGAAGTGTGACACTTCAATAGTAACTATATAATATATGAAGTATTTGAATACATATGTATAAAGGCTTGTATGTTAGCATTATGTACAAGTGAGATAATAAAATGTAACATGGTGCAATAGATTACTTCCATGACCATGTTATAAGATGTAATATTGAGAATAATATTATTTTGTGAGATTATATTATTATAAGCTTGTGGACTATTAATTACCAAGTTCACATAATTATGTCTTGTGTGGCATAACTAGGGAAGTTAAATCAAAGGGGGATTTAATGGGAAAATAAATGAGGAGTTAATATAATTAATATTAATTATCATAATTGAGTATATTTGAGATGATAAATTTTATGGAAAATGATGGGTTGAAAATATCCAACTATTTTATAATTAGCCCAATTAAAATATTTATTGGAATAAACCAATGTACATGGATTATATAATTTTATGTGAGTGAGTATATATGTATGCACATTTATCATTGTTAAAGTTTAAAGATAATTTATTCCTCATTATCTTAGTTATAATATTCTTTACTGGGCTATTTGAGTTCACCCTTTTTCTTTTTATTTCATTGTTCTTCTCAGGAAATGAGAGTGTAGCTGGGACTAGTCGGGGAGTGAAGTAATGGTCTGAGATGGTTATTATAATAGTCATCACTATTCTATAAAACAGTGTGACAATAAATGTAATAAAAACTTAATTTGAGTTTGGATATTGTCATATTATATACGGTACAATATTTGTATTAAAATTCACAATATTTGTGGTCGTATTTTGTACAACAATTTAATAGTTGCAAATATGAAAGTTTGTATTTAAATTTTGTGGTATGTATTTGGCGACTCAAAATGGGTTGTGTAGACCTATTTTGGGGCGTCACAATAACAGTAATACTATTAAAATATTAATGTTACTAATACCATTAATATATACTAATATCTAATAAGTAATATTATTAAGATAATATATTATAAGTATTTATCCAAGTAAACAACATCATGTTAAAAAGAATTATTAATAACTAATAAGTAATTACTAACAATTTATTAATAATATTACTAACAATTAATAAAGTTGTGCTAATACTATTAATGTTAGTAATAATTTTCTAAAAAATAATATTAATTTTTAACTTAGTTGGTAATCAATATTTTGTTAGTGTTGAAATTGGAAGTACAAGGTGTTAAGTTCAAATCTTGAGAGAATATATATTTGTATCAAAATGTGTTAAATTGACATATCAATGTGTCATGTGTACAAGTCAACGCCACAAGGCACAATATGGTTCACAATCTAAATTTTCAAATAGTAAAATGTGTGTTTTGCATTATTTAAAAAAGAGAGTGCAATATCCAAATACCCCTATAGTACATGGGTCACTTTTGTATTTTACTCATTACATTATGCCACATATATCATTTTGTAAGTAAATAATTTTTTATAAGATTCTTTTATCACCATAACAATATTTTAAATTCAGTTAATTTTTAGAAAATTTGAACGAAAACTAGTGAATAAGGTAAGAGAGAACTATAGGGCCATGCTTGTTTGTAATGATTATAATCCCGAGACTATATTCCCATGGATTATAATTCCAAGACTATTAATCTTAGAATTAAATAGTCCTAGTCATGAGATTATTATTGGGATAACTTAAAATAATCGCATATTATGTTTGTTTTGTCCATGATTCTTTAAAGGTTTAGATAGTATAGATAGATATGATAAGATACATCTGTCTTTTTAAACAAAAATAATCCCAGGTCTATTTTTTAAAAACAAACAAGGGACTTGAGATTAATAGTCCAATCCCAAGTATAATCTTTGCAAACAAACATAACCTTGATAACAACATTAATATATAATATAACGGAAGTGGTTAGTATAAAGTTTATTTTGGGGTAAGTTGGTCGTCAATTGACCCGATAGAATCTTGACATGCATTTCAGGTCGAGGTTGTATGTGTGTCAAGATTCTATTCGGTCAATCAATTCACTTACCAAAAAAAACTTCTTCATGTTAACCGGATCCTAATATAACTATTCGTAAGAGTCTAAGAGCTCAACAGTCTTCCACTAAAATAAAGTCAATAATCTTATTTTGCTGGTTGTAACTTGATAGTAATTTGCATATATGTAAATACTCTTATACATTTTGTAGAACTATATATGCACAAATCAACTACTCCATCAGTCCTATATTAAACGTCCTAATTGGATTCGGCACGCTAATTAATAATAAATTTTTTTATCTAAATTTTTTTTCTAAATTACTTTTTAATTGAAGAATCCATTCAATTTTCTATGACCCCATGTGACGCCCCAAAACAGGTATACATCACCTATCTTGGGTCTTCAGATACAAGGTACTAAATTCAAATACAACTTAATTATACAACAGTCGTGTAAAATACGACTAAACATATGCTGTGAGTTTTAATACAAATATTGTCATTTAGACAATATACAAACTCAATGGGGTCTTCATTACATTTATTATCACACTATTTCACAGAATAGTGAGGACTACTAATGCACCATCTAGGACCATCACTCTGTTCCCTGGCTTAGTCCTCTGCTACGTTCTCATTTCACAAGAGAACAATGAAAGCAAAAAGGTGAGCTCAACTAGCCCAATAAGAAATATTATGACTAAGATAATGCGAATAAATTATCATTAGCCTTCAACAATGTTAAACCGATAGAATATAATAGAGACAACAATTTTAACTGCGGTGGATCAAGCAATCCATTAGAAGAGTTAAGTAAGGTATAAAATCTATTATCTTCTATGATTTAAAAGTTTTCATCAACTTTATCATTTGAGACTCGACAATAAATAAAATTGAATCATCCACGATCCACGGCCAAGGATATTCATGTAATCATCAATGGTCATGACTATCTTAGAATAATCCACAGTCATAATCATACCAACAACCATGTCCACCAATGAACTACGTGCCAATGAGAACTTTTACCACTTCATTCGTCACATTACGGTCATGATTATACTGAATAATTCCTTGTCATAATCATACCAAGTCCATCTATGCACGTAAGCCAAAGATGATTTTCATCACAATATAAGCATGAGGATGATGACAATGACATAATAATTCAATAAAACAAGTTCAAGAATAAATTTTAAAGATTTATAAATTAATTTATCCAGGAACCAATAATGTCCAATTTGTCAATATGATACTGCTTTGTAGAGTAAAATTCAAGAATGCTCAGAAAAATATTTCCATGAAAAGATACTGGATGAAGCGCAAATATCAATGATATTCTACTAATTTCATGGATTATAGAAGCCAAAATTTTAACCAACTAAGTATAATAGAATATATGAAACTGCAAATGGATCTTCTCCCGCCATGCGGTAATTCACGTATACAGATCATTTTCATAATTTAATAAGGAATGAATACAAAGGATCATTCACCATGCATGTGGTAATCCACATAGACATGTTATTCCAACAGAATAATAAAGAATGGAATAACAGAAGGATTCACCATGTAATGCGATAGATCGCATGATAGGTTATTCCCAATGAGAATAATAAATAATGGAACCAGTCCCAGATAAATGCATGAACAAGATATTCCGATGAATAATAAATAATGGAACTGTCCTTGTAAATGCACGCATGGATATCAAGCGATGAATAATAAAGAACGGAATATTAGAAGAATTTCACCATGTATGCGGTACTTCGCATAAATAGGTTATTCCAATAGAATAATAAGAATGGAATAACAGAAGAATTTCACCATGTATGCGGTACTTCGCATATACAGGTTATTCCAATATAATAATAAAGAATGGAATAACAAAAGTTCTCTTCATGAATACGAAAGAAATAATACCCCTTACGTGTACAATAAATAATATCCCTTACCTTAGAAGAAACTGGATATTGGAAAAGTGAAGTAGCAAAATACTTTTCTTCTTTCTCTCTATAGTTTCTCTCTCTAGAGTTTCAGTGAATTCGTAAAAAATAATGAAAGAATGAGCTTCTATTTATAGAAGAACTGAAAGTGGCTCTTGGTCTTAACGAATGGTCAAAACGACTCTTGGTAATATTGAAGAGACAACTACTATTTGCGAAGGGGCAATTAACTCTTGAAACACCGAAGGGGCAAATAACTCTTGGAAAACTGAAGGGACAAATAACTCTTGGAAAACTGAATGGACAAATAACTATTGGAAAACTGAAAGGACAAATTACTATTAAAACTTTAAATCAACGATCCATATTGATTTATTATTATAATTTCAACGAACGGTCTGAAAAAATTAGCACATCTCCTCATGGAATAATATTGTACCCAAAAATAATTTGGACCGAAAAGAAATATATTTTACGGGTGAATAGTACCCCGTGAATAGTAACTCGTGAATAATAACTCGTGACTAGTACTCCGACACGAAAAGTGTTCCGAATACTCGATTGAACAATATAACCTCCAGACATCAATTATTATCGAAACAAATATCGATTTCCACTAACACAAATAATTCCAACACAATGGAACTATAAAATTCATCTTTAATCAACACGAACTTATTCATCGTTAATATTATAATTCACAATATTTAACAACCAGGTCATTCCCAGGAAAGAGGGGGCTTTCCGATAAGGGTTTTTCCCTATTGGCGCACAATTAGGTGACCAAACCTCTCATTGACAGAACTTCTAGACATTGTCAATATTACAAATAATAATATGAATAACTTTGTACCCTCTCAATTATTGATTTAATAATATAACATATTATGCGATGATAATCTTTGTGACAATAATTGAATCAATAATATGAGATATATGATCAAAGAATTATCTTGTAGCAATAATTGAGTATAATTGAGTGACTTCTCACATAAAGTATCAATAACCAATACCGGTAATACTTACTATGCAACCACGCAGATTCTTTGTACTTTTACTACCGGGTAGTTCAACAGTTTTAACGATAACACTTCCGCCGTTATTTTTATAAAAAGATAATTCTGTCATTTTCTTACTACGATAATACTTCCGTTGTGGGGTCCACCAATGATTGTGACGTCGTACGAATATTCCCTGTTAAAATGAATATTCCCCGACCAATTGAATATTATACAACAACTTGCATACTTTTCAAAATTTATAAATATTACCCACAACTATAACATTATCTCAAATCTACACCATAATTTTGAAAAAAATATTTCGAGAAAATTAAATCTTTATTCATAAAATTTGGGATTTTACGATCTCCCCTCCTTATGAAATTTTGCCCTCGAAATTTACGTACGTACCTGGTATGTCGAAGAGATGAGGATACCTTGACTTCATTTCAAATTCTAACTCTTGAGGTATAACCTTTGAGTGTTGAATACAATCCTTCTTATCCAAGATTTTAACACGTATCTCCTCATACGTTAAATCTTCTGCTATATAGTTTAGTTCTAATTTAATAATGTGGTTCGGGTCGTCCACATATTTACGTAACATCGATACGTTAAAACGTTATGAACACGCGACATACTTGCCGGTAAAATGAGTCTATAAGCCACAATTCCTACTCGATCGAGGATTTCAAATGGGCCAATTAAATCAAGGGTTGAGATTTCATCTCTTTGTCGATTCTTGCTTCTAGAATAACGCACTCTTGAACCTTCTTCTTCACATTCATCAGCTCCGGGTGTGTAGCTTGATCGGCTTTAACTTTATCGATTAAAGTCGATTCTACTCGTATACTCGTTATCTTCACGTGGGTTCCTAGAGTCTTTAACTTTATCTTCATCATTTGTAAGTCGTACGAAATGGGTCTTTGTGTTAACAACATCACACTCGTAAACACATACGATCTTCTACTCAATGCGTTAGCTACCACGTTCGCTTTCCCACGATGGTATTGAATGGTACGATCGTAATCTTCAACAGCTCGAGCCAACGTCTTTGGCGCATGTTACGTTCGCTTTAGTTGAATAAATATTTAAGGGTTTTAGAAATGGGTTTTGTACTAGGGTCAATACAAAATTTGATTTCACGCTCTAGGGGTAGGCTAAGAAGTCTTCAAGAATACATCAGGAAATTTATTAACAATAGAAATATCATTCAAAACTGTGACTCTCATCCAAGACTTGGATAACACGTCACATTGATACCTATCAACTTGTCATCGTCATTCACGATGTCGCCCTCTTGAAAAGTCCGGCTTTTGCATTCCACACAAAGGAAGTCACCAAATGAAAGGCTCGAGGCTCTTTACTTATGACTTGATATGACAATGATTGACTTTAGTGGTTTGGTTGCTTGAATTAAGCATAACAAAGTTGGTTAGGAATATGAAAGCTAATAACCTTACGAAAAGCATGATGAGTAGTTCACCAATCGATTCCTAAAATCACATCAAAGGCAAGTATTTTCAAAGAGATAAGATCGACAGGAAACGTGAAAGTGTCGATTTGAATCAACAAGATTTATAAACAGTGGAGGTAATGAAGGTTTCTACTATCGAAGTTTCAACCAATAAGTCAAAGTCTAATTTCTCCGAAGTCAAATTTAAACGTTGAGCGCAAGCAAGAGAGATAAAAGAATAGGTAGAACCGGTATCTAATAAGGTATAGACTTCGCAAGAATTTATAATTAACTAACCCATGCTAACTTCGTTCGGGTCACTCGCTTTTTGAGAAGTCACGAAAAACGCTCTTCCTGAAACCACCGACTTTGTTTTGTCTGTATCTGCCTTTGGTGCCACCGTCCCAGCTAGACTTGACTTTGGTGCACAACAAAATTGGGCTAAGTGACCTTCTTTTCCACAATTATAACACGCTTTGGACTGAATCGCACAGTTTGGACTGATGTGTCCCTTCTCTCCGCATTTGTAACATATGATCGGCGGTCGTTCTCCTTCCTTAACAATAGGTGCTTATGTTTACGTCTTTCCATTATTATTGAATCTCCTCTTCTTGAAACGTTCACTTCCATTATCTTGGCCATAATTACCACCGAAGTGGTTACCATTTCTGGCATGATAATTTCCTCCACGATGGTTATCATTGTTCCGATGGCCGTTGCCACCAGTACGATTATTATCGTGTTGTTGCTCGTTATCCTTTCGTTGGGCTGGCTCATTATCGCGCTCCAATAACTGACCCCTATTCACTACATCTGAATATAAACAAAGTTTGTGAGAAATGAGGTATTGACATATATCGGGTTTCAAACCTCTTAGAAATATTCGCGTCATTCGCTCCTCATTATCAACCAAATGGGATGCAAATTGGGATAACTCCGCAAATTTAGCCTCGTATTGCGACATAGTCATATTATTTTGCTCCAACTTCATAAACTCCACCTCCTTCATGTGACGAATACTTTCAGGAAAGTACTTGTCATTGAACAGCTCTTAGAACTTCTCCCAAGACTTCTTGAAAAGGCCAGTCGGTTTGGTATGCGTTTATAGATTCCCACCAAGATGTCTGCTTCTTCACGCAACATAAAGATGGCAAAGGGAACCTTTTGCTCTTCGGAGCATCCCAAGATATCAAATTTCTTGGTGATCTGCTTTAACCACGTCTCCGCCTTAAGTGGTTATGGCTTTCCCAAAAACTCCGGTGGTCCCAGCTCCTTGAACTGCTTAGCAGTGACCGACCGTGGGTTGCCATTGTTTCCACCTTCATTATGAACATGAGTCTCTCTCGCCTGATGTTACATGAATTGCATAAATCCTTTGAACATCCCATCGTTCATCATTTCATCGGTGTTATTGTTTACCTCAGGATTATTGTCTTCCTGTTGTACATTATCCTGGATATTGATCGTTGGTGACTCAACGGTCTCCTGTGCTCCATTGCTATTCTCAACATTCTCGGATGTCATTTTCAAACACTGCCACAAGACAAGGGTTAATTAACATATCACATATTATCCCTATACTCTGACCGACCAATTAAATACCAAATAAACTTAGGTAGGTCATACTAGCGAAGAATTTCCGTCTCTCCCCTCCTAGTTCTTGTCTCACATCTCGGCATGGGATCATATCCCTAAGCTTGATACTGACTATGGCGCCCCAAAATAGGTATACATCACCCATCTTGGGTCGCCAGATACAAGGTAATTGAATTCAAATACAACTTAATTATACAATGATCGTAAAAATACGACTAAACATATCTTTGTGAGTTTTAATACAAATATTGTCATCTAGACAATATACAAACTCAATGGGGTCCTCATTACATTTATTATCACACTATTTCACAGAATAGTGAGGACTACTAATGCACCATCTAGGACCATCACTCCGCTTCCCGACTAGTCCCAAATTATATTCTCATTTCACGAAGAGAACAATGAAAGCAAAAGGGTGAGCTCAACTAGCCCAAATAAAAATATTATGACTAAGATAATGCAGAATAAATTATCATTAACATTCAACAATGTTAAACTGATAGAATATAATAGACAACAAGTTTAACTGCAGCGGATCAAACAATCCATTAGAAGAGTCAAGTAAGGTATAAAATCTACTATCTTCTATGATTTAAAAAGTTTTTCATCAACTTTATCGGCCGAGACTCGACAATAAATAAAATTGAATCATCCTCGCTCCACGACCAAGGATATTCATGTAATCATCAATGGTCATGACTATACCGAATAATCCCTGGTCATAATCATACCAACAACTGTCCACCAATGAACTACAGGCCAATGAGGACTTTTACCACTTCATTCGTCACATTACGGTCATGATTATACCGAATAATCCCTTGTCATAATCATACCAAGTCCATCTATGCACGTAAGCCAAAGATGACTTTCATCACAATATAAGCATGAGGATGATGACAATGACATAATAATTCAATAAAACAAGTTCAAGAATAAATTTTAAAGATTTATAAATTAATTTATCCAGGAACCAATAACGTCCAATTTGTCAATATGATACTTCTTTGTAGAGTAAAATTCAAGAATGCTCAGAAGAATATTTTCATGAAAAGATACTGGATGAAGCGCAAATATCAAGGATATTCTACTAATTTCATGGAGTATAAAGCCAAAATTTTAACCAATTTGAGTATAATAGAATATATGAAACTATGAATGGATCTTCTCCCCGCTATCGTAATCCACGATATCTGATCATTTTCACAATTTAATAAGGAATGAATACAAATGATCAATCACCATGCATGTGGTAATCCACATAGACGGAGTTATTCCAACGAATAATAAAGAATGGAATAATGTAAGGATTCACCACGTGCGTGCGATAGGCTACGCAGCATGTGTTATTCCCAATGAATAATAAATAATGGAACCAGTCCCATAAACGCATACGACAAGATATTCCGGCGAATAATAAATAATGGAACCAGTCCCAGCCAGTAAACACGTAGATAGGATATTCCGACAGAATAATAAATAATGGAACCAGGTCTGGCGTAAACGCACAAACAGGATATTTCGATAGAATAATAAAGAACGAAATATTAGAAGAATTTCACCATGTATGCGGTACTTCGCATAAACAGGTTATTCCAATAGAATAATAAGAATGGAATAATGAAAAGAATTTCAGTATGCGGTGCTTGTGATATAAAAGTTATTCCAACATAATAATAAAGAATGGAATAACAGAAGTTCTCTTCATGAATACGAAAGAAATAATACCCCTTACGAGTACAACAAACAATATCCCTTACCTTAGAAGAAACTGGATATTGGAAAATTGAAGTAACAGAATACTTTTCTTCTTTCTCTCTATAGTTTCTCTCTCTAGAGTCTCAGTGAATTCGTAAGAAATAATGAAGGAATGAGCTTCTATTTATAGAAGAACTGAAAGTAGCTCTTGGTCTTAACGAAGGGTCAAAATGACTCTTGGTAATATTGAAGAGACAACTACTATTTGCGAAGGGGCAATTAACTCTTGAAACACCGAAGGGGAAAATAACTCTTGAAACACCGAAGGGGCAAATAACTCTTGGAAAACTGAAGGGACAAATAAATCTTGGAAAACTGAAGGGACAAATAACTCTTGGAAAACTGAAAGGACAAGTTACTATTAAAACTTTAAATCAACGATCCATATTGATTTACTATTATAATTTCAACCAACGGTCTGAAAAAATTAGCACATCTCCACATGGAATAATATTGTACCCAAAAATAATTTGGACCAAAAAGAAATATATTTTACGAGTGAATAGTACCCCATGAATACTAACTCGTGAATAGTACTTCGACACGAAAAGTGCCCTGAATACCCGATTGAACAATATAACCTCCAGACATCAATTATTATAGAAACAAATATCGATTTCCACTAACACAAATAATTCCAACACAATGGAACTATAAAATTCATCTTTAATCAACACGAACTTATTCATCATTAATATTATAATTCACAATATTTAACAACCAGGTCGTTCCCAGGAAAGAGGGGGCTTTCCGATAAGGATTTTTCTAGACATTGTCAATATTGCAAATAATAATATGAATAACTTTGTCGTCTCAATTATTGATTTAATAATATAACATATTATGTAGATGATACTATGACAATAATTAAATCAATAATATGAGAGATATGATGCAGCAATTACTGTAGCAATAATTGAGTATAACTGAGTGACTTCTCACATAAGTATCAATAACCAATATCGTGTGCTACTATGCAACCACGCCAGATTCTTCTTGTACTTTTACTCTTTGGGTAGTTCAATGCTTTTAACGGTAACACTTCCACCATTATTTTTATAAAAAGATAATTCTGTCATTTTCTTACTACAACAATACTTCCGTTGTGGGGTCCACCAATGATTGTGTCGTCGTACGAATATTCTCTATTAAAACGAATATTCCCCGACCAATCGAATATTATACAACAACTTGAATACTTTTCAAAATTTATAAATATTACCCACAACTATAACATTATCTCAAATCTACACCATAATTTTGAAAAAAATATTTCGATAAAATTAAATCTTTATTCGTAAAATTTGGGATTTTACACCCCAACATTAATTATTTCTTACTAGTTCCTACACGAATCAGTTCTCTATATCATTTTTATTGTTATTCTCACATTCCAATAAATATATTTCTCTCACCAAACCCACCCACTAATTACATAGATATCTTTTGTTGGTATTGATTTTTAGCTACTTTATCATTTTTGTTGTTATTCTCACACTAAATAGAAGAGGTGCTATAATGATAATATGAGACAGAAAGTGGTATAACAATACATCACTTTCCAATGTAAATCTTTTATTATTTTTTAAGTTTCCAACAAAAGTTGACTAAAAATATTATGAGGGTATAAGTGAAAAAATAAGATAAAAATAGTTACTAATATAGAAATATGACATTTATTGTATCCTGAAAAGGAAATTAGGACGGATGGAGTATTATATATAAAAAGACGTACATCAATGACGTAAATTGACCTAATCAAATCAATTCAATTTGAAAAATCATTCTTTTCCATTTGAAACATCGGTGAGTTAAATCGGTTATTTAGAAATTGGTCTTATCAAACGTTATGTTCTTCCTCCTACCCCCCCAAGCCCCCCTATCTTCCTTTACCTCTTCCTCTTCCACTTTTCACCACAACTTCCTTTTCTTTTTCCTCTTCCACTTTTAATTGTCATTTCACAAAGTCGTACCATATTGATCCTACACAAACCTTTAATTGGCATTGTAAGACCCCAACTTTTATGAATAAAAATGAATTTTCTTTAAATATCATTTTTGAATATTATGGAGTAAATTTGATATAATGTTATAGTTGTCGGTAATATTTATAAATTTTGCAAAGTATGCAAGTTGTTATATAATATTCGATTGGTCGGGGAATATTCGTTTTAACAGAGAATATTCGTATAACAAAGACAATCATCATTGGTGGACCTGACAACGGAATTTTTATCGGATTGAGAAAACGACAAAATACTTTATGAAAATAACGGCGGAAGTTTTACTGATTAATCTGTTGAAACACCCGATGTTAAAAGTACGATGTCTGCGTAGTTGCACTGATAGCACGCTGATTTTGATTATTGATGCTTACGTGAGAAGTCACTCGATTTTATTCAATTATTATTACGATAATTCTTTGCATAAGATCTCACATTATTTGATTCAATTATTGTCAATATTTTTATACATTATTAAATCAATAATTGAGACGAAAAAGTCATTAATATTATTATTTGCAATATTAACGATGTCTAGAAGTTCTGACAAGAAGAGGGTTGGTCACCTAATTGCGCGCCAATAGGGAGAAATCCTTATTGGAAAGCCCCCTCTCTCCTGGGAACGACCTGGTCGATTAATATTGCGAATTATAATAATGATGATAAATGTTGTTAAAAATATTGAGGTGATTTTTTATAGTATTTGTAGTAAGTATTGGCGTATTATTTAGACCCCCATTTACCTATTTTTCAAAATAATCGGTAGAAAGTTTTTCAAAAGGTGGGGCCCAAATGTGGGGACTATATGAATTGTATTATGTATTGAAGTAGGAAATGGGGGGTGGGGGGGAAATGCCGTGGGTGAAAGGTTGTTATATATATATATATTTAAGGTGTGTAATATATATATATATATATATATATATATATTGTAAGTGGGTGATGTAGACTTTGGTGTAAGCCTTGGTGTAAGTTTTGGGTGGGAGAAATAAAGTGCCGTGTAAGGCATGCAATGAATTTATATATATTATGTTTTATTTTAGTTTTTGTTTTATTTGAATTGTAGCCAGCCGTGAAATTGAATAACTCAGCTTGTGAATTATTTCTGTTGCGTCCGTTTCTTAACAGTAACCCTTATATTCTCCTAAAAATAGGATGCTTAGTTAGAATTGAAATCACACCTGAAATTCAGAGAATTCTCTTCTATAATCTTGGGCGTATTTTCTTTAGAGTTTTAAGAAGCTTTGAGCGTAGTGCAAGTTTTCTTAAAGAATATCCTCGCCCTATCAGTCGGAATACTCTTTTTTTATGGTAAGGGGTATTATTTCTTTTGTATTCATGAAGAGAACTTCTATTATTCCATTATTTATTGTTCAATTGGAATAATCAGATACATGCTGCCCTATACTTGGTGAAATTCTTACATTATTCCATTCGTTATTATTACATTGGAATATCCTCGTCTGCATGCGTTTTCACGGGACGATTCTGCCTTTATTATTCATTTGAATATATCACATGCAATGCGTTTTACGCCGGACTTGATTTCGTCTTTATTATTCTGTTGAAATATCCTGTTTGTGCGTTTTACGTTGGACCTGGTTCCGTTAATTATTATTCTGTTGGAATAACTTGCTTGTGCTGTCTATCGCATGCCTGGTGATTTCTTTTGTTATTCCATTCCTTATTATACTCAGTTGGTTAAAGTTTTGACTTCTATACTCCATGAAATTAGTGGAATATCCTTGATATTTGCGCTTCATCTAGTATCTTTTCATGGAAATATTCTTCGAAAGCATTCTTGAATTTTACTCTACAAAGCAGTATCGTGTTGACAATTTGGACGTTATTGGTTCCTGGATAAATTAATTCTTGAACTTGTTTTATTGAATTCTGATATCATTGTCATCATCCTCATGTTTATATTTTGTTGAAAGTCATCTGTGGCCTATAGTGCATAGATAGACTTGATATGATTATGACCAGGGATTATTTGGTGTAATCATGACCGTAATGTTACAAATGATGTGGAAAAAGTCCTCATTGGCCCGTAGTGCATTGATGGACAATTGTTGGCATGATCATAACCATTGATGATACTAAAGAATGTCCTTGGCCCGTAGTGCATGGATAATTTGTGGTCGTGATACTAAAGAATATCCTTGGTCGTAGTGCAGGGGTGATTCGATGATGTGGATTATTTTTTTAAGCTGAGTCTCAGCGATAAAAGTGATGAAAAATCTTTTAAATCATAAAAGATAGTAGATTTTATTCTTTACTTGACTCTTTTAATGGATTGCTTGTTCCGCTGCAGTTAAACTCGATGTTTGTTATATTGTATCAGTTTAACACTGTTTAAGACTAATGATAATTTATTCTGCATTATCTTAGTCATATATATTTCTTACTAGGCTAGTTGAGCTCACCTTTTCTTTCACTTTTTCTCTTGAAAATGAAACGTAAATGGACGAAGAGTCGGGAATGGAGTGATGATCCGGATGATAGTATTAGCTAGTAGTCCTCACTATTTTGTTAAATAGTGTGACAATAAATGTAATGAGGACTCATTCTGAGAGTGAATATTGTCTAGAAGATAGTATTTGTATTTAAACTCACAGCTCACTTGTTGTATAATTAAGATTGTATTTAAATTCTGTACCATGTATTTGGCGACTCAGAATAGCTGATGTATACCTATTTTGGGGGCGTCACAGGCATGACTACTTGATTATGAATTAACGGAAGACATCTTCGCTGTCTCCGGTGTTCATTTTCCCACTCTTTTTGTAATTATATATTCTGATCGTCGATCGTCAAATTGCAGACGAAGCTTCCCGATCATAACGAAGGATGAGTAGTTGTTTCATCCGATAAGCAGTGGCGGAACCAGAACAAAACTTGAGGGGGGGGGCAAAATTTGAGGCGATTCTGGGAGGTCCCAGAACAACGACGTGTAGGAATTGAAGCGAAAGGAATAGATGGCTAAAACTAAGCAGGCGTTAGAGAGGAAGAAAAAGTTAGCAGAAAAAGTGGCCGCTAAAAGTGATTTTTTTTTAACTGATGAAGCACTCAAATAACTTGAGTTAACTTATAACTCATGTATGAACATCAATTTACAGAGAGAACCCGTTAATTTTCATGTTTTAACCAAATTAATCTCTTTATGGCATTTATACAAACACATGGTATCAATATAAACAAATAATCACTCCACCTCCCAATTTCGATATTCATTTCCCTTCATTTATAAAAACCCCAAAACCACCCCCATATATTCTATAATATACACACGTCCTTTATATCCCACTCTTCTTTTCCAAACCCCCGTTGACCATTTGACATAACCCTCCCTCTCTCTCTCTCTCACACACACACACTCACTAATTTTCCTTTCTCTCTCTCTCTCACACACACTCATCCCCTCGCCCGAAAACACTCTCAAATTCAGCCGAAAAATCAATAAATATGCAGGGACTCTGCGGCTTCCACCCTCTCTCCGACGGTGGAGTCCGGCTTGAGCTCACCACAACCACCACCTCTCCGCTGGCCATCGACGTGGTGGAGTCAAAGGAAATGAGGATCCAACGGCTCATATCCGAGAACCCGGTCATCATCTTGAGCCGCTCTTCCTTCTGCATGTGCCACGTCATGAATCCTCCGCCCGCCCCGCCCTCCCTCCCGCCCCCTCTCGTTATGCCTGGACCGTCCAGGCTACACAGGCGAGATGCCCCGCGCCCCCCTAGTTCCGCCATGCTGCCCGATAGGTACATAAAGATTAAGCCTCCCCAATTACTACATTTCTCCCTCCAAATCTATATTTACTTTTGCATATGAAAAATTAATTTGTTCCAATTTTACTGAGGTTTCTGCCATATGCAAGTTTCTTGTTTGATAAAATGCCAAAAAAATGATTTTCGCAAGGTTGCTTAGCTTCATGGTATTCATTTTTTTACATACCCAACAATTTCGTGTATTAAGTTTGTATTTATCTCACCTATTTGTACAGTAAAATTAATCAAGTCATCGCTCTTAAAGTATGTTTAATTTAAGTTTTTGATTTTTTTTCCAAACAATAATCACTTATTATTGAGAAGTTCTGACTAATGGAACACAATTCTCTTCCCTCTCTCTAAGTTCCTATCTATCTTTCCTATTTAACTTGTGAATTTAGAAGATAACTTTATATTTAACTTCCCTCAAGTTTGCCTTTGCAAATTTCCTTGTACTTTGATTCGTACTGTTTCGGGAAAAAAGTAGTATGGATTCATATCATGCATGTTAGCGAGGTGAATTTTACATATTTGTTGAAATACCACAAAGAAGAGATAAGTTGACCTACCATTTTTATAAAACTATATGTTTAATAATCCTTCCGTCTCAGGATAAAAATTCTGGTGGATTTTTCACGCATATTAAGAAGATGAATAAAATGACAAAATTGTCCATAATAATGTCATTAAATATGGAGAGAGAATTAGAATAAGAAAAATATGAAATATTTAATGCTACGGATATAATAGGAAAATATGTATAAAAGTTTTGTTATTAAAGAAAAATTGACATTTAATACGGGACTACCTAAAATAGTAATAATGACCTTTATTATGGGACGGAGGGAGTAACCGTCATGTGTTTGATTCTCTAGCTATATTTTTTGAGCTATCCTATTATGATTTCAATTTTACTTTATTTTTATTTTAGATTAGATTAGAGACCACTAATTTTAGTGATTGGACTGCTATAATATCTTTGTGAAAGAAATTATAGATTGTTTTTCTTTTAGTAGAATGTCATTTTGATGTAGGAAATTGAGAATAAAAGGCAGACATTATTCATATATTTTATAAGTAATGTTTAACAATGAATGTATGATTTTAAGAGGAATTGACTACCAGGTCAATAGGAGCATGTGTTTATATAATAATTTGTTTATATTAAGTTTTGTTATTATTCAGGGTATTGGATCAAACTAAGATTGCTGGATTGTACAATTTAATCTTGAAATTCAATTTATTTGTACGTTTATACTTAAATCTATTATGATTTTCTCCACATTCATTGTAATCATGCTTTAAAGTCTAAAATTGAACCAATTTTATCTTCATGTGAAACGAAGTACATGGTGAATTTAAAGTTGTTATTGTAAGAGTCCGACTTTTTATGAATAAGATTTAATTTTCTTTAAATATTATTCTAAATAGTAAAGTATTGATTTAATAAATGTTATAGTTATGGATGATATGTGTAAATTATACAAAGTAAACAGTTTGTCAGAAAAATTCGTTTTGTCAGAGAATATTAGTACGACGGCGCCGAAATAACCAATCATTGGTGGGCCCCACAATGGAATAACCCACAATAGAATAACTGTCGGATATAAAAAGCGATAAAATAACATTTTTAAAAATTAGCGACAGAACTTTTACCGTTAACTATTGAAATACCCGGTGATAAAAGTACAATAATACGCGTTATTTCACAGTAGCACGCGATACTCCATGATATTGCACAGTATTTCTGATTATTAATTCAATAATTGCTATAGTAGAAGTTACTCAGTATTTCATTCAATAATTGTCAGTTTGTCACAGTAGTTACTACATAGTATCTCATATTATTAATTCAATAATTGTTACAGTAACATCTGCACATTATTTTATATTATTAAATCAATATTTTGACACAGTAATATTATTTGATATGATATTATTAAATCAGTTAGCATTATTAATAATGTCTAGAAATTCTGTCGAGGAAAGAGATTTATTAATTGTGTGCCGCTTATACGGAAGGCCCCCTCTTTCTTGGGAATAATCTGGTTATCAATATTGTGAGTCTATAATATTGAATTATTTAAGTATCCTTGGAAATTGAACTTTTGGTGCATTAGAAATATCTAATGTAATGACCATTGTCTTAATTATTTCCACTTAAAAGATAACACTCTACTAATATATTTATAAAATATCTATTTTTTTTTACGTTGAAGTTATTATGTAAAATATGTTAATAATGTATTAGTGGTTTATCCGTCAACATTCTTTCTTTTAAATCAGACAACTTATTCAAGAGAAGGTCCCTCATTTACCAAATTTTCTAAAGGGGTGTATTTTCTTTCTTTGGGATTTTGGCAGATTGTGATTTCTTTTACAATGGGTGGTCCCTCATTTGCCAATTTTTCCAAGTGATGTGCATTCTTTCTTTTAAAACTTTGGCATATTGTGATTTCCTTTACAATGGGTGGTCCCTCATTTGCCAAAATTTCCAAGTGATATACATTCTTTCTTTTAAAACTTTGGAATATTGTGATTTCTTTTACAATGAGTGGCCCTTCAATGGCCAAATTATCAAATTTGTATACTTATGGGTTTGAAACCTGTGACTGAATTTCCTTAATTAACGGGAGCATGCCACCCAACCTTGCCTATAAAAGGAAGGTACCTTCAGAAGATGAGATACACTAGAAGTACAAAAACTCTTTTATTTCAATATTGTGAGTATTTGTTTTGAGTATAAATATACTTTGAGTGTAGCTAATAGTTTCAGATTTTCTTAGGATAATCTCCTTTATACCAATCAGATCTAGTCTCATACTAAGGTAAAAGATATTATTCTCTTTCATATTTATAAGGGATATCATTTTCTTTCATACTCCATATAATTAAAAGAAGTTATTTATTTCTACAACTTTTTTGTTAAACTGTTAAAATTCTTAAAATGTTTAGAACTTCCTTAATAGTTTGCACTTCATCTAGCATCTTTTCACTTAAATCTTTCTTATTGCGTTTCACACGTTATAGTTGAATTGTGATCGTATTTATTTTATTCTTGAACTCTAATCGAATTTTTTGATATCATCTTGACAATTTGGACATTCTTGGACTCTAGATAAATTAAATTATAAATCTCTAATGTTTATTCTTGATCTTATTTTTCTTATTATTTCTATTCATCCCTTATATCATTGTCATAATCCTCGGATGTAAATTATGGTGAAAAGTTATCTTTGGATCGTAGTGTAAAAATGAACTGTTGATTGGTGTGATTATGACCAGGAATTGTGTATTAGTATAATCATGACATTTGGTGTTACAGATAAATGCTTGTGGTGAATGCTCTCTTTGGCCCGTATAGTGCAAAGATAGACTATTGATTGACATGATCATGACCATTAGTGCTATAGTTGAATATCTTTGGCTCGTAGTGCAAAGATAAACTGTCTATTTGTATGATTATGAACATGAACTGTGTATTGGTAAAATTATGATTCTTAGTGTAACAGGCAAAGGCATGTAGTAAAAGTTCTATTTGGTCTTGGTGAAAAAAATAAACTGTTGATTGGTGTTACATGGATAAAATATTGATTGTGAATTTTTTAAATAAGAGAAGATAGAAGACAGTATGCTCTACTTGACTCTTCTAATAAATTATTTGTTCCGCTGTAATAAATTTATACTATCTGATTTATTATTGTTGAAGACAAAAGATAATTTATTCTGTGTTATCTTAGTCATGATACACTTTAATGGGCTATTTGAGATCACCCTTTTTCTTTTCATTCTATTGTTTTTCTCAGAAAATGAAAGTGTAGCTAGGACTAGTCGGGGAATAGAGTGATGGTCCGAAACTGTAGAAGTATCTCAATACATTATAAAATAGTGTGACAATAATTGTATTGAAAATTTAAGTTGAGTGTGGATATTGTCGTACTAGATACGGTACAATTTTTGTATAGAAACTCACAATATGTGTTTTCATATTTTGCACAACAATTTAATAATTGTAAATAGAAAAATTTGTATTCAAATTCTGTAGTATGTATTTTGATGACTAAAAATGGGTTGTGTGGACCTATTTTAAAGGCGTCACAATTATACTAATTTTTTATTTAAAAATTGGTTGTTGTGTTTCACAAGTTGATTTATGTGTTTAGTAAATAAATGTAATAATAAATGGATGAGGTGGGGAAAACTGAGCCAATTGGTCATCTCAATTAGGAAGAATCACTGTCACGGGGTCTTGAAATGTGGACTACTTCAAGAAATTGGATCACATTGGCAAAGACACTTACGAGTAAAACTAATTACTTAATTATGCATTCTTATACTTCTTAATTTATAGCTATTGTGTTGATTGTTGTTTCAAATTGTACTATTTTCTGAATGTTGTTGATGGAATTCGTCAATCTTTTACTTTTATACTATGGTAATTCAACTAATTTACATAAATTGTGTACTTCAAGTTCTTAATTGACATGAATGTCGGACAAATTGCTAAAACAAATATGGAATTTCGATTGATGATGTAAAACCCCAACTTTTTGAATAAAAATGAATTTTCTATAAATACTATTTTTGAATATTATAGAGTGAAATTGATATAATGTTATAGTTGTGGGTAATATTTATAAATTTTGCAAAGTACGCAAGATTGTTATATAATATTCGATTGGTGGGGAATATTAGTTTTTAACAGGAATATTAAATACAACGACACAATCATTAGTGGACCCTAACGGAATTATTATCGGATTGAGAAAACGACAAAAATACTTTATGAAAATAACGGCGGAAGTTTTGCCGTTAACTGTTGAAATACCCGGTGTTAAAAGTATAGTAATATGCGTGGTTGCATATATAGTAGCACACGGTATTAATTATTGATGCTTACGTGATAAGTCACTCAGTTTTTTTGGTATTATTAATATAATAATACAGAAAATCTTTTTATATAAAAGTAATACTTTTATAAAGTTATTCTATAAATAGAATATATTATATTCTATTATGCATAGTGTTGCAAGTAGTTCAGCGTATAGTGTTTTGCATAGTAAAATCTTTTTATATAAAAAAAGAATACTTTTATAAAGTTATCTGCATTTTATTAGACATAATAATTAGAATATATTATATTTTATTATGCATAGTGTTTGCATAAGACCTGCATAGTGTTTGTATAGTAAAATCTTTTATAAAGTTATTCGTTTTATTAGATTATAAATAGAATATATTATATTTTATTTAAAAGATTTTGCTTTAAATATGGACCGTCAGATTAAAGTAAATCAATATGGACCGTTCATGAGTTAGTTACTATGCAGTCCATTTTTTATAAATAGAAGCTCATTCCTTCATTAGTTTCTTACTTAATTCAATTGAAAATCTAGAGATAATAAACTATAGAGAGAAAGAAGAAAGTATTACGCTACTTCACTACTTATATATCCAAGATTTTCTTCTTCTTAAGGTAGGGAATATTATTTGTTGTACTTTCGTGAGGGTGTTATTCTTTTGTATTCATGAAGAGAACTTATGTTATTCCATTCTTTGTTATTACATTGGAATAACTCAGATATCTGTGAGCTACCTATATACTTGGTGACATTCTTCTAATATTCCATCTTTATTATTATTACGCTGGAATATCACATCATGCGTTCTGTGGGACTTGGTTAAAATCTTTATTATTATTACATTTGGAATATCACATGCATGCGTTTACGCCTGATTCCGCCTTTATTATTACATTGGAATATCACGCTTGGTCGCAATTTACTTTAACTTTGGTTCCGTTACTTATTAATCTGTTGGAATAACTTTGTCTGTCTGAAGTACCGCATGCATGGTGATTTCTTTTGTTATTCCATTCTTTATTATACTCAGTTGGTTAAAATTTTGACTTCTATACTCCATGAAATTAGTGGAATATCCTTGATAATTGTGCTTCATCCAGTATCTTTTCATGAAAATATTCTTCTGAGCATTCTTGAATTTTACTCTACAAAGCAGTATTATGTTGACAATTTGAACGTTATTGGTTCTTGGACAAATTAATTCTTGAACTTGTTTTATTGAATTCTTATATCATTGTCATCATCCTCATATTTATATTTTTTTTGAAAGTCATCTCAGCGGCCTCGTAGTGCATAGATGGACTTGGTATGATTATGACCGAGGATTATTGATTGTAATCATGGCCGTAATGTTACAAATGATGTGGTAAAAGTCCTCATTGGCCGTAGTGCATTGATGGACGATTGTTGGCATGATCATGACCATTAATGAATACACGAATGTCCTTGGCTGTAGTGCATGGATAATTTATGGTCGTGATACTAAAGAATATCCTTGGCCGTAGTGCAGGGGTGATTCGATGATGTGGATTATTTATTAAGCTGAGTCTCAGCGATAAAAGTCATGAAAACCCTTTTAAATCATAGAAGATAGTAGATTTTATTCTCTACTTGACTCTTCTAATGGATTGCTTGTTTCCGCTACAGTTAAACTTGATGTTTGTTATATTGTATCAGTTTAACACTGTTTAAGGCTAATGATAATTTATTCTGCATTATCTTAGTCATAATATTTCTTACTAGGCTAGTTGAGCTTACCCTTTTTTTCACTTTGTTAAGCCTGAGAAATGAGAACGTAGGCCGGGACGAGTCGGAGAACCGGAGTGATGGTCCCATGATAGTATTAGCTAGTAGTCCTCACTATTCATTAAATAGTGTGACAATAAATGTAATGAGGACTCATTCGAGAGTGGATATTGTCTGAAAGATGATATTTGTATTTAAACTCATAGCTCTCTTGTTGTATAATTAAGATTGTATTTATGTTCTGTACCATGTATTTGGCGACTCAGAATAGGTGATGTATACCTATTTTGGGGGCGTCACAGATGATGCTTAGTGCCACTGACCTGCCTACACAAACTCAACTGTGTCCCTATTATTGGGTGGCCAATATGTCTCCTTTGTACGACAAACTGCACCAAGGTTGTGATGTTATGTTTTGTGTGTTTACTAGATTTTCATGCTTAGTCATTTCTTTTCTTTATCTTTTTTAATACATGATGAGTTGAATCCTCAGTCTGCAGAATATTGGTCAAGATAATCGATTCAATCTATATATGTTAGATTTTATGCCCTAGAGGTCAATTATTTGATATAATTGCTTAACATTTTGATATTATATTTGATTGATTAAATGAATGATTTTATTATGGTTTTATTTACTGCGTTATATAAATGTTAACATAATAAAATTTCTTAGAATAGTGATACAAATTATATAGTTTCAAGTATGTGACTTGAACATGAGATTATATAATTACAATTAGTATCATTGCTCTTAAATATCCCTAGTCGAGTATCATTGTTGATAGGACACCAATGATGCATTGAGACTAGTATATGGATTGACTGATGACCAAATCTCATTGGTCATAAATATATGAGATATTAAGTCAATGCATAGGTATGTGTTATAGAATGATTTACTGGACAGACCCACCATGAGAATTCTATGTGGAGCATCGAAGTGTCATTAGCGATTCTCATAGTGACAATGATGTAATGGTCCTCCGACCTGAAATCACTATATTACTACACGAGAATTTATGTACTTTGATATTATCAAAGGTCATCTTTAATAGGGTGGACTATGTAAAGGTGATTATTGGGTACATCATGAATTGTGTGAGAAATATGAGTGATCTAGATGAAATTTAAACCTCCTATTTATTAGGGTTGATATCCATAGGCCTCTTGATTGAGTAGGACTATGAAATGCAAGGCCATGCTCAAATAGTGATTTGTTTCATATAGTCTACTCATTGATCAAGAAAACTCAGATTATATTATGAAGAGTATGACATATTCCATAACTCGAGTTTAATCTAGGATGTCAAGGTTAAAAGGATTAAATTACATTGAAACATTGGTTACGGAAAGGTTGTATCGAATCATCGATTTTATTATTACTTGGATAGCAGTGATGCATTACTAGATGCCGCTTACTGTTTATAATTTTATAATATGATTTTAAAATTATTGCCAACGTAATAATAACCTATAGGGTCACACACATAGAACATAATTAAAAAGGGAATTAATTTAAATTGTAAAGATTTAAATATGTCAATATGATTGATAGTATTTAAATTAAGAATTTAAATTAATAGGATAATTTATATATAGATATATTAATTAAGTAAGACTTAATTAAGATATATATAAATAAATTCGGATTTTAAAAGGGTTTTGATTAATCCCTTTTAACCGCTATATATATGATATGTAGCAGTCATTTTAGGGTTAACGAATCATAACCTAAAAACCCTAGCCACTCTTAGAGAGAGACTAGAGAGAAATTTCAAAAATCCATTCCTTTGGTGGCTAGTACCGCCAGCGCCCTTTTTCTGCAGATCGTGCGACGATTTGCAGGGCGTTCGTGTGGATACCGTAGAGACGCAGTTCGTTTAGATTGTGTTGGAGATTCGACCGCATCAAAGCCTTTTATAATCAGTATAATCTCTTAAACACTGAATTAATGTCTGTTTTCGCATGGATCCTGTTTTAGGGTTTCGAATTTGGCTTTATAATTTATATTTTCTGCTGCGTTTTTATACCCAAATCCCTACAATATAAGCTTAATCAATTTTGGAAGTATGGTGCATCAAGTTGTTTGACATTTCATATTATGTCTACAGGATGTAAATGGGAGGCAATTGATCATGAACAAGGCTGCTCCAAAAGGGTACACGGCCTAGACATCATCAGCCTCAGGTGTTTGAACCTGCTAATAAGATTTATGTTGGTAACCTTCCATAGGATATGGGGCTGAAGCGCGCTTTGAGCAGGTTTTCAATGGACTTGGTAAGGTGTTGAATACACAGGTAGTATATGACAGTGAGTTGGAATAATCACGAGGTTTGGCATTATGACAATGTCTATAAAATTTAAACTGAATGATGCCAGTGCTAACCTTATAATAGAATTTTACTATCTTACATTGATTTAGACTCGCAATCTTTTAGTTCTAAAGGTTAACTCATTTAGAATTGTTTAGCTTCTTGATAAAAATTGATCATTGCATATGAGTAATTAACTTTATTTTTTAGAATTAAGAAAGTCAAATTTCAAATTTGTGGGAGATTTAAAATTGTATGGATAAAATAGATTATATAAGATTTGTTCAGATGCCTAACATATTAGTTAAGGGAATATGATTAGGGTCTGTTCCTTTACAATGTTATTAATTGGGTTAAAACTGAGGATTTCAATTGAACAGAGAACTCAAATGAATTGACTCCATATTTCCTCCAAATTATAGCCTTGGCAAATATGTGAACGCAAATTTTTACTTTTTGCCTACTTAATATAAAATGATGATCTTAGATATATGGCTAACATGCTGTGTATGCGTGTAGTATTGTATTACTATTCAATATCCATCATGTTCAATTGTTGAACAATCTGTATGCTAATGTTTATATATAATGTGTCAAAACTTCTATGATTCCTTTCTTTCATGAATTTCAAGTCCTATGACTGAGCTGTTATATATGGTGAGAACTTAGAAGTTTTCTTCCCTTTGCGCTGCTTCATCTCACTTCCTTTCTCTTCTATCTATTCGACTACCCAATATGTACTCAATAACATAGTTAGAACCAATTTGCCTCATACATTGCTTATGACGTTTTAAGGTTATTTTCATTAGGTATCTTCTCATAAGTTTTTATATCAATGTCTTAGTTATGTTTTGATCGACTCATTTTGAATGTGATGAAGTTTTGTAGTTTCAGTTTATTATTATATTTGAAAATTGTTTAGACTATAGTTTTGATTTTTGTTTATTCTACATGCAAGAAAACATGGTGAGATTATAATGAGAATCCACCTTGACTAAATGCCTAAAACTATTTAATTTATTCTTCATGGTTACATATTTGACCATCTTTTAAATAAGTATTTATGCATACTTCAACAATCCATAACAGGGTTTAATGAACCTCGTTCTCTGCTCAGTAACATCCGATTTCGAAGCTCGCCAAAGGTATGCCAAAATTCTACACACTTTTTACTTTTTTGTATTACTACTTTGAGGTTTCATAAATTGAGTGAAATGATTTTACAAAGCTTAAGCATTGTAACTTAATTCATTTGGGTAGTGTAGTTAGAAATGTAAGTTGAAGTATTTGATGAAATGAGACTAATAGAATGTTCATAAGTGGTCTTTCAGTAAACAAATAGTCATTTGGTATAAGACATTTGAGTAATTAGGTTTGAAAACTTTGGTGATTGGTATATCTTCTAATTTGATAGGATTAAGGTATATCTTCTAATTTGTAAGGTGGAAACAATATTATAGCAAACTCAATATTTTACAAATGTAAGTGATATGTCATGCAAAATATATTAAAAAAGTTTATATGAAGAGAACTTATTATAAAAAATATTTCTTATTGTTAAGTTAAAAATACAATGTGTATCACATTAAAGGTGGAAGCAATATTATAACAAAATTAATATTTTTATTCAAACTATCTTGTGTATTGCATGGGCTATTACCTAGTTATTATTAATACCAGAAATTGATTAATTCTAATACTTGTGAAATTTGTATGAGAATCAACAAAGGAAAAACACCTAACATTGTTGACTTCTTCTTCTTCTTCTTCTTCTTCTTTTGTTAGAGACTACTAGTTCCTTTTTCTTCAAAATACTTCCTCTATTACTTTTTAATTAACGTTTTAAGAGAAAACAAAAATATTAAAAATATAATTAATACTTTATCTCGATTGACCAAAATGATTATAAAATCTTAATATTAACCTTTTAAAATTCATTGGAAAAGATGAAAGAGACATAAGTTAGTATTTAATTTAGGGATTATATAGAAAATTAACTCATTAAAATTTATAAATGACAAATAAAAAAGAATGGAAGGAATATATGTCCTTTATCAATAAATAAAAAACTTTCATTTATTTTGTTTATATTTCTATTTTAATGAATTTTCAATAATAAAAAATTGAATATTGCATGCTATGAATTGCATAGAAAACCGGCTTTATATGTTATAGCAACGGTTTTGTGTGTTGCTATACCGGTTCGATTTTGTGTTCGCTACCTTAGTGTGTGTGTGTATATATGGATTGATCCATAGATAACATTGTCAAATTAAGGTTGTTCTTACAACAGATCATGAGCGTCCATCCCATGATCCAATGGTTTAATTGAGCTCTTGTCCGCATTTTAGTTTCTATTATTCCGCAGTTTAATATTTCGATCGGGGTAGATATCCAAAATACCCCTCTTTATACAAGTCACATGTTCGCAGTATTAAACTGCGGACGCTAGGTATGGACCAACTGGGAAACGACGCCGTTTTTAAATAAGTCTCATACGCAATGTTAAACTACGAATGTCAAATTCAATTTTTTGTTTAGTTTTCTAGGCTCTTCAATATTAAATTGCTGATGCCAAATAATAAAGATGAGTTTCCTTTAAAATCTCTATATTATTGAGGAGGGAAATTGTGACGCCCCCAAATCCGTGTAACATCGATTACAGGACATGGTGCTCACGATATAACATACATCATCATCTATCTAAGTAACTCTAATAATAATATTAACTATTACATACTTATTCAAAATAAAGTCCCAAGTCTTTACAACCTTTAATAAACTGAAACTTAAACTTAGCGTTTATCGCTACATCACATCATATGCGGAAATATAATTATTACATAAATAACTCTCATCATTTCATCTTAGACTTTCCTTTGTCCTTGCCTTGAGCCCTCGCCAATATATCAACCTTAATCAAAAAGTTTAAGCAAGAATGAGCAAAATTGCCCAAAGAAGTATATAAAGTAGTTTGAGAACATACATCGTAAGTAGAAGCATTAGTATGAATATTTCTCAATAGTTGAAATAAATATCAAGAGATAAACCGGAATATCAAGATAAGAGTTCGGAATTCTCAATAACATACTAAGGGGTGTTAGATACCTGAACATTACTTTGTTTCATCAAAACCATCGAGACGGTTTAACAATCAAATAGATTATAAACGGTCTCAAGTACTCCGGTGATCGACTTTATCGTACCTTTACATTGTGCACAAGTATAAAGTTTAAATGCATAAGCGTAAATGGGACTATATGCGTCACGTCATCGCCACCTCAATTATCCGAGTTTGTTCATCTTAGTATTCATACGGTATTTCACCAAAGCAATTTGGATTGGTAAACATCAAATAGCTTCAAAGGATTTTAATTATTCAAACAATATACTACGTTTGCATCAATAACATCTAAATTTGAAACGAAAGCTAAAAGCATGCTTGAATATAGTTCATTAAGGGTATACTGAACTTTAAAGTATAGCGATTCTAATAGAACCTAATAATCATCAATAACGTTTAGCATCACAATTGAAGTTATAGAACTTTACAATAGATGAGCTTGCATTTAATGATTACTTAATCACAAGCCCAAACTTACCTCGCCGCAATCAATCAATAAGAGTTGAATAAATTCATAATGAAAAATAGGGTAAGAAACTTGCTTGATCGTTGTTTACCAATAATGATTTAACGACTTACGACTATCGCACTTCACGTGCCCTACACAATTGTATAATCATGCACATCAACTATTAACAACGCATAGTAGTTGTAATATAAACTTTACTCTATAATTTTCCGAGTTCACTCTATGATTTTCACTGACTCTACGATTTTCAGTGTTGACTCTACGATTTTCACTCTACTATCTGCACTCTACGATTTTCAAAGTTTACTCTACGACTTTCATTGACTCTACGATTTTCGAGTTTACTCTACGATTTTCATGACTTCTACGATTTTCGAGTTTACTCTACGATTTTCGATGACTCTCACGATTTTCGAGTTTACTCTCTACGATTTTCACTGACTCTACGATTTTCAGAGTTTACTCTACAATTTTCACTGACTCTACGATTTTCAGAGTTAACTCTACGATTTTCACTGACTCTACGATTTTTAGAGTTAACTCTACGATTTTCATTGACTCTACGATTTTCAGAGTTTACTCTAAGATTTTCACTGACTCTACGATTTTATTCCCGCTAATCTAAAGATGATATGACCATGATACTTGGACACAATAACCTTCATACATCAAGGTATTTTACAAAAATATAACATTCATAAAACTAGCATGTTAAGACCACAAACCAACTGCATAGAAAAGCGTGCAAGCACTAGTTTTATACTTAGAAAAAAAATTTCGGAATTTCCAAAATTACTGCGATTTTATTACCAACATGCATATGCTTACGATTTTCATAACTTGCTCAATTTAACTCCCTTTCCTATGAAATTTGGACAGGTTGTACCTTATGTTACATACTATTTTATAAAATTATTACATACGTTAATCAAGTCATATAGACCATGATCCCGAGGCTCCGAAAACCCCCAAAAATCACAGATTACTAGTTAAACCCAATTTGACAAAAATCTGGGATTTTGCTTATAGCATGCAATTAAATTATTCCTAATGTCCAGATCATCTACTCTCACATGTTTTCACATTTCACAACATCAAACTTCAACAAACTTCCACCTTTTTGATTAATTTAGCACGTTAGAGATATTTTATCAAAGGTAGAGCATGCATTGCTTAATTCTTTGATTTTCTATGAATTTGATGCATGAGTAACCCATATCTTTTGTTGTTAATGATCTATAATCATCAAACAACGATGAATATGGCAACACAAAGCCACAACAAATCATTTACCAATTTTATATGCATTTTCTTCTCATTTTTGTTATAAAAATAAAATGGGTTCATGAATTACCTTTTGATGAATTTCTTCTTGGTTTAATATGATGCTCCTTCTCCTTGCTTGTCAAATCCTCAGTAATCCTCCAAAATTAGTTCTAACTCTCTTAGGCTCTCAATTTCTCTCCATGTTTACTCACTGGTGGAATTTTCTTAAAAAAAAAAAGTGTGTTTGTATATATGTATAGCTTTGTTAGAGTCTTTTGATTCCCATAACCCCCAACTCTAATAACCCCCAACTCTAATGATTAGTTACTCACAATAATTAATACTACAATAATATAGTTAATTAATAGGAAGAATGTGGGAGTTAGAGAAAATGAATGTGGGAGTTAGAAAAATAAAAAGAATTTTGATTTTAAGGAATAAAATAAATTACTTCCACCTTAGCTATTATGTAATATACGTATACTCCCTCCCTTGTCCCAATTTAATAGTCTCATGGGTCCATCAGTTCAGCTGATTTCTATTATAAAAAAAAATACATATATTATTTTAATCAATTAATCAATTAATAAGCTATTTGACTATTTTACCCTTCGGAACCAAACTTTGCGAACCATATATCGATTCCTACTAAAGTCGACGTTCCGGACGTCATGGGACTATCCGTTTAGTCAAATTCATCTCTGAAATTCGTAGTTGACGTTGACTTTGACCAAAAAGTCAATTGTGACACTTTTTCGTGATTACAGTCTATCCTGACTAATTTCGACGTTCCGGACTCGAATACACAGTCCGCATCTCTAAATTCTGCTCCTAACTCCAGCTCATGATTTAATATCATCCCACATAATAAAATAGAATAATTCCCTACTTAATTTTATTTAAATAGTTAAATAAAACTAAACCAACCATTTAAATACATCTCAACACATATCTTGAAATAACACATATATGTACCACACACATACATCTAATAAATGAAATCACCAAAAAGTTTCATATAAATTCGTTTATTAACAATTCTTAAATTACAAAAAAAAATATTAAAAAAAAATTAAAAATAAAACTTGGATATTACAGAAATTCAAGCGTAATAATGGGAGATCTAATTTCTGATGAGTCTATGATTCATGTTTTTAACAAAAAAGAGACATCTCCTAAAATCCACCCTAATGTCTTGTGACGCCCCCAAAATAGGTTTACATCACCCATTCTGAGTCGCCAAATACGTGGTACAGAATTTAAATACAAACTTCCTTATACAATGCGACAAAAACGTAGCTGAGAGTTTTTGCACGAATATTATCTAGTAGACAATATTCAAACTCAAATGGAGTCCTCATTAAAATTATTATCACACTATTTTATAAAATAGTGAGGATTACTACAGCCACCATCTCGGACCGTCACTCCATTCCCCGACTAGTCCCGGCTACGTTCTCATTTCCTAAAGAGAACAATGAAAGCAAAAGGGTGAGCTCAACTAGTCCAGTAAAAAAATATTATGACTAAGATAACGCAGAATAAATTATCGTTAGCCTTCAACAGTGTTAAACTGATAATAAACAACAAGTTTAACTGCAGCGGAACACGCAATCCATTAGAAGAGTCAAGTAGAGCATGATATCTACTATCTTCTATGATTGTAAAAGTTTATCATCAACTTTATAACTGAGACTCAGCTTAACAAATAATCCACATCACTGAATTATCCATGCACTACGGGCCAAGGATATTCATTAGTATCACGTCCACGAATTATCCATGCACTACGGGCCAAGGATATTCGTGTAAATCACCAATAATCAGCGATCATACCAAAGAATTGTCTATCAATGCACTACGCCAAATGAGGACTTTTACCACATCATTTGTAATATTACAGGTCATGATTATACCGAATAATCCCTGGTCATAATCATACCAATCAATTGTCCATCTATTCACTACGGGCCAAAGATGACTTTTATCACAATATAAGCATGAGGATGATGACAATGATATAAGAATTCAATTAAATGAAATCAAAGGATAAATTTTAAACATTTATAAATCAATTTATCCAGAATTTAATAATGTCCAAATTGTCAATATGATACTGCTTTGTGGAGTAAAATTCAAGAATTATATTGTATCAAAAATGATTTGGACAGAAAAGAAATCAATTTTTGTCATGAATAGTACCCCGAGTGAATAGTACCCAAGTGAATAGTATCCCGTGAATAGTACTTCAGGAATAGTACTTTGTGAATAGTACCGTATAAATGAATAGTACCCATGAACAGTAATTCGACGTGAAAAGCTTAACATTTAACAAGAATGTGCAGAAAAATATCCCTGTGAAACGATACTAGATTAAGCGTAAATTTCAAGGATATTCTACTAATTTCATGGAGTATAGAAGCAATACTTTAACAAAATGAGGGTATAATCAGGAATACGAGACGAAATAATATTACTTACATACTACAGAGTATGGAAGGAAATATTATTTCATATGAATATTGAACAAAAATAATATCCCTTACCTAAGAAGAAAACTGGATACTGGAATAGTGAAGTAGCAGAATATGTAAGACCCCAACTTTTTAATGAATAAAATCTAATTTCCTCTATTTATTATTGTGAATAATAACGTGTTAAATTGATATAATGTTTTGGTTATGGGTGAAATGTGCAAATTTTGCAAAATAAGCAAGTGGTTATAAAATATTTATTGTTGTCGAAGAATATTCGTTCGGTCGTGGAATATTCTTGCTGTCGGAGAATATTCGCATTTATCGACACAAGCATGACCATTTAATGGGCCCCATAACGAAAAATGGTCGGATGAAGAAAATGACAAGTTTGAGTTTTTATAAATAATGGCGTAGTTATTACTGGTTAACACTTGTTAGAATACGATGGTTAAAATACGATGTACGTGTGGTTGCACAAGAAGACACAATATTGCACAATATTTTTGAATTATTGATTCTTACGTAAAAGTCACTACTTTCAATAATTGTTACGATAATTACTATTCAATATTTTAATTTATTGATTCAATAATTGCTACGTTGATATTTTATATTATTGTTGTTTCATAATTGTCACACACGAGATATTCCCATTATCAGATCAATAATTCATATTATTTGAATAATATTATTAGATAGCATTATTGACAATATCTAAAGAAGTTCTATCTAGGAAAGGGGTTTGGTCACCTAATTGCGCGCTAATAAGGAGAATTCCTTATCGGAAAACCCCCTCTTTCCTGAGAACGACCTGGTTGTCATAATTATAATTTTGTAATATTATTTGTGAATAATTAATTATTGATTTATATGATAAGGAAATATTTATTTTATGTGGATATAAATGATAAATATATTTATTGTGGTTATAAATGAAGGAATTAATGCTGATGTGTTTTATCAGTATTTTGTCGGAATGGAAGTTTTGAAAATCGTCTGTATGTGGATTTCGGTCATTTTTCGTTTGGAATTTGGAAAAACTTAAACTTACAAAGTTGTAGAGAATTTAATTTCCTATGGAATAGACATGAGATTCGAATTTTTCTGATAAAAGGGTTATTTATTATGAATTATTGAAGTTTCGGAAATAAATATTTTTATAAAAATATGGTGGGCCCCACTTTTGGTTGGTGAGTAATGAAATGTGCTGGAATTTATTTTCAAAAGTGGTGGGTTTGGATAGTAGCAGGTAAAACCATCAGGTAGCAGGTTAGTCTGTTGTGGCGTTCTAAGCATTTTCCTATAAATAGGGTGCTTAGTTAGAATTGAAAATCACACCAGAAACAAGTTTTCTCTCTTTCTCTCTCTATATTATTGAGCGAATTTTGTGAGTATTTAGATACTTTGTGAGTTACTATTCATTAGTGCAAGTTTCCTTCAGCCTTATACCGATATTCCGATCAGAAGTACTACTGTTATTTTGAGGTAAGAGATATTGTCATTATTATAGTACGGGATATTGTCATTATTATAGTAAGGGATGTTATTTTCTTCATAATGATGTTATTCTTTCAATATCATTATACCGAAATATTGGTATGGATTTTATTATGAAATTTCTACCTTTTTGTGTCGGGGTTACTATTCACGTATACGGCACTATTCACGTATACGACACTATTTACGTATACGACACTATTCACAAATACGGCATTATTCACAGAAAAAATAAAATTTTCTTTTCTTTGTCCAAGTTGTCTATTATGGTTACTATCTTTGATTGTATCCATATTTTGATCTTTATTCTTGAATTTTGCTCCACAATTGATTATTATATGGTATTTTTGAACTTGGATAAACTAAAGTACGAATTCCTAATCTTTGATTTTTTATCTCACTGGATTCATTTTCTTTATGATATTTTTCATCATCCTCAATCCTAAATGATGATATTACTGAATATCTTTGGCCTGTAGTGCAAAGATGAATGATTAACTGATGAATATCTTTGGCACAGAAGCAAAAGATGAATGATTACCTAATGAAAATCTTTGGCCGTAGTGCAAAGATGAGCAGTGTTGAGATGAACACGACCAACCGGTGATACAAATGAATATCTTTGGCACAGTAGTGCAAAGATGAATATTTGATTCAAGATGTATATTGATTGATATTACAGGGATAAAATATTGACGATGGACTTTTAAATCTTAGAAGATAGTAAAATTCTTTCTCTACTTGACTCTTTTAATGGATTGTTGTATTCGCTGCAGTTGTTGATCGAAAACTTGTTGTCTATTATATTTTACCAAATTTTTCCCTATTGAAGACTAATGATAAATTGTTGTATATTATCTTAGTCATAATATTCTTTACTGGGCTAGTTGAAAACCAGCAGGGAGGAAAACATTCAAACAAAAGCGGTAACCACTCTGGTGGTAATCGTGGCCGTGAAAATAGAAGAAGCGAGTCGGGAGGAGATTTCAAGAAGAGAAGGTACAACAATGATAACATGAAGACGTCCACATAAACATCAACTATATTTAGGGGAGGAGAACGAGCACCGGTCGATTGTTACAAATGCGGGAAAGAGAGACACATCAGCCCAAACTTCCCACAACAATCTAAGGTGTGTTATAACTTTGGAAAGGAAGGTCATATAGCTAGAGATTGTCTAGTTGCGAAACCAAGTTCAACGGGGATGGTGACTCCAAAGGCTATCCCAAACAAGTCAAAGTCGATGGTTCCTGGAAGGGCGTTTGTCGTGATTGCCCAAAATGCGAGGAACCCAAACGAGGTGATCACGGGTAAGCTATTCATAAACTCTTGCAAAGTTTATACCTTATTAGATACCAGTTCTACCCATTCTTTTATCTCTCTTGCTTGTGTTCAACGTTTGAACTTGATTCCGGAGAAATTAGACCTTAACTTATTTGCTGAGACTCCGTTAGGAGAAACTTTCATTAAATCTACTATTTATAAATCTTACTTGATACAAGTTGGAACCATAACATTACCTGTCGATCTTATTTCATTGAAAATACTTGCATTTGATGTGATTTTAGGGATTGATTGGTTAACCACTCATCATGCTAAAATTGATTATTTTCGTAAGGTTGTTAGTTTTCATATTCTTAACCAACCTGTTATGCGAATTCAAACAACAAAACCACTAAAGTCAATCACTGTCATATCAAGCAATAAAGCTATTAGTTTATTGAAAAACGGATGTCAAGCTTTCTTAGCCCATGTCACAGACTTGAAAAAAAATACGTCAGATTTGAATAATATTTCTATTGTTAGTGAATTTCCTGACGTATTTCCTGAAGAACTTCTCGGTCTACCCCCAGAACGTGAAGTTGAATTCTTTATTGACCTTGAACCTGGTACAAAGCCCATTTCTAAAACCCCATATCGAATGGCTCCTATTGAACTTCAGGAGTTAAAGGTCCAACTACAGGAGTTGTTGGACATCGGTTTCATTCGTCCTAGTACATCTCCTTGGGGTGCTCCTGTGTTATTCGTAAAAAAGAAAGACTAGAGTATGCGACTTTGTATTGACTATCGAGAATTGAACCATGTCACCATCAAGAATAGGTATGCGCTACCTCGCATTGATGACATGTTTGACTAGTTGCAAGGAGTACAATTCTTTTCAAAAATCGATCTTCATTCTAGATATCATCAGCTAAAGATTAAAACTGAGGATATTCCAAAGACTGCCTTCAGAACTCGGTATGGGCATTATGAATTCTTAGTCATGTCTTTTGGATTGACTAATGCTCCAGCTGCTTTCATGGATATGATGAACCGTGTATTCAAGGAATATTTGGATCAGTTCGTTGTTGTCTTTATTGATGACATTCTCATCTATTCTAAAAGCCATGAAGATCATGAGCACCATTTGAAGCTGGTACTTCAAAGACTTCGTGACAACAAGCTATATGCCAAATGAAGAAATCGAGTTCGGCTTAAGAAGTAGCATTCCTTGGGCATGTGGTGTCAAAACATGGAGTATCTGTCGACCAACGAAGATTGAAGCCATCTGAAAGTTGGGAGCAACCAAGTACGTAGTTTTTTAGGCTTAGCTGGTTACTATCGGAGATTCGTGGAAGGATTTTCTCGAATCGTTACTCCGTTAACTCAGCTGACTCGTAAAGATACAAAATTCGGTTGGAGCAAAGATTGTGAGAAGAGTTTTCAAGAACTCCAGAGGAGACTCATTTCGGCACCTGTTCTGACAATATCATCTGGTTCGGATGGATTTGTTATCTACAGCGATGCTTCAGGCAAAGGGTTAGGATGTGTTCTCATGCAACATAGGAAAGTCATAGCATATGCCTCGCGACAACTCAAAGAATATGAGAGGAATTATCCTACTCATGATTTGGAGTTAGCGGCCGTGCTTTCGCATCAAGATCGGAGACACTACCTGTATGGGGAGAAAGTGGAGATCTATACAGATCATAAGAGCCTCAAATATTTCTTCACCCAAAAGGAACTCAATATGGGCAACGACGTTGGCTCGAGTTGTTTAAAGATTACGACCATACCATTCAATATCATCCTAGAAAAGTAAACGTGGTAGCTGACGCATTGAGTAGAAGATCATACGCGGGTACGAGTGCAATGTTGTTAACGCAAAGGTCCATTTTGTATGACTTGCAAAGGATAGAGATAGAGGTAAAGTGTGACGCTCCCAAAATAGGCATACAACACCCATTTTGAGTCGCCAAATACATGGTACAGAAAGTAAACTACAACTTCAATAATACAATTGTCGTGCAAAATACGACACATCATCAATGTGAGTTTAAATACAAATATTATAGTCTTTGTGTAAACTTGTCTTGAATAACAACTCTTAAAGTATCAAAATACTCACAAAATACGCTCGATAATCTAGAGAAAAGAAAACTTGTTTTTACGGTGTGATTTTCAATTCTAACTAAGCGTCATTTATAGAAAAAATCTTTAGAACGTCCATAGGAGACTAAAATAATAAATTAATATTATTTCTTTTCAAACTTCCTACGCACACCTTCACCAACCAAGCAAGCCAAATCTGAAAAATAATAGCAGCCCACATGCTTGAAAAACCAAAAGTGGGTCCCACCCATAATTTAATAAAAATCATTTTATTTTCTGAAACTTCAGTAATTCATAGAAAATAGCCCGTTTATCATAAAAATACGAATTTTATGTCCATTCTTCCTGAAATCGAGTTCTCTACAACTTTGTAGCTTTGAGTTTTTCCAAATTTCAAATAGAAAATATCCGAAATCCAGAAACGGATGATTTTTAATACCTCCCTTCCGACAAAATACTGATAAAACACCTCAGCATTAATTCCTTCATTTATAACCACATAAATAAATCCATCATTTATATTCACATCAAATAAATATTTCCTTATCATATAAATCAATAATTAATTATTCACAAATAATATTATAGAATCACAATTATGATAACCCCGACTGCTCCGGGAAGAGGGGCTTTCAATAAGAATTTCTCTCTTCATGGCGCACAATTATTAGGTGACCAAACCTCTCCTCGATGTAACTTTCTAGACATTGCCAATAATGCTATCTCATAATATTATTCAAATAATATGAATTATTGATCCGATAATAGAAAATCTTGTGCGGTTGACAATTATTGAAACAACAATAATATAAAATATCAACGCAACAATTATTGAATCAATAAAATAAAATATTGAACGATAATTACTGTATATAATTATTAGTAAAGGCCTTCTTATGTAAGAATCAATAATTCAAAATCTACATGCATCCACGCGCGTATTCACGTATTTTAACCATCTAAGTATTCCAACAATGTTAATCTGAATAACAACTTCTGCTATTTATAAAAACTCAAACTTTTTGTTTTCTTCATCCGACAGTTATTCTGTTATGGGACCCACAAATGACTGCGCCGTCATACGAATATTCCCCTACAACAAGAATTTTCCACGACTAAACGAATATTCCCCAACAACAATGATTATTTTATAACCACTTGCTTATTTTGTAAAATTTGCACATTTCACCCATAACCAGAGAATTATATCAAATTAATACCTTATTAATTTAGAATAATGGATAGAGAAAAATTCACTTTTATTTATAATAAGTTGGGGTCTTACAACCTCCCCTCCTTATAAAATTTCGTCCTCGAAATTGACGTGACGTACACAGTGTTTCAGCGGTGAGGTACCTTGCTTTCATTTTCGATTACAACTCCCAGGTCATTTACTCAATAACATGGTTCCTCCACAAAACCTTAACTTGTGGTACAACCTTGGTGCGTAGGACATGCTCTTTCCTATCCAAGATCTTAACAGGTACCTCCTCGTACGTTAAATCTTCGGCTATCTCGTCTGGTTCTAACTCAATAATATGGTTCGGGTCTTTCACATATTTACGAAGCATAGATATATGAAAAACATTATGAACACGAGACATGTTTGGAGGTAATGCGAGTCTATAGGCCACATTTTCTATTCGGTCAAGAATCTCAAATGGACCAACAAATCGTGAATTGAGCTTTTCTCTCTTTCCAAATCTTGTAACTCCCTTCCATTGAGCAACACGTAACAATACATGATCCCCAATATTAAATTCCACGTCCTTTCGATGAAGATCAGCATAACTCTTTTGTCGATCTTGTGAGGTTTGAATACGTTGTCGAATTATTTGGATCTTTTCTGTAGTCATGAGTACTAATTTTGGTCCCAACAACGTTGCTTTTCCCACCTCGTCCCAGCATACTGGAGAACGACACTTTCGTCCATACAACGCCTCAAATGGAGCCATGCCTATACTTCCTTGATAACTGTTGCTGTAGGAGAATTCCACCAGTGGCAAGTACTAATCCCAACTTCCTTTGAAATCTAGAACACAGAGTCTTAATAGATCTTCAAGGGTTTGAATAGTCCTCTCTGATTATCCATCCGTTTGAGGATGGTATGCCGAACTGAATCTTAAATCCGTGCCCATAGGTTTCTGCAAGCTAACCCAAAATCTTGAAGTGAATCTTGGGTCACGATCCGAAACTATAGATACTGGCATGCCACACAATCTCACAATCTCATTCACGTACATACGAGCAAGACGTTCAAGGGAATAAGTTTCTCGTATCGGCAAGAAATGGGTAGACTTGGTTAATCTATCAACAATAACCCAAATAGCATCTATGCCTTGAGAAACTTTGGGAAGACCTGTAATGAAATCCATGGTAATGTGTTCCCACTTCCATTTCAGAATCTCAAGTGGTTACAATGGACCCTTTGGCACTTGATGCTCCACCTTTACACGTTGACAGGTTAAACACCTCGAGATAAACTCCGCGATCTCTCTCTTCATATTATTCCACCAAAATGTATGTTGAATATCATGATACATTTTGGTACTCCCAGGATGGATTGCAAACAGTGTGTTATGTGCCTCCATCATGATTCTATGCTTCAAATCAGAGTCGTTAGGAACACAAAGTCTGGAGTTAAATCTAAGTATTCTTTCTTCATTAATTCTCGCTTCTGGAATAGCTCCTTCTTGCACTTTCTTCTTCATAATGACGTTACCAGTGTCCGTAGCGAGCAAGCGACTTTAACTTTATCGATTAAAGTTGGTTCTACTCGTATATTCGCCATCATCATGTAGGTCCCTGGAGTCTTTAATTCTACCTCCATCCTTTGCAAGTCATACAGAATGGGCCTTTGCATTGACAATATCGCACTCCTACTCGCATATGGTCTTCTACTCAATACATCAGCTACTACGTTCGTTTCTCCAAGATGATATTGAATAGTGTGATCGTAATCTTTCAATAGTTCAAGCCAACGTCGTTGCCGCATGTTGAGTTCTTTTTGGGTGAAGAAATATTTGAGGCTTTTTTGGTTCGTATAAATCTCCACTTTCTCCCCATACAAGTAGTGTCTCCAAATTTTCAACGCGAATACGACTGCTGCCAACTCCAAATCATGAGTAGGATAATTCCTCTCATATTCTTTGAAGTTACCGCGAGGGCATAAAGGCGACTTTCCCATGTTGCATGAGAACACATCCTAACCCTTTGCACGAAGCATCATTGTAGATAACAAATCCATCCGTACCCGGATGGTATTGCTGCAACAGTCGAAAATGAGTCTCCTCTTGAGCTCTTAGAATCTCTTCTCGCATTCCTCGCTCCATACAATTTTGTATCTTTTTCGAGTCACCGAGTTAACGAGTAGCGATTCGAGAAAATCCTTCCACGAATCTCCGATAATAACCGATTAAGCCCGAGTCGCGTGCTTGGTCCATCGAATTGATTGCTCCTAACTTTGTATGGCTTCAATCTTCGCCGGGTCAACAGATACTCAATGTTTTGACACCACGTGCCCAAGGAATGCTACTTCCTCAAGCCAGAACTTGTATTTCTTCAGCTTGGCATAAAGCTTGTTTTCACGAAGCCTTTCAAGTATAAGCTTCAAATGGTGCTCATGATCTTCACGGCTTTTGGAATAGTTGAGGATGTCATCAATAAAGACAACAACGAATTGATCCAAATATTCCTTGAATACACGGTTCATCATATCCATGAAAGCAGCTGGAGCATTAGTCAATCCAAAAGACATGACTAAGAATTCATAATGCCCGTACCGAGTTCTGAAGGCAGTCTTTGGAATATCCTCAGTTTTAATCTTCAAATTGATGATATCCGAGCGAAGGTCGATCTTTGAAAAGAATTGTGCTCCTTAAATCGGTCGAACAGTCATCAATGCGAGGTAATGCTGGATACCTATTCTTGATGGTGTAATTCTCGGTAGTCAATACAAAAAGTTGCATACTCCCGCCTTTCTTCTTTACTGAATAAAACAGAGCACCCCAAGGAGATGTACTAGGGGCGAATGAAACCGATGTCTAATAACTCCGTAGTTGGACTTTTAACTCCAAGTTCAATAGAGCCATTCGATATGGGGTTTTAGAAATGGGCTTTGTACGGTTTAAGGTCAATAAAGAATTCAACATCACGCTCGGGGTAGACCGGGAAGCTCTTCAGGAAATACATCTGGAAATTCTCTAACCACAGAAATATTATTCAAATCTGACTTGTCTCTGTTCAAATCCATAACATGGGCTAAGAAAGCTTGACATCCGTTTTTCAATAAACGAATAGCTTTGTGGCTTGATATGACAAATGATCGATTTTAGTGGTTTAGTAGTTTGAATTGCATATGACGAGGATGGTTAGGAATATGAAAACTAACAACCTTACGAAAACAATCAATTTTAGCATGATGAGTGGTTAACCAATCAATTCCTAAAATCACATCAAAAGCAAGTATCTTTAAAGAGATAAGATCAATAGGTAATGTGACGCCCCCAAAATATGTATACATCACCCATCTTGGGTCGTCAGATGCATGGTACATACAATTTCATTTATACAACTGTTGTGCAAAATACGACGACACATATACTGTGAGTTTCAATACAAATATTGTAACATATATAATACGACAATATTTATATTTAAATTATTACAATGCCATATAAAGTACAACAACAAATAATTCAAGTCCCGAAGAAACACGAGAAGATTTTTATTCTCCTCATTCTAAAGCGGTGTATTTTTGACGCTTTCAAGGTCGGGTCCTCATCACCCTATAGTTGTTCACCAAAACCAATTAGTAAATGATGTATATAAATATTTCACACACATTTTATTATTCTTAACATAATTATTATGCCACACCGTTTCATATTTTGATTAGGATTATGACTAATTCGTATCACCACTTTATACCTAAGTTCTCTCTGCTAGTCCCAGCTACACTTTTATTACCTGAAAGGGGTGGTGAAGTAAAAGGGTAAGCACAAACAGCCCAGTAAAGAATATCATGACTTAAGATAATTACATTATCAATAGCCTTCATCAATACTAAATCAGATATTTAGAATTTATGGTAGAAGATAAAAGTTTTCAACCATAATAGCAGCGGAACAAACAATCCATTAGAAGAGTCAAGTAGAACATAATGTCTACTATCTCCTCTAAATTAAAAGTTCATCGTTAATATTTCATCCTGTAATACTCATCAACAGCTTCTTTCTTGTACCCAGACAAAGAGAACTCTCATCACCGCCTTCACCTGAACCACCAAAGATTATAGTTAAATTCACAATTCATATTTATAATCAGTAAATCAACAAATCCATCTTCTGCAATACGTGCCTAAGACATAAAACGTAAAACCAATAACCAACAAATCCATATTTGCACTTACAGTGCCAAAGATATACAACTGTAAAACCAATAATGCTGAGACTCAGCTTAATAGTATCACGACCACGAATTATCCATGCACTACGGGCCAAGGATATTTGTGTTTTCAATTACGGTCATGATTATAGCGAATGATCCCTGGTCATAATCATGCCAAGTCCATCTATGCACTACGGGCCAAAGATGACTTTTACCACATCGTTTGTAACATTACAGTCATGATTATACCGAACAATCCCTGGTCATAATCATACCAAGTCCATCTATGCACTACTGGCCATAGATGACTTTCAACAAAATATAATTATGAGAATGATGACAATGATATATATAATGAATAAACATAGATCATCATAATAATAAGATAACATAGATCTTAGTGATTTTCAACTTAATTATCCAGAGTCCAAATTGATAACATAATAATAGATGAAGCACAAACTATTAAGGATATTCTAATCCTTTCAGGACCTTTCATCATTTAATGACAATATGAAGAAACGAATAATAACATCTTACCATAATATGGAGTATGAAAGAAAATGATATCACTTTACCATAAAATGATACCCCTTACCACAATAATGATATCCCTTACCTTCGCATGTGACTTGATTATGCTTTCTGTGAAATTGATCAACTTAAACAATGCTTGCATTCCTTATCTACACTTGGAGTAACAATACACTCAATAGAGATACTCACAATATTATACTCACAATATTGTAGTAAAAGAATTCTATATTTTTAGTATAGTGATGGTGTGTGTTTAGTTGCTCAATCGGGCAACCTATTTATACTGAAAATTGAGGAAACAATTAGCACACACGCTTTGACAAAATAACCAAATGAGGTATATAATAATGGTAGTAGTAAAATTTATGGTCCCACAGAGAAAACTAAACCAACTTGTACACGTTTTAACAATAATTGTTCAATAATAGAGTTGTGATTCATACTACTTTAGAAAAAGTAGAGTGTCGGCAAGTCCTGCCAAACTTACTTTTGTAAAAAGAAAATAATTGAACAACATCTGTATATCATACTTATCTTTAATCAACACCCTTTTTAATCTTTGAACCATTATTCACAATTATTAACATAGACGTTTAATACTGCCAACTGGTTTAATTATATCATAACAAATAATATGAGTCACTGTGTAATAACTACTGTGGTAATTATTAAAATAAATACTGAGTGATTTCTTACGAAAGAATCAAATCAATACCTTACTTATAAACAAATTGAAATTCTATTAAAAGTAAGGATCAACATCAATTCATAATTATCTCGACTAACATATACACCAACTAATAATTCATTATTCATTTAAGTTGTCTTTATTTATTGCATCATATCATTATATTTAATAATGTTCATATTTTATAACTTAGAACAACATCCTTTATCGTCGACAACATTACACGTTGCATACGTGCATTCCCGACGTCCTCTGATTGCCTTTGAATGCACATCAGTCCCTAAAATAGCCATTTTAGGCCTTAATCCCGACCTCAAATTTCAAAACATAATAATACAAGTTTTAGGTCTACTCGTTATCTTTCCGAATCATCCTGAATCATCTCAATCGGAGTTCGTATGAAAAATTTATGCCCAATTTACTAAAGGACGTCCAAACAGATTTTGGCTTAACACTTGACCAGTGCCTAGGCGCCCAAAATTGGCCTTGGGAAAGCGCCTAGGCGCCCAAGATCAGATTCTAAGCACCTAGTCCAGCGCCTAGGCGCCCGACCCTTGACACCTAACTCCGATTTCTAGATTTTTGCAACTTTTGACACACATACTTCAAATCTTCATAACTTCTTCATCCGTTATCGGAATTAGTCCGTTTTTGAGGCTATGGAAAGCTTGTAACATGCTATACAAAATCCCCATGATTTCATAATTTTTCAGATTCATTAATTATTCCAAAATTTGGCTCCAAAGTCCCCCAAGACTATGTTTTTCATCGTTTAACATGTTTCACGAAAACTTTCACCACGAATTCGTTTTAACTCCAATTTGGTTCATTCAAGTTGGGTTATGTTCTTAACTCAGAGAAATATAACATACAATTATCAAACTAAGTTTTCAAACATAAAACATAAGAATACAAGGTTCTCAAACTCAGTCCAAAAACTATCCAACATGGTTCTATGTCAATCTTTCCACCCTTTATACATAGGTTCGAATTTTGTGTGTTTTGGTTTCACTTGGATGCTCTTAATAGTTCATTTAGCTTCTGAGAACCATTCTTAAGAAGATTCTTTACACATATAACTCAAAATAACATCTAACACGATATGAAGCTTGAAGAAAAAAAATGGAGATTTAAGGTTTTAAGAACTTACTTCTTAGATTTTCCTCCCCTAAGATGTTAGATGAAGTGCTAGAGATGGTTAAGATAACCTCCACTACTTCCTTGATGCTTCCCGTAGCTCAAAAAGAAAAACTTCATCATCAAACCCATTTATTTCTCTCTAGGATTCTTGGAGCTTGATGAAGAAGATGATGAATAATGGTTATGGAGGTTTTATAAGGAGTTTGCTTCTCTCCTTTACTCAAGTCATACCTGAACTCTCCCTCTCTCCCTCTCCTCTTCTCTGATTCTTTCTTTCTTTTCTCTTCTCTCCTTTCTCCTTCTCTTTTCTTCTTTATCTTTCTTTTCTCTATTATACCCGTGAGTGTAAATAATATAGGAGCATTCTCCCTTTTTATTCTTTCCTATCTTATTTTCTTCCTTCCATTATTCATTTGTCTCACACATGTTAGCCACCCAATAATTCCCACTTCCCCACTCTCTTTATTTGCTCATTTATTCGATTAAATGTTCGTTTGACCATTTAACAATTTAACATTTTTAAATTTAAAAAAAAATAATCATAAATTAAATTAGACTTTTATTTTATAAAAGTCGGGGTTCTACAGGTAATGTGATAGTGCCAACTTGGATCATGCAAGATTTATAAACTGTAGATGTAACGAAGGTTTCACCCAACGGAATTTCAACAGATAAATCAAAGTCCAATTTCTCCGGAGTCAAGTTTAAACGTTGAACACAAGCAGGAGAGATAAAAGAATGGGTAGAACCCAGATTCTAGTAAGGTATAAACTTCGCAGAGTTCAAGATTAGCTTACCTGTGATCACCTCGTTCGGGTTCCTCACGTTTTGGCCAAATCCACGACAAACGTTCTTCCAGAACCGGCCGATTTCGACTTATCCGAGAGAAATGCTTCAGAGTCACCATCCCCGTTGAACTTGGTTTTGCTACGTATCAATCCCGAGCTATGTGGCCTTCCTTTCCACAGTTGTAACATACCTTGGATTGTTGTGGAAAGTTTGGGCTGATATGTCCCTCTTTCCCGTATTTGTAACATCTAACTGGCGGTCGTTCTCCTCCCCTAGAATTTTTTATTGGTGCTGGTGCTGCTACTGATATCTTCCCGTCATTGTTGAATCTCCTCTTTCTGAAATTTCCACTTAACTCACCTCTCCTATTATCATGGCCACGATGACCACCCGAGTGGTTACCGCATTTGTTCGTATTTTTCCCTCCTCGTTGGTTATCATCGCTCTGATGTCTGCTGTCACCGATATGGCCCTGGTTGTGGTCCCTCGGTTGAACATACTCACTATCTCGCTCTAAAAATTGAGCCCTGTTGACAACATCTGAATACCGAGAAAATTTATGAGAGATAAGGTATTGACGAATCTCGGGTTTTAGACCTCTCAGAAACATCCTTGTCATTCGTTCCTCATTCTCTACCAAATGAGGTGCAAACCTGGATAACTCAGCGAACTTCGCCTCGTACTGGGACACCGTCGTGTTGTTTTGTTCCAGTCTGATAAACTCTACCTCCTTCATATGACGAATACTTTCAGGAAAGTACTTGTCATTGAATAGTTTCTGAAATATTTCCCAAGACATGTTGAGTACGGCAGGCTGGGTACGCTCCACAGACTCCCACCAGTAGTCTGCCTCACCACGGATAAAAGTGGCGAATGGAATCTTCTGTTCCTCCGTGCATCCCAAGACATCGAATATCTTGGTAATTTGTTTGACCCGTGTTTCCTCCTTGATCGGATCCGGCTTTCCAATAAATTTTGGTGGTCCCAACTCCTTGAATCGCTTGGTCGTGATGTAATCGCACGCGTTGGTATCACTTCCACCGTATTTTGTACACGAGTCTCCTCGTGCGATTTTGCATGAACCGCAAAAAGCTCCTAAACATTCCATCATTCATCGTTTGCTTTCTAGAGTGTTGTTTACAGGAGGAATATTGCCTTCCTGTTGCACGTTCTCCTGGTTTGTAACTAAAGGTTGTTCCACAGTCTCATACTCTCCATTATTAACGTTCTCAGCAGCCATTCTTAAATACTGCCATAAAACAAGGGTTAATTAAACAAATTAACATATCACATAATATCCCTATATTATGACTGACCAACAAATAAGCTTAGATAGGACACATTAGCGAAGGATTTACTCATCTCTCCCCTCCTAGTTCTATTCCCCGATCTTCGCCAAAGACCATATCCCTAAGCTTTGATACCAACTGTGACGCTCCCAAAATAGGTATACAACACCCATTCTGAGTCGCCAAATACATGGTACAGAAAGCAAACTATAATTTCAATAATACAATTGTCGTGCAAAATACGACAACACATACTGTGAGTTTAAATACAAATATTGTCTTCTAGACAATATCCACACTCAAATAAGTCCTCATTACAATTATTCAAACACTATTTTATAGAAATAGTGAGGACTGCTAAAACATCTTTCTAGAACCATCACTCCATACTCCGATTAGATCCTCGCTATGTTCTCACCTCCCGAGAAGAAAAATGGAACAAAAGGAAAAGGGTGAGCTCAACTAGCCCAAGAAAAGAATATTATGACTACGATAATATACAACAAATTATCATTAGTCTTCAACAAGGAAAAATCGATAAAATATAATGTATAATAAGTTTTAGATCAACAACCTACAATGAAACAACAATCCATTAGAAGAGTCAAGTAGAAATGAGTTCTACTATCTTCTAAGATTTAAAAGTCCATCATCAATATTTTATCCCTATAACAACAATCAATATACATCTTTAATCAAATATTCATCTTTGCACTACATGCCAAAGATATTCATTTTAGATCACCAATCGGTCATGTTCATCTCAACACTGCTCATCTTTTTGCTACTACGGCCAAAGATATTCATCAGTTAATCATTCATCTTTGCACTACAGGCCAAAAATATTCAGTAATATCATCATTTAGGACTAAGGATGATGAAAAATATTTTAAAAAAAAACGAATCCAGTGAGACAGAAGGACGAATATTAGGGATTCGTATTTCAGTTTATCCAAATTCAATAATACTCCATAATAACCAATTTTGAAGCAGAATTCAAAAATAAAGATCAAAACATGGATACAATCAAAGATAGAAACCATAATAGACATCTTGGACAAAAAGAAGAAAATTTTATTTTTCGGTGAATAGTGCTGTATTCGTGAATAGTGTCGTATACGTGAATAGTAACCCCGACATAAAAAGTTACAAATTTGATAAAAAGTTCAAACCAATATTTTGGCATAATGATATCGAAAGAAATAATATCATTTACGGAAAAAAATAACATCCCTTACCTCAAAATAACCGTATTTCCTCGATCAATTTTGGATATAGTCTTGATAAAACTTGTCTTTGAATAAAGAACTCTCAAAGTATCAAAATACTAACAAAAATACGATCGATAATCTAGAGAGAAAGAAAACTTATTTCTGGTGTGATTTTCAATTCTGACCTAAGCGTCTATTTATAGGAAAATGCTAGAACGTCATAGGAGACTAAAATAATAAATTAATATTATTTCTTTTCAAACTTCCTACGCACACCTTCACCAACCAAGCCAGTCAAATCTGAAAAATAATAGCAGCCCACATGCTTGAAAAACCAAAAGTGGATCCATCCCATAATTTAATAAAAATCATTTTATTTTCTGAAACTTCAGTAATTCATAGAAAATAGCTCGTTTATCTGAAAATACGAATTTTATGTCCATTCTGCCTGAAATCGAATTCTCTACAACTTTGTAGCTTTGAGTTTTTCCAAATTTCAAATAGAAAATATCCGAAATCCAGAAACGGATGATTTTTAATACCTCCCTTCCGACAAAATACTGATAAAACACCTCAGCATTAATTCCTTCATTTATAACCACATAAATAAATCCATCATTTATATTCACATCAAATAAATATTTTCTTATCATATAAATCAATAATTAATTATTCACAAATAATATTATAGAATCACAATTATTACAACCAGTAGTTCCAAGGAAAGGGGGCTTTCGATAAGAATTTCTCCTTCTCAAGCGCATGAATTAGGTGACCAAACCTCTCCTCGACGTAACTTTCTAGACATTGCCAATAATGCTATCTCATAATATTATTCAAATAATATGAATTATTGATTCGATAATGGAAAATATCAAAAGTGACAATTATTGAAACAACAATAATATAAAATATCAACGCATCAATTATTGAATCAATAAAATAAAATATTGAATAAAGAATTATCGTAACAATTATTGAGTAGTGCCTTCTTACGTAAGAATCAATAATTCAAAAATACCGTGCATCCACGCTTATTACTGTATTTTAACCACCGTATTCCAACAGTATTAAAGGTAACAACTACGCCCCGTTATTTATAAAAACTCAAACTTGTCGTTTTCTTCATCCGACAGCTTATTCTCGTATATGGGCCCACAAATGATCGCTACCAGTCGTCAAATATTCCCCGATAACAAGAATATTCCACGACCAAACGAATATTCCCCGACAATAATGATTATTTTATAACCACTTGCTTATTTTGTAAAATTTGCACATTTCACCCATAACCAGAGAATTATATCAAATTAATACCTTATTAATTTAGAATAATGAATAGAGGAAAATTCACTTTTATTTATAATAAGTTGGGGTCTTACATAAAAGCTCCAAGTACCCACGTGATGATATCAAGTATACGAGTAGAACCGACTTTAATCGATAAAGTTAAAGTCACTGGGCTACTTTAATTCGAGTGGATGCGTGCGTTATGAAGAAAGAAAGTCAAGAAGGTGCTATTCCGTAGCGAAGAATCGATGAATAAGGAATACTTCGAGTCAACTCCAGACTTTGTGTTCCTAAAGATTTTGACTTGAAGCATAGAATCATGATGGAGGCACACAACACACCGTTTGCAATCCATCCTGGGAGTACCAAAATGTATCATGATCTTTGACATACATTTTGGTGGAGCAATATGAAAAGAGAGATCGCGGAGTTTATCTCGAGGTGTTTAACTTGTCAACGTGTAAAGACAGAGCATCAAGTACCAAAGGGTCCATTGCAACCACTTGAGATTCCGAAATGGAAGTGGGAACACATTACTATAGATTTCATTATGGGTCTCCCCAAGGTTTCTCAAGGCATAGATGCGATTTGGGTTATTGTTGATAGATTAACCAAGTCTGCTCATTTCTTGCCTATACGGGAGACTTATTCCCTTGAACGTCTTGCTAGCATGTATGTAAATGAGATTATGAGATTGTGTGGCATGCCAATATCCATTGTTTCGGATCATGACCCAAGATTCACTTCACAATTTTGGGTTAGCTTGCAGAAAGCTATGGGCACGGATTTATAATTCAGTTCGGCATACCATCCTCAAACGGACGGACAATCAGAGAGGACTATTCAAACTCTTGAAGATCTATTAAGACTCTGTGTCCTAGATTTTAAAGGGAGTTGGGATAAGTACATACCATTGGTGGAATTCTCCTACAATAACAGTTATCAGGCAAGTATAGGTGTGGCTCCATTTGAAGCATTGTATGGACGAAAGTGTCGCTCTCTAGTATGCTGGGACGAGGTGGGTGAAGCAATGTTGTTGGGACCAGAATTGGTACGCATAACTACAGAGAAGATCCAAACGATTCGACAACGTATACAAACGGCACATGATCGACAAAAGAGTTATGCAGATCTTCATCGAAAGGATATGGAATTTAATATTGGGGATCATGTATTGTTACGTATTACTCCATGGAAGGGAGTTACAAGATTTGGGAAGAGAGGAAAGCTCAATCCAAGATTTGTTGGTCCATTTAAGATTCTTGACCGAATAGGAAATATGGCTTATAGACTCGCATTACCTCCAAGCATGTCTCGTGTTCATAATGTTTTTCACATATCTATGCTTCGTAAATATGTGAAAGACCCGAACCACATTATTGAGTTAGAACCAGACGAGATAGTAGAAGATTTAACGTATTTAAGATGTACTGTTAAGATCTTGGATAGGAAAGAGCATGTCCTACACACGAAGGTTATACCACAAGTTAAGGTTTTGTGGAGAAACCATGCTATTGAAGAAATGACCTGGGAGTTGGAATCAGAAATGAAAGCGAGGTATCCTCACCTTTTCGAAACACCAGGTACGTACGTCAATTTCGAGGACGAAATTTTATAAGGAGGGGAGGTTGTAAGACCCCAACTTTTTAATGAATAAAATCGAATTTCCTCTATTTATTATTATGAATAATAAGGTGTTAAATTGATATAATGTTTTGGTTATGGGTGAAATATGCAAATTTTGCAAAATAAGCAAGTGGTTATAAAATATTCATTGTTGTCAGAGAATATTCGTTTGGTCATGGAATATTCGTACAACGGCGCAGCCATTTGTAGGCCCCATAATGGAAAACGGTCGGATGAAGAAAACGACAAGTTTGAGTTTTTATAAATAACGGCGTAGTTGTTTCCGTTAACACTGTTGGAATACCCGATGGTTAAAATACGTAAATACGCTGCGGTTGCACAAGAAGCACAAGATTGCATTAAGATTTTTGAATTATTGATTCTTATGTAAGAAGTCACCACTCAATAATTGTTACAGTAATTACTGTTCAATATTTTATTTTATTGAGTCAATAATTGCTACGTTAATATTTTATATTATTGTTGTTTCAATAATTGTCACTGCACAGTATTTCTCATTATCAGATCAATAATTCATATTATTTGAATAATATTATTAGATAGCATTATTGGCAATTTCTAAAGAAGTTCTCGTCTGTAAAAGGGTTTGGTCACCTAATCAAGCGCTACTAATAAGGAGAAATCCTTATCTGAAAGCCCTCTTTCGGGAACGACTTCGGTTGTCATAATTGTGATTCTGTAATATTATTTGTGAATAATTAATTATTGATTTATATGATAAGAAAATATTTATTTTATGTAGATATAAATGATGGATATATTTATTGTGGTTATAAATGAAGGAATTAATGTTGAGGTGTTTTATCAGTACTTTGTCAGAATGAAAGTTTTGAATATCGTCCGTATGTGGATTTCGGTCATTTTTCGTTTGGAATTTGGAAAAACTTAAACTTACAAAGTTGTAGAGAATTTAATTTCTTATGGAATAGACATGAGATTCGAATTTTTCTGATAAAAAGGCTATTTATTAAGAATTATTGAAGTTTTGAAAATAAATATTTTTATTAAAATATGGTGGGCCCCACTTTTGGTTGGTGAGTAATGAAATGTGCTGGAATTTATTTTCAAAAGTGGTGGGCTTGGATAGTAGCAGGTAAAGCCATCAGGTAGCAGGTTAGTCTGCTATGGCGTTCTAAGCATTTTCCTATAAATAGGGTGCTTACTTAGAATTGAAAATCACACCAGAAACAAGTTTTCTCTCTTTCTCTCTCTATATTATCGAGCGTATTTTGTGAGTATTTAAATACTTTGTGAGTTGCTATTCATCAATGCAAGTTTCCTTCAGTCTTATTGTGAGACCCCAGATTTTATGAATAAATATTTAATTTTCTCGAAATAATTTTTTTTTTATATTATGGAGTGGATTTGATATAATGTTATAGTTGTGGGTTATATTTATAAATTTTGCAAAAATACGCAAGTTGTTATATAATATTCGATTGGTAGGGAATATTCTTTTTGTTTGGGAATATCCGTATTGACGGTAAAAATCATTGGTGGACCCCACAAATGTAATTATTGTTGGATTGAGAAAATGACAAAATACTTTATGAAAATAACTACGGAAGTTTTATCGTTAACTATTGAAACACTTGTTGTTAAAAAAAGTACGATGTCTACGCTGTGGTTGCATAGTAGCACACATTATTGATTATTGATGGTTACTTAAGAAGTCACTCAGTTATACTCAATTATTGCTACAGTAATTGTTGCATCATATCTCTCATATTATTGATTCAATTATTGTCACAATATCATCTGCATAATATTTATTATTATTAAATTAATAATTAAGGCGACAAAGTTATTCATATTATTATTTGCAATATTGACAATGTCTAGAAGTTCTGTCAAGGAGAGGTTTGGTCACCTAATTACGCGCCAATAAGGAGAAATCCTTATCGGAAAGCCCCCTCTTTCCTGGGAACGATCTGGTTGTTAAATATTATGAGTTATAATATTAATGATGAATAAGTTGTGTTGATTAAAGATAAAATTCATTGTTCCATTGCATTGGGATTATTAGTGTTAGTGAAAATTGACATTTATTTTGATGATAATTGATGTCTGGATGTTATATTGTTCACTCGGGTATTCGGAGCACTTTTTGTGTCGGAGTACTATTCACGAGTTACTATTCACGAGTTATTATTCACGGGGTACTATTGATTCACATTCTTATACTATTAGGGGTGGTGGTGCAAAATTGATAATACTTGCATGCCTATGTTAAAATGGAGGTATAGTTGAAGGTATTATACTGTAATTAATTTTTTCACATGATTATACTATTTATTCACATGATTATATTATTTATTCACATGATTGTACTATTGATTCACATGATTTACTATTAGGGGAGTTGGTGCAAGATTGATAATACTTGCAGGACTAAATTAAAAATGAAGAAAAAGAGGAAGGTATTATACTGTAATATTTTGAGGCCCAAAACGTGCAATTATCGAAACTATATTTTCTTATAAATAGAAGCTCATTCTTCCTTCATTTCTCACCAATTCACAAAAGCTTTAGAGCAATTATTATAGAGAGAAATTATAGAGAGAAAGAAGAAAAGTATTATGCTACTTCAATACTCCTATATCCAAGATTTTCTTCTTTTTAAGGTAGGGGAATATTATTTGTTGTACTACTAGTAGTAGGAGTATTATTTCTTTTATATTCATGAAGAGAACTTCATTATTCCATTCTTTATTATTCTCGTTGGAATAACTCAGATATCTGTGGCTACCCTATACTTGGTGACATTCTTCTATTATTCCGTCTTTATTCTTCCATTGGAATATCATATCATGCATTTTACGCCGGACTTCGATTCCGCTCTTTATTATTACATTGGAATATCCTGTCTCTGCATGCATTTTATCCGGACTGGTTCCGCCTTTATTATTATTCATTTGGAATATCCTCGTCATGCGCGTTTTACGTCCTGACCGGTTCCGCCTTTTATTGATATTCTCGCTGGAATAACACATGCATGCAAGTACCGCATGCATGGTGATTTCTGTTATTATTCCGTTCTTTATTATTCATTGGAACATCATGTCTGCGTGCTTTACGCATTTACCGTTCCGTTAATTATTATTCTGTTGGAATAACCTATCTATGCGAAGTACCGCATGCATGGTGATTTCTTTTGTTATTCCATTCTTTATTATACTCAGTTGGTTAAAACTTTAACTTCCATACTCCATGAAATTAGTGGAATATCCTTGATATTTGCGCTTCATCCAGTATCTTTTCATGGAAATATTCTTCTGAGCATTCTTGAATTTTACTTTACAAAGTAGTATCATGTTGACAATTTGGACGTTATTAGTGCCTGGATAAATTAATTCTTGAACTTGTTTTATTGAATTCCTATATCATTGTCATCATCCTCATACTTATATTTTGTTGAAAGTCATCTGTGGCCTGTAGTGCGTAGATGGACTTGGTATAATTATGACCAGGGATTATTCGGTGTAATCATGACCGTAATGTTACAAATGATGTGGAAAAAGTCCTCATTGGCCTATAGTGCATTGATGGACAGTTTTTGGTATGATTATGGCTATGGATTCTCTTCGGCCAAGGGTGCAAAGATGAATTGTTTTATGGCATGATCAGGACCGTTGATGAAAACATGATTATCTTTAGCCGTAGTGCATGGATAATTCATGGTCTTGATACTAAAGAATATCCTTGGCCGTAGTGCAGGGGTGATTCGATGATGTGGATTATTTTTTAAGCTGAGTCCCAGCGATAAAAGTGATAAAAAAACCTTTTAAATCATAAAAGATAGTAGATTTTATTCTCTACTTGACTCTTTTAATGGATTCTTTGTTCCGCTGCAGTTAAACTTGATGTTTGTTATATTGTATCAGTTTAACACTGTTTAAGGCTAATGATAATTTATTCTGCAATATCTTAGTCATAATATTTCTTCTCGGGCTAGTTGAGCTCACCCTTTCTTTCACCGTTCTCTTCTTGAAATGAGAATATAAATTTGATGAGCTTCGGGGAATGGAGTGATGGTCCTAGATGGTGCATTAGTAGTCCTCACTATTCTCGTGAAATAGTGTGATAATAATTGTAATGAGGACTCCTTTTGAGTTTGTATACTCTCTAGTAGACAATATTTGTATTCAAACTCACAGTTTATGTTTTGTCGTATTGTATACCACATACAGTATTATTAAGTTGTATTTAAATTACATACCATGTATCTGGCGACTCAAGATGGGTGATGTATACCTAATTTTGGGGGCGTCACCACTTGGTATCAAAGCTTAGGATATGATCCTCGGCTAAGATGTGAGACTAGAACTAGGAGGGAGAGACGGAATTCCTTCGCTAGTATGACCTACCTAAGTTTATTTGATATTTAATTGGTCGGGTCGTAGTATAGGGATAATATGTGATGTTAATTAACCCTTGTTTTGTGGCAGTATTTGAAAATAACATCCGAGAATGTTGAGAATAGCAATGGAGCACAGGAGACCGTTGAGTCTCCACAGATCAATAATCAGGATAATGTGCAATAGGATGGTGATAATCCTCTTGTAAACACCAACACTGATCAATTGACGAACGACGGTACATTTAAGATCTTTTTAGAATTTATGCAACATCAGGCGAAGGCCACTCCTGTTCATAATAAAGGAGGAAACAATGGTAACCCACGGTTGGTCACCGCTAAGCAATTCAAGGAGCTGGGACCACCGGAGTTTTTGGGAAAGCCAGAACCACTTAAGGCAGAGACGTGGTTAAAGCAGATCACCAAGATATTTGACATCTTGGGATTCTCCGAGGAGCAAAAGGTTCCCTTTGCTACCCTTATGTTGCGTGAAGAGGCGACATCGGTGGTGGAATCAGAAATGTACCCAAACTGGACGACTCAAGATGTCTTGGGAGAAGTTCCAAGAGCTGTTCAACGACAAGTACTTTCCCGAAAGTATTCGTCACATGAAGAAGGTGGAGTTTATCAAGTTGGAACAAAATAATATGACCGTGTCGCAATACGAGGCTAAATTTGTGGAGTTTTCTCGGTTTGCATCCCATTTGGTCGATAATAAGGAGCGAATGACGCGAATGTTTTTAAGAGGTTTAAAACCGGAGATACATCAATATCTTATTTCTCATAAACTGTATTTGTATTCAGATGTTGTAAATAGGACTCAGATAGTGGAGCGTGATAATGAGTCAACGCAACCAAAAGAGGGCAGTCGGCAAAATGATAATACCAGTGATAACAGTCATCAAAGCGGTGACAATAAGCATGGAGGGAATCAACATGCCAGAAATGGTAACCACTTCGATGATAATCATGGTCAAAACAATAAGAATGTACATTTCAAGAAGAGGAGATTCAACAATGATGGAAAGACGTCAGCACCAGCACCCGTTGTTAAGGAAGGAGAACGACCACCTATCATATGCTTCAAATGCGGAGGGGAGGGACACATCACCAAACCAAGCGATGCCAGTCAAAAGCATGTTATAATTATGGAAGAGAAGGTCACTTAGCCCGATTTTATCATTCACCAAAGACAATTTCAGCTAGGATGGAGGCACCAAAGGCCGTCCTAGAAAAGTCAAAGCCGGTAGTTTAAGAGAGAATGTTTTTTAAGTGACAAGGAACCTGAATAAAATTATCACGGGTATGTTAGTCATAAACTCTTGTGAAGTCTATACCGTGTTAGATACCGGTTTTACTCACTCTTTTATTTCACCTAGTTGTGTTCAATATTTGAAGTTAACTCCGGAGAAGTTAGACTTTGATATATCTGTTTAAACTCAGTTGGGAGAAACCTTCGTTACCTCCACTATTTATAAATCTTGTTCAAATCAACACTTTTACGTTACGTGTCGATCTTGTCTCTTTGAAAATGCTTGCCTTTGATACGATTTTAGGAATCGATTGGTTAACTACTCATCATGCTTTTCGTAAGGTTATTAGCTTTCATACTCCTAACCAACTTATTATGCGAATTCAAAGTAACCAAACCACTAAAGTCAATCATTGTCATATCAAGCCATAAATAAAGAGCCCCGATCCTTTCGTTGTTGACTTTCTTGTGTGGAATGTACCGAAGCCAGACTTTCTGTAGGCAAAGTCGTGAATGACGATGGCAAGTTGATAGGTATCAATTTGATGTGTTATCCAAGTCTTGGATGAGAGTCACAGTTTTGAATGATATTTCTATTATTAATAAATTTCCTGACGTATTCTTGAAGACTTCTTAGCCTACCCCTAGAGCGTGAAATCGAATTTTGTATTAACCCCAGTACAAAACCCATTTCTTAAACCCTCAAATATTTCTTTAACTAAAACGAACGTGTAATGTGCCAAAGACGTTGGCTCGAGCTATTGAAGATTACGATCATATCATTCAATACCATCGTGGAAAAACAAACATGGTAGCTGACGCGTTGAGTAGAAGATCGTATGTGTTTATAAGTGCGAATATACGAACCCCCGTGAAGATAATGAATATACGAGTAGAATCAACTTTAATCGATAAAGTTAAAGCTGCTCAAGCTACACACCCAAATCTGATGGATTTGAAGAAAAGGTTCAAGAGGGCATTATTATTCTAGAAGCAAGAATCGACGAAGAGAGGAAATCTCAACCCTCGATTTTATTGGCCCATTTAAAATCCCCGATCGAGTAGGAACTATGGCTTATAGACTCGTTTTACCGTCAAGTATGTTGCGTGTTCATAATGTATCGATGTTACGTAAATATGTGGACGACCCGAACCACATTATTAATTTAGAACCGGACGAGATAGCGGATGATTTAACGTATGATGAGATACATTTTAAAATCTTGGATAAGAATGATCGTATTCAACACTCAAAGGTTATACCTCAAGAGTTAGAATGTGAAATAAAGTCAGGGTATCCTCATCTCTTCGGCATTCTAGGTACGCACGTAAATTTCGAGGGCGAAATTCCATAAGGAGGGGGAGATTGTGAGACCCCAGATTTTATGAATAAATATTTAATTTTCTCGAAATAATTTTTTTTTATTATTATTATGGAGTGGATTTGATATAATTTATAGTTGTGGGTTATATTTATAAATTTTGCAAAGTACACAAGTTGTTATATAATATTCGATTGGTCGGGGAATATTCTTTTTGTCGGGAATATCCGTATTTACTTGATATAATCATTAGTGGACCCCACAATGTAATTATTTTCGGATTGAGAAAACGACAAAAAAATACTTTATGAAAATAACTACGGAAGTTTTATCGTTAATCGTTGAAACACCCTTGTTAAAAGTATGATGAATACGCTGCGGTTGCATAGTAGCACACCAGTATTGATTATTGATGCTTACGTAAAGAAGTCACTCGCTTATACTCAATTATTGCTACAAAGAATCGATGCATCATATCTCTCATATTGTTGATTCAATTATTGTCACAGTATCGTCTGCATAATATTTATTATTATTAAATCAATAATTGAGACGACAAAGTTATTCATATTATTATTTGCAATATTGACAATGTCTAGAAGTTCTGTCAAAGAGAGGTTTGGCCACCTAATTGCGCGCCAATAAGGAAAATATCCTTATCGGAAAGCCCCCTCTTTCCTGGGAACGACCTGGTTGTTAAATATTGTGAGTTATAATATTAATGATGAATAAGTTGTGTTGATTAAAGATGAAATTGATTGTTCCATTGTATTGGGATTATTAGTGTTAATGGAAATTGACATTTATTTCGATGATAATTGATGTCTGGAGGTTATATTGTTCACTCGGGTATTAGGAGCACTTTTCGTATCGGAGTACTATTTATGAGTTACTATTCACGAGTTATTATTCACGGGGTACTATTGATTCACATTCTTATACTATTAGGGGTGGTGGTATAAAATTGATAATACTTGCATGACTATGTTAAAAATGGAGGTATAGTTGAAGGTATTATACTGTAATTAATTTTTTCACATGATTATACTATTTATTCACATGATTATATTATTTATTCACATGATTGTACTATTGATTTACATGATTTACTATTAGGGGAGTTAGTGCAAGATTGATAATACTTGCAGGACTAAATTAAAAATAAAGAAAAAGAGGAAGGTATTATACTGTAATATTTCGAGCCCCAAAACGTACAATTATCGAAACTATATTTTTCTATAAATAGAAGCTCATTCTTCCTTCATTTCTCACCAATTCACAAAAGCTTTAGAGCAATTATTATAGAGAGAAATTATAGAGAGAAAGAAGAAAAGTATTCTGCTACTTCACTACTCCTATATCTAGTACTCTTCTTTTTAAGGTAGGGAATATTATTTGTTGTACTCGTAGGGAGTATTATTTCTTTTGTATTCATGAAGAGAACTTCTGTTATTCCATTCTTTATTATTCTATTGAATAACTCAGATACTGCCAAGCTACCCTATACTTGGTGACATTCTTCATTATTCCGCCTTTATTTTTCCATTGAATATCCTCGTGTGTGCGCGTTTTCTGACCGATTCTCTGTTTTATTATTACGTTGGAATATCCTCGTACATGCGCTTTCACGCCCGGACCGGTTCCGCCTTTTATTATTATTCTGTTGAATATCCGCACATGCATGCGTTTTACGCCGCACTGGTTCCGCTTTTTATTGGTATTCGCTGGAATAATCATGCATGTGAAGTACCGCATGCATGGTGATTTCATTATTATTCCGTTCTTTATTATTCTGTTGAACATCCCGTCTGTGCTTTTACGCACGCACTCCGTTCCGTTAATTATTATTCTATTGGAATAACCTGTCTATGTGAAGTACCGCATGCATGGTGATTTCTTTTGTTATTCCATTCTTTATTATACTCATTTGGTTAAAACTTTGACTTCCATACTCCATGAAATTAGTGGAATATCCTTGATATTTGCGCTTCATCCAGTATCTTTTCATGGAAATATTCTTCTGAGCATTCTTGAATTTTACTCTACAAAGCAGTATCATGTTGACAATTTGGACGTTATTAGTTCCTGGATAAATTAATTCTTGAACTTGTTTTATTAAATTCCTATATCATTGTCATCATCCTCATGCTTATATTTTGTTAAAAGTCATCTGTGGCCTGTAGTGCGTAGATGGACTTGGTATAATTATGACCAGGGATTATTTGGTGTAATCATGACCGTAATGTTACAAATGATGTGGAAAAAGTCCTCATTGGCCCGTAGTGCATTGATGGACAGTTTTTGGTATGATTATGGCTATGGATTCTCTTCGGCCAAGGGTGCAAAGATGAATTATTTTATGGCATGATCAGGACCATTAATGAAAACATGATTATCTTTAGCCTTAGTGTATGGATAATTCATGGTCGTGATACTAAACAATATCCTTGGCCGTAGTGCAGGGGTGATTCGATGATGTGGATTATTTATTACGCTGAGTCCCAGCGATAAAAGTGATGAAAAACCTTTTAAATCATAAAAGATAGTAGATTTTATTCTCTACTTGACTCTTTTAATGGATTCCTTGTTCCGCTGCAGTTAAACTTGATGTTTGTTATATTGTATCAGTTTAACACTGTTTAAGGCTAATGATAATTTATTCTGCATTATCTTAGTCATAATATTTCTTACAAGGCTAGTTGAGCTCACCATTTCTTTCACTATTCTCTTCAGGAAATGAGAATATAGCTGGGACGAGTCGGGGAACGGAGTGATGGTCCTAGATGGTGCATTTGTAGTCCTCACTATTATGTGAAATAGTGTGATAATAATTGTAATGAGGATTCCTTTTGAGTTTGTATACTCTCTAGTAGACAATATTTGTATTCAAACTCACAGTTTATGTTTTGTCGTATTGTACACGATAGTTGTATTATTAAGTTGTATTTGAATTCTGTACCATGTATCTGGTGACTCAAAATGGGTGATGTATAACTAATTTTGGGGGCGTCACACTTATATCGATATTTCGATCAGAAGTACTGTTATTTTGAGGTAAGGGATATTGTCATTATTATAGTAAGGTTTGTTATTTTCTTCATAATGATGTTATTCTTTCAATATCATTATATCGAAATATTGGTATGAATTTTATTGTAGAATTTCTACCTTTTTGTGTTGGGGTTACTATTCACGTATACGACACTATTCACGTATACGGCACTATTCACAGAAAAAATGAAATTTTCTCTTCTTTCTCTAAGTTGTCTATTATGGTTACTATATTTGATTGTATCCATGTTTTGATCTTTATTCTTGAATTTTGCTCCATAATTGATTATTATAAGGTATTTTTGAAATTGGATAAATAAAAGTACGAATCCCTAATCTTTGATTTTTTTTATCTCGCTGGATTCGTTTTCTTTAAGAAATTTTTCATCATCCTCACTCCTAAATGATGATATTACTGAATATCTTTGGCCTGTAGTGCAAAGATGAATGATTAACTGATGAATATCTTTGGCTCAGAGTGCGAAGATGAATGATTACCTAATGAATATCTTTGGCCCAGTGGCAAAGATGAACAGTGTTGAGATGAACACGACCAACCGGTGATACAAATGAATATCTTTGGCCCAGTAGTGCAAAGATGAATATTTAATTCAAGATGTATATTGATTGATGTTACAGGGATAAAATATTGATGATGGACTTTTAAATCTTAGAAGATAGTAGAATTCTTTCTCTACTTGACTCTTCTAATGGATTGTTGTTTTCGCTGCAGTTGTTGATCTAAAACTTTTTGTCTATTATACTTTATCAGATTTTCCCCTGTTGAAGACTAATGATAAATTGTTGTATATTATCTTAGTCATAATATTCTTTACTGAGCTAGTTGAGTTCACCCTTTTCCTTTTTGTTCTATTTTTCTTCTCAGGAGGTGAGAACATAGCAGGAACTAGCCGGGGTATGGAGTGATGGTTCAGGATAGTTGTATTAGTAGTCCTCACTATTTTATAAAATAGTGTATCAATAATTGTAATGAAGACTCCTTTTGAGTTTGTATACTCTCTATTAGACAATAGTTGTATTCAAACTCACAGTATATGTGTTGTCGTATTTTGCACGATAATTGTATTACTGAAGTTGTATCTGTTTCTGTACCATGTATTTGGTGACTCAGAATGGGTAATGTATACCTATTTTGAGGGCGTCATAGAATACTCTTCTTCTCTCTCTATAGCTTCTCTCTCTATAATTGCTCTTGTGAGTCTTAGTGAATTAGTGAGAATGAGCTTCTATTTATAGAAAAATATAGTTTTGATAATTGTACGATTAGGGGCTCGAATTATTATAGTATAGTACCTTCATCTATACCTCCATTTTTAATTTTGTCCTTCAAGTATTATCAATCTTGCATCACCTTCCCTAATAGTACATGCATATGAATCAATAGTTCCATGTGAACTAATAATAATTAATTGCTTATTTATCCGATTAATTGCCCGTTTGGTCCATTTAACATCCAAAAATTAATTATTATCGAAATAAATGTCAATTTCCACTAACACAAATAATCCCAACACAATGAAAATATTTTTATCAACAATTTCATCTTTAATCAATACGAACTTATTCATCATTAATATTATAACTCACAATATTTAACAATCAGATCATTCTCAGAAAAGAGGGGTTTTTCGATAAGGATTTCTCCCTATTGGCGCGCAATTAGGTGACCAAACCCCTTTCCTCGAAAGCGTCAATAATGCAAATAATAATATGAATAACTTTGTCGTCTCAATTATTGATTTAATAATATAAAATATTATGCAGATGATACTATGCCAATAATTGAATCAATAATATGAGAGATATTATGTAGCAAATTCATCAGAGCAATAATTGAGTATAATCGAGGGACTTCTCACTTAAGCATCAATAATAAATACAGTGTATTCTTCTATGAAACCACGTGTATTATCAGATTTTTTATCATCGGGCATTTCAATTGCTTAACAAGAAAACTTTCGCCGCTATTTTTATAAAAGATATTTCGCCGCTTTTTAACTACTTACAATACTTTTTGTTGGGTCCACCAATGATTGTCGTCGTCGCATTTAATATTCCGAATATTCCCTATTAAAATGAATATTCTCCGACCAATCGATTATTATATAACCACTTGCTTACTTTGCAAAATTTGTAAATATTACCCACAACTATAACTGTGAGACCCCGAATTTTATAAAATAAAAGTATTCAATTTTTCTATTTTGGTAAATAGTTAAATTGATAAAAGTTTAAAGTTAAGGGTAATATGTGAAATTTTTTGCAAAGTAAGCAAGTTGATATAAAATATTCTTTTTGTTTGGGAATGTCCGTATTTACGGTAAAATCATTAGTAGACCCACATGAATGTAATTATCATTTGATGAAGAAAATGACAAAATTATTTTTATGAGAATAACGGCGGAAGTTTTACCGTTAAAACCGCTGAACTACTCTTAGTAGTAAAAATACAAGAATACACGTGTCGCATAGTAAATTACCAGATTGATTATTGATGTTTACGTGATAAGTAACTCATTTTTGTTTTATTGGTATTATTAATGTAATAAAACAGAAAAACTGTTTATATAAAACAGAAATCTTTTATAAAGTTATTCTATAAATAGAATATATTATATTTTATTATGCATAGTGCCTGTATAGTGTTTGTAGGGGTGAGCATGGTGCGGTTTGGTGCGGTTTGAAGTCTAAACCGCACCAAAACCGCTTTCAAGATCGCTTAAAAATTAAAATCGCACTTCAAACCGCTTGTGATTGAAAAGTTCGGTTTTAAAGTGTGCGTGTGGGTTTTTAATTGAAAAGCGTTTCGATTCCAAAACCAATTGAAACAACAAAAAAGTTTAAGCCTTCAATAAAATTTAACATAAAACTTACATCGAGCAATTAACTTAGTGACAAAGTCGACAATGAGAATTATATCAAGCATGCTTTAAAACTAAAATATGCGCTATATAAAACAACGGAGACTATTCGATAACAAGCAAGAATGTTTATCTAGTTCCCCAAAATTTAAAAGTATATACTGAAGATAGAATAAAATATATTGCAGGGAGGACTAAAAATAATCTATTAGACTATTACAATTATAGCATTGACATTAACCAATGCATCAAGTGCTCGAGCCCCTCAACTATAAGTCCCTCCAATAACACATCAAACAAATTCAAAATTCCAAAACCCAATTACTTAATTTTTGACTCTATAACCTCTAACATCTTCTTTCAATTGGTGAAAAAATGACAATGTAAGACTGGGGTTTTCTCTGAGCGTGTTCAAGTGAAAAGTAACTTTAAAATTTACTAGAGATAATACATACATACACACACATGGTGCGATTTCGGTTTTATGCGGTTTGGTTTTGGCTAGTAACCAAATCGGAACCGTAAATTTGGTTATTCAACTCACCTAAAACCACCACATACGCCGGAACCGTTGGTGCAGTTTTAATTGGTGCGGTTCGTGCGGTTTCGGTTCCAATTTGGTTACTTGTTCAGCCCTAAGTGTTTGCATAGTAAAATATTTTATAAAGTTATTCTATAAATAGAATATATTATATTTTATTAAGCATATTATTTACATAGTGCCTGCATAGTGTTTGCATAGTAAAATCTTTTATAAAGTTATTCGTTTTATTAGATTATAAATAGAATATATTATATTTTAATTAAAAGATTTTGCTTTAAATATGGATCGTCAGATTAAAGTAAATCAATCTGGACCGTTCATGAATTAGTTACTATGCAGTCCATTTTTCTATAAATAGAAGCTCATTCCTTCATTATTTTTTACAAATTCACTGAAACTCTAGAGAGAGAAACTATAGAGAGAGTTCTTCTTCTATAATCTTGAGCGTATTTGTTTAGAGTTTAAGAAAGCTTTGAGCGTAGTGCAAGTTTTCTTCAAGTATATTTCCACCTCTACTAGTTTTAAATACTTTTCTTTTAAGGTAGGGATATAATTGTCGTATCGTAAGGATATTATTTTATTTAGTATTCATTTGGAATAACTTGTATACGCGACTAACCTATACTTGGCGAAATTCTTCAGTTATTCCATTCTTTATTATTATGTTGAATAACTCGCTTATGCTGAAGTACCGCATATATGGTGAAATTCTTCTAATATTTCGTTCTTTATTATTCTGTCAGTAATATCTTGTCTGTAAGCGCTTACGCCGGACCGGTTCCATTATTTATTATTCTTTGAATATCCTCGTCAGGCGCTTCTGTTGGACCGTTCCATTATTTATTATTCTCATTGGGAATAACTCGCTTGGTCTTTATCTATCGACGCATGGTGAATCCTTCATTATTCCATTCTTTATTATTCGTTGAATAACTCGTCTATGTGGATTACCACATGCATGGTGAATGATCCTTCGTATTCATACGAATAGTATTTTCATTAAAAAGGGGTTTCTGCCATGGGCAAATTCGTAATTTTTCTGACCCTCAAAAATTTAGGAAAAATTTGAAATGATAATTTGATGAGTTTTCTAGATTGTGTCCAAAAATGGTGATTTTTGGATGTATAGATTAAGAGTTATGAATTTTATGGGAAAAGACTATTTTAAAAGTAAACCCTTATAACTCCTTGTGGTTAACTCCAAAATTGGTGAAATGTTTATTGGGACTGATTTGGTATTTTTCATGAAAATGAACTAGTTATGAGAAAATAAATTAAATATGTTATGTGAAGTAATAAAATTGGAAAATATGATTTTATGGCTTGAGAATCCTATATAGGGTATATGCAGATTTTTGATGAGGGATTTGATCATTGATGATGAAATCTTATGAGTATGGCATTTTTGAATGATTAAATGCATTATTTGATAAAGTGTAAACAATTGAAATAAATTATTTATAAGTTTAAGAAATGATTAAAATATTGTTATAATATTAATGATATTAGATTATGAGATTATTAAGTGATTGATAACATTTGGTTATTATCAACATTTGGATAAATCAGATTATAAATGTTTAATATTTATCTTTTATCTCATTTGATTAATTCTTATATCATTGTCATCATCCTCATGTTTATATTATGTTGAAAGTCATCTTTGGTTGTAGTGCATAGATGGACTTGGTATGATTATGACCAGGGATTATTCGATATAATCATGACCGTAATGTTACAAATGATGTGGAAAAAGTCCTCATCGGCCGTGAGGCATTGATGGACGCTTTTTATATGAATATAGCTATGGATTCTCTTCGCCAAGGGTGCAAAGATGAATTGTTTTATAGCATGATCGGACTGTTGATGAAAACACGATTATCTTTGGCCCGTGAGTGTATGGATAATTCGTGGTCGTGATACTAAAGAATATCATCGGCCTCAGTAAGTGGGGATGATTCGATGATGTGGATTATTTATCGAAATGAGTCTCAAAGAATGAAATATTAATTCATAGATGTGATAATAATGAATATCTTTGGGCAGTAGTGCAAAGATGATTTAATGATTATGAAAGAGAATTCGATTTGGTATAACCATGATTTTTGATGTTTCGTGAAGATAGGTGATGAAAATTATCTTCGTTCCGGTTGCGAAGAGGAATTTAGAACCACAATTATGATTATGAGTTATTCATATGATTGTGGATGAACCTGTTGATTTATTTTACATGGATAAAACATTATTGGTGGACTTTTTAACATAGAGAAGATAATAGACCTTATAGTCTATTCGACTCTTCTAATCGATTGTTTGTTCACCGCAACTATGGTTGAAAAGTTTTATCATCTACCATATGTTCTAAATCTCCGATTTATTATTGATGAAAGATATTGATAATTTAATTATCTTTAGTCATGATATTCTTTATCGGGTTAGTTGTGCTCACCCTTTTCTCGCTTCACAATTCCTTTCGTGTAATAAGAGTGTTGCCGTAAAGAGTGTTGACGGTGTCGAGCGAGGATAACAGGAATGTAATGTTGGTCTCTAGTCATGAAGGTTCTCCTTAAACAAGATAGAAAAGTGTGTGTTGTATTCTATACAACATTTAGTAGTTATATTTGGTGAATCAAATAGGTGAGGTGAACCCAACTTTGGAAGGGTGTTTTGCCACTATCATACAAGATGTCTAATGACATACAACCTCGTGTTATCATAAGACAACGTTGTGCGATCCACTTTCATCGAGTATATCTATGGGCACTACCTATATGATCTTGGAGTTTATTTGAAATATAATATTCACTTGGAGACAGTGGAGATAGTTATATGTCAAGAGAAGACTCACTATTGGAAAGAATATGATAGTAATCTTCTCGTTTTTTCTTTGGGGTCTATTGGGTCAACCAAGGATAATTCTGTGGCCATATGATATCTATTATAACCTGTATTTACGGCCTCCCATGTACGAAGGTTTCTTTGAGCACTTCCCAAAGATTTTAATTTCTAAAACAGCTTTTTGACTATACTTTTATGTAAAGTACCATTGTAAGGTTATGGTCGAGGCACCACGAGAGTTACATACATTTGTATTAAAACTCACAAATTAATCGTGGTCGATTCTATACGATGTACCAAACAACAGATAAATGAAGTTGTATTTAAATTTTGTACAATGTATCTGGTGACTCAAAATGGGTGATGTATACCTAATTTTGGGGGCGTCACAGTTGGTATCAGAGCTTAGGGATGTGGTGGCTGGCGGAGATAAGAGTCTAGAACTAGGAGGGGAGAGACGAGTTATATACTTCGCTAGTGTGTGACTTACCTAAGCTGAAATTGTTTACTTGATAAGTTGACAAATTGTGATATGTCAATTAACTTTTGTTTTGAAGATATATTCTAGAATGATATATGAAATACAGGAGATGAGCAATGGAAAAATTATAATACAAAGGATATAACCGGAAAGGTACAATCCAAAAAGAAAGCAAGGTATTCTCATCTCTTCGAATATCAGGTACGTACATAAATTTCGAGGGCGAAATTTCATAAGGAGGGGTGATTGTGAGACCTCGAATTTTATGAAATAAAAGTATTCAATTTTTCTATTTTGGTAAATAGTTAAATTGATAAAAGTTTAAGGTTAAGGGTAATATGTGAAAAATTTTGCAAAGTAAACAAGTTGATATAAAATATTCTTTTTGTCGGAGAATGTCCGAACGACGGTAGAATCATTGGTGGACCCCACAACGGAATTATTATCGGATGAAGAAAACGAGAAAAATATTTTTATGAGAATAACGGCGGAAGTTTTACCGTTAGAACCTGCTGAAACTTTAGAGTAAAAGTACAAAGAATACACGCGTGGTTGCATAGTAACACACGGTATTGATTATTGATGTTTACGTGATAAGTCACTCATTTTTGTTTTATTGGTATTATTAATGTAATAAAACAGAAAAACTTTTTATATAAAACAGAAATCTTTTATAAAGTTATTCTATAAATAGAATATATTATATTTTATTACGATATAGTGTTTTGATAAAGTGCCTTCATAAGTTTTTTATAGTAAAATCTTTTATAAAGTTATTCTATAAATAGAATATATTATATTTTATTATGCATAGTATTTGCATAAGGTTTTGCAGTAAAATTTGCATAGTAAAATCTTTTATAAAGTTATTCGCTTTATTAGATTATAAATATAATATATTATATTTTATTTAAAAGATTTTGCTTTAAATATGGATCGTCGATTAAAGTAAATCAATCTCGACCGCTCATGAATTAGTTACTATGCACCCATTTTTCTATAAATAGAAGCTCATTCCTTCATTATTTCTTACGAATTCAATTTAAACTCTGAGTGAGAAAACTATATAGAGAGTTCTTCTTCTATAATCTTGAGCGTATTTTTTAGAGTTTAAGAAAGCTTTGAGCGTAGTGCAAGTTTTCTTTTAAGTATATTCCGCCTTCTACCAAATGGAATACTTTTCTTTTTAAGGTAGGGATATAATTGTCGTGACTGCTCGTAAGGATATTATTATTATTATTATTTATTATTACTGTTGAATAACTCGTATACGCTGACTACCCTATACTGGTGAAATTCTTCTCGTTATTCCATTATTTATTATTATTGTGGAATAACTTTGCTTATGCCAAGTACCGCATACATGGTGAAATTCTTCTAATATTTCATTCTTTATTATTCTCGTTTAATATTCTATCTCAAGGCTTTTTACGCCTTTACCGGTTCCATTATTTATTATTCGCATTGAATATCCTCGTCTGCAATGCTTTATCGCCGACCGGTTCCATTATTTATTATTCTGCTTGGGAATAACTCAATGATGCATTATTTTATCGCACGCACGGTGAATCCTTCCGTTATTCCATTCTTTATTATTCTATTGAATAACTCGCTCATGTGAGATTACCACATGCATGGTGAATGATCCTTCGATTCATACGAATAGTATTTTCATTAAAAATGGGTTTCTGCCAGGGGCAGATTCGTAATTTTTCTAACCCTCAAAAATTCTGGAAAAATTTAAAATGATAATTTGATGAGTTTTCTAGATTGTGTCCAAAAATGACGATTTTTGGATGTAAAGATTAAGAGTTATGAATTTTTTGGGAAAACACTATTTTAAAAGTAAACCCTTATAACTTCTTGCGGTTAACTCCAAAATTGGTGAAAATTTTATTGGGAGTACATGTATATAACAAGAGTATACCGTGTAAATTTCGAAATTTTTGGGCAAAAATACAATTTATGATAAATGTCTAAATATTCGGCAGTTTTAGCCATATGAAAAATAGTAAATGAATTTTAAAAATTCTGAGAAAAATATATATGTTCAAGATGGGACTATATTCTCGCTAAATCCCGTAAAAATAAATATTTTTTGGATCGATTTGGTATTTTTCATGAAAATGAACTAGTTATGAGAAAATGAATTAAATATGTTATGTGAAGTAATAAAATTAAAAAATATGATTTTATGGCTTGAGAATCCTATATAGGGTATATGCAGATTTTTGATGAGGGATTTGATCATCGATGATGAAATCTTATGAGTATATACATTTTGAATGATTAAATACATTATTTGATCAAGTGTAAATAATTGAAATAAATTGTTTATAAGTTTAAGAAATGATTAAAATATTGTTATAATATTAATGATATTAGATTATGAGATTATTAAGTGATTGATAACATTTGGTTATTATTGAACGTTGGATAAATTGTATTATAAATGTTTAATAATTATCTTTTATCTCATTTGATTAATTCTTATATCATTGTCATCATCCTCATGTTTATATTGTGTTGAAAGTCATCTTTGGTCAGAGTGCATGATGGACAATTTTATTCTATGATGGACTTGGTATGATTATTACTGTGACTATTCTTGGACAATTTTGATATAATGATTCTTCTAATGAATATTTTATAGCATGATCATGATGTGAAAAATCCTCATCGTAGTGCGCGGATAATTTGTGGTCGATGTCCTCATCGCCCGATTGCATCGATGGATTTTTGTATGATTATGGCTATGGATTCTCTTCAACCAAGGGGTGCAAAGATGAATTGTTTTATAGCATGATCAGACTGTTGATGAAAACACGATTATCTTTGGCCCGTAGTGCATGGATAATTCGTGGTCGTGATACTAAAGAATATCATCGGCCAGAAGTGCGGTGGATGATTCAATGATGTGGATTATTTATCGAAATGAGTCTCAAAGAATGAAATATTAATTCATGGATGTGATAATAATGAATATCTTTGGACGTAGTGCAAAGATGATTTAATGATTATGAGCAGGAATTCTGATTTGGTATAACCATGATTTTTGATGTTTCAGGTGAAGATAGGTGATGAAAATTATCTTCGTCCCCGTTACGAAGAGGAATTAGAATCACAATTATGATTATGAGTTATTCATATGATTGTGGATGTGAATTGCTGATTTATTTTATACGGATAAAATATTATTGGTGGACTTTTAACATAGAGAATATAATAGACCTTATGGTTTATTTGACTCTTCTAATGGATTGCTCGTTCCGTTGCAACTATGGTTGAAAAGTTTTATAATCTACCATATGTTCTAAATCTCTGATTTATTATTGATGAAAGCTATTGATAATTTAATTATCTTTAGTCATGATATTCTTTACTGGGCTAGTTGTGCTCACCCTTTCTACTTCACAATTCCTTTCAGGTAATAAGAGTGTTGCCGTAAGAGTGTTGCCAGGTCGAGCAGGGATAACAGGGGAATAGAACATTGGTCTCTAGCTGTGAAGGTGATCCCTAAACAGTATAGAAAAGTGTGTTGTATTCTATACAACATTTATAGTTATATTTGGTGAATCAAATAGGGTGAGGTGAACCCAACTTTGGAAGGGTGTTTTGCCACTATCATACAAGATGTCTAATGACATACAACCTCGTGTTATCATAAGATAGGATTGTGCGCATCCACTTACTGAGTATATCTATGGGCACTACCAATATGATCTTGAGTTTATTTGAAATATAATATTCACTGGAGACAAAGGAGATAGTTATATGTCAAGAGAAGACTCACCATCGGAAAGAATATGATAGTAATCTTCTCATTTTTTCTTTGGGGTCTATCAATCAACCAAGGATAATTCTGTGGCCATATGATATCTATTATAATCTGACGCATGGCCTCCCATGCACGGTTGTTTCTCGAGCACTTCCCAAAGATTTTAATTTCTAAAACAATTTTTTGACTATACTTTTATGTAAAGTACCATCAGTAAGGTTGTGGTCGAGGCACCATGAGAGTTACATACATTTGTATTAAAACTCACGCTTAATCTGTGGTCGATTCTATACGACATACCAACAAATTGTATAAATGAAGTTGTATTTGAATTTTGTACCATGTATCCGCGACTCGTAATGGGTGATGTATACCTAATTTTGGGGGCGCCACAATTTGGTATCGAGCTTAGGATATGGTCTCCGGTGGAGATAAGAGTCTAGAACTAGGAGGAGAGACGAAAGTTATATACTTCGCTAAGTGTGACTTACCTAAGTTTAAATTTTTACTTGATAAGTCGACAAATTGTGATATGTCAATTAACTTTTGTTTTGAAGATATATTCTAGAATGATATATGAAATACAAGTGAGATGAGCAATGGAAAATTTATGATACAAAGGATATAACCGGAAGGTACAATCCAAAAGAAAAGCAAGGTATTCTCATCTCTTCAATATCGTAATACGACATAAATTTCGAGGGCGAAATTTCATAAGGAGGGTGATTGTGAGACCCCAAATTTTATGAATAAAAGTATTCAATTTTTCTATTTTGGTAAATAGTTAAATTGATAAAAGTTTAAGGTTAAGGGTAATATGTGAAAATTTTTTTTTTTTAAGTAAGCAAGTTGATATAAAATATTCTTTTTGTTATTGGAATGTCCGAATATCCGACAAGACAATCATCGGTGGACACCGCAATGAAATTATTATCTGGATGAAGAAAACGAAAAAAAAATTTATGAGAATAACTACGGAAGTTTTACCATTAAAACTGCTGAACTACTCCTTAGTAAAAAGTACAAGAATACACGTATCGTATAAGAAAGACACCAATATTGATTATTGATGTTTACGTGATAAGTCACTCATTTTTGTTTTATCGGTATTATTAATGTAATAAAATGTAAAAACTTTTTATATAAAAATGTAAATCTTTTATAAAGTTATTCTATAAATAGAATATATTATATTTTATTACGATAGTGTTTGTATAGTGCCTTCATAGTGTTTTCATAGTAAAATCTTTTATAAAGTTATTCTATAAATAGAATATATTATATTTTATTATGCATAGTATTTGCATAAGGTGCTGCATATAAAGGTTTTTTATATAGTAAAATCTTTTATAAAGTTATTCATTTTATTAGATTATAAATATAATATATTATATTTTATTTAAAAGATTTTGCTTTAAATATGGACCGTCGATTAAAGTAAATCAATCTGACCGCTCATGAATTAGTTACTATGCAAATCCATTTTTCTAAAAATTGAAGCTCATTCCTTCATTTTTTCTTCTTTTATTCAATCAAAACTCTAGAGTGAAAAACTATATAGAGAGTTCTTCTTCCATAATCTTGAGTGTATTTCTTTAGAGTTTAAGAAAGATTTGAGCGTAGTGCAAGTTTTCTTTAAGTATATTCCTCGCCCTACCACCAATTGGAATACTTTTCTTTTAAGGTAGGGGATATAATTGTCGTATCAGAAAGGATATTATTATTATTTATTATTCTCATTGAATAACTCAGATACGCTAACTACCTTATACTTGGTGAAATTCTTCTTTTATTCCATTATTTATTATTATTGTGGAATAACTCGCTTATGCTAAGTACGCATACATGCATACATGGTGAAATTCTTCTAATATTTCGCTTTATTATTCTTCGCCGTAATATTCTCTGTCAATATCCTATGCTTACGCCTGCACGGTTCCATTATTTATTATTCGCTTGAATATCCTCGTCTCGTAGCATTTTACGTTTTTAACCGGGTTCCATTATTTATTATTCTCGTTGGGAATAACTTGTCGATGCAGTCTATCGCACGCATGGTGAATCCTTCTGTTATTCCATTCTTTATTATTCTATTGGAATAACCTGTCTATGTGGATTACCACATGCATGGTGAATGATCCTTCCTATTCATACGAATAGTATTTTCATTAAAAAGGGGTTTCTGTCAGGGGCAGATTCGTAATTTTTCTGATTCTCAAAAATTCTGGAAAAATTTAAAATGATAATTTGATGAGTTTTCTAGATTGTGTCCAAAAATGGCGATTTTTGGATGTATAGATTAAGAGTTATGAATTTTTTGGGAAAAAGACTATTTTAAAAGTAAACCTTTATAACTTCTTGTGGTTAATTCCAAAATTGGTAAAATTTTTATTGGGAGTACATGTATATAACAAGAGTATACCGTGTAAATTTCGGAATTTTTGGACAAAAATACAATTTATGATAAATGTCTAAATATTCGCGCTTTTAGCCATATGAAAAATAGTAAATGAATTTTAAAAATTCGAGAAAAAAATATATGTTCAAGATGGGACTATATTCTCGCTAAATCCTAAAAATAAATATTTTTTGGACGATTTGGTATTTTTAATGAAAATGAACTAGTTATGAGAAATGAATTAAATATGTTATGTGAAGTAATAAAATTGGAAAATATGATTTTATGGCTCGAGAATCCTATATAGGTATATAGCATTTTTGATGAGGATTTGATCATCGATGATGAAATCTTATAAGTATGGCATTTTGAATGATTAAATGCATTATTTGATAAAGTGTAAACAATTGAAATAAATTGTTTATAAGTTTATAAACGATTAAAATATTGTTATAATATTAATGATATTAGATTATGAGATTATTAAGTGATTGATAACATTTGGTTATTATCAATCGGATAAATTATATTATAAATGTTTAATATTTATCTTTTATCTCATTTGATTAATTCTTATATCATTGTCATCATCCTCATGTTTATATTGTGTTGAAAGTCATCTTTGGTCAGAGTGCATAGATGGACTTGGTATGATTATGACGACTGTGATTTATTCTAAGATAATCATGAGCGTAATGTTACAAATGATGTGGAAAAAGTCCTCATCGTCTGTGTAAGGCATTGATGGACATGCTTTTGATATGATTATGGCTATGGATTCTCTTCTACCAAGGGTGCAAAGATGAATTATTTTATAGCATGATCGGGACCGCTGATGAAAACACGATTTTCTTTTCAGAAAGAAGGATATAATGGATAATTCGTGGTCGATACTAAAGAATATCATCGGAAAACACCAGTAGTAATGGATAATTCGGGTCGGATTATTCGATGATGATGGATTATTTATCGAAATGAGTCTCAAAGAATGAAATATTAATTCATGAATGTGATAATAATGAATATCTTTGGTCAAGTGCAAAGATGATTTAATGATTATGAGCAGAATTTATTAGATTTGGTATAACCATGATTTTTGATGTTTCAGTGAAGATAGTGATGAAAATTATCTTCGCCCCGGGTGCGAAGAGGAATTTAGAACCACAATTATGATTATGAGTTATTCATATGATTGTGATGTGAATTGTTGATTTATTTTACATGGATAAAACATTATCGGTGGACTTTTTAACATAGAGAAGATAATAGACCTTATAGTCTATTCGACTCTTCTAATGGATTGCTTGTTCACCGCAACTATGGTTGAAAAATTTTATCATCTACCATATATTCTAAATCTCTACGATTTATTATCGATGAAAGCTATTGATAATTTAATTATCTTTAGTCATGATATTCTTTATCGGGCTAGTTGTGCTCACCCTTTCGCTTCACAATTCCTTTCTGTGTAATAAGAGTGTTGCCGTAAGAGTGTCATGGTCGAGCTGGATAATAGGGAATAGAACAAAGGGTCTCTAAATGTGGAGGTGATCCCTAAATAGTATAGAAAAGTGTGTCAGATTCTATACAATATTTAATAATTATATTTGGTGAATCAAATAGGGTGAGGTGAACCCAACTTTGGAAGGGTGTTTTGCCACTATCATACAAGATGTCTAATGACATACAACCTCGTGTTATCATAAGATGTGGTTTTATGATCCACTTATCGAGTATATCTACACGGCACTACCTATATGATCTTGAGTTTACTTGAAATATAATATTCACTTGGAGACAAAGGAGATAGTTATATGTCAAGAGAAGACTCACCATCGGAAAGAAGATGATAATAATCTTCTCGCTTTTTCCTTTGGGGTCTATCAATCAACCAAGAATAATTTTGTGGCCATATGATATCTATTATAACCTGACGCACGGCCTCCCATGTACGGTTTCTTTGAGCACTTCCCAAAGATTTTAATTTCTAAAATGCTTTTGACTATACTTTTATGTAAAGTACCATCAGTAAGGTTGTGGTCGAGGCACCATGAGAGTTACATACATTTGTATTAAAACTCACAGCTTAATCGTGGTCATATTCTATACGATATAGCTCAACAAATTGTATAAATGAAGTTGTAATTAAATTTTGTACCATGATCCAAGCGACTCGTAATGGGTTATGTATACCTAATTTTGGGGGCGCCACAATGGTATCGTAGCTTAGGATATGGTCATTTGGCGAGATATAGAGTCTAGAACTAGGAGGAGAGAGACGAGTTGTATACTTCGCTAAGGTGTGACTTACCTAAGTTTAAATTGTTTACTTGATAAGTCGACAAATTGTGATATGTCAATTAACCTTTGTTTTGAAGATATATTCTAAAATGATATCTGAAATACAGGAGATTAGCAATGGAAAAATTATGATACAAAGGATATAACCGGGAAGGTACAATCCAAAAGAAAGCAAGGTATTCTCATCTATTCGAAAATCAGGTATGTACGTAAATTTTGAGGGCGAAATTTCATAAGGAGGTGTTATTGTGAGACCCCAAATTTTATGAAATAAAAGTATTCAATTTTTTTATTTTGGTAAATAGTTAAATTGATAAAAGTTTAAAGTTAAGGGTAAAATGTGAAATTTTTTGCAAAGTAAGCAAGTTGATATAAAATATTCTTTTTTTGCCGGAAAAATGTCCGTATTTATTTACAATCATTGGTGGACCCAAATCTAAATTATTGTCGATGAAGAAAATGACAAAAATATTTTTATGAGAATAATCTATGGAAGTTTTACCGTTAAAACCGCTTAACTACCTCTAGTAGTAAAGTACAAAAGAATACACGTGATCGCATAAGAAGACACTACCAGATTGATTATCGATGTTTACGTGATAAGTCACTCATTTTTATTTTATTGGTATTATTAATGTAATAAAATAGAAAAACTTTTATATAAAAATGTAAATCTTTTATAAAGTTATTCTATAAATAGAATATATTATATTTTATTATGCATAAGGTTGCATAGTGCTCGTAGTGTTTGTATAGTAAAATATTTTATAAAGTTATTCTATAAATAGAATATATTATATTTTATTATGCATAGTATTTGTATAGTGCCTCGCATAGTGTTTTGCATAGTAAAAATTTTTTATAAAGTTATTCGTTTTATTAGATTATAAATATAATATATTATATTTTAATTAAAAGATTTTGCTTTAAATATGGACCGTCGATTAAAGTAAATCAATCTGACCGCTCATGAATTAGTTACTATGCGCAATTCATTTTCTATAAATAAAGCTCATTCCTTCATTATTTCTTACGAATTCAATTTAAACTCTGAGAGAGAAACTATAGAGAGAGTTCTTCTTCTATAATCTTGAGCGTATTTGTTTAGAGTTTAAGAAAGCTTTGAAACAGAAGTGCAACTTTTCTTCAAGTATATTTCCCTCTACTAGTTTAATACTTTTCTTTTTAAGGTAGGGATATAATTGTCATACTCAGTAAAGGATATTATTATTATTTAGAATTCGCTCAATAACCTCAGATACGTGGACAAACCTATACTTGTGAAATTCTTCATTATTCCATTCTTTATTATTATGTTAGAATAACCTGCTTATGCCAAGATAAAGATATACATGGTAAAATTCTTCTAATATTCCGCTCTTTATTATTCTCGTTTAATATCTTGTCTCGTATGCTTTATGACCGGGTTCCATTATTTATTATTCGTTTAATATCCTCGTCTATGCGTTTACGCCTGCACTTTTCCATTATTTATTATTCGTTGGGAATAATCATTTGCAAGTTTATCTGACGACGGTAAAATCCTTCATTATTCCATTCTTTATTATTCTCGTTGAATAACTCGCCTATGTGGATTACCACATGCATGGTGAATGATCCTTCGTATTCATACGAATAGTATTTTCATTAAAAAGGGGTTTCTGTCATGGGCAAATTCGTAATTTTTTTGACCCTCAAAAATTCTGAAAAATTTTGAAATGATAATTTGATGAGTTTTCTAGATTGTGTCCAAAAATGGCGATTTTTGGATGTATAGATTAAGAGTTATGAATTTTATGGGAAAAGACTATTTTAAAAGTAAACCCTTATAACTCCTCAGGTTAACTCCAAAATCGGTGAAATGTTTATTGGGAGTACATGTATATAACTAAGTATACCCTCAGAATTTTGGAATTTTTGAACAAAAGTACAATTTATGATAAATGTCTAAATATTCAAAGCTTTTAGCCATATGAAAAATAGTAAATGAATTTTAAAATTTCGAGAAAAATATATGTTCAAGATGGGACTATATTCTCGCTAAATCCCGTAAAAGAAATATTTTTGGGACCGATTTGGTATTTTTATGAAAATGAACTAGTTATGAGAAAATGAATTAAATATGTTATATGAAGTAATAAAATTGGAAAATAGGATTTTATGGCTTAAGAATCCTATATAGGGTATATGCAAATTTTTGATGAGGATTTGATCATCGATGATGAAATCTTATGAGTATATGCATTTTTTGAATGATTAAATGCATTATTTGATAAAGTGTAAACAATTGAAATAAATTGTTTATAAGTTTAAGAAATGATTAAAATATTATTTTAATATTAATGATATTAGATTATGAGATTATTAAGTGATTGATAACATTTGGTTATTATCGAATCGCTTTGGATAAATCAGATTATAAATGTTTAATATTTATCTTTTATCTTATTTGATTAATTCTTATATCATTGTCATCATCCTAATGTTTCTATTGTGTTGAAAGTCATCTTTGGCCGTAGTGCATAGATGGACTTGGTATGATTATGACTGTGGATTATTCTAAGATAATCATGACCGCAATGTTACAAATGATGTGGAAAAAGTCCGTATCGGCCCGTAGAGTGTATCATGGACGCTTTTGATATGATTATGGCTATGGATTCTCTTCTACCAAGGGTGCAAAGATGAATTATTTTATAGCATGATCGGGAGATGAAAACACGATTATCTTTGGCCCAGTGGAGTGCATGGATAATTTGTGGTCGTGATACTAAAGAATATCATCGGGCCTCACGTATAGTGCGTGGATGATTCGATGATGTGGATTATTTATTGTTCGTCTCTCAAAGAATGAAATATTAATTCATGGATGTGATAATAATGAATATCTTTGGTCAGTGCAAAAATGATTTAATGATTATGAAAGCGAATTTACGATTTGGTATAACCATGATTTTTGATGTTTCGTGAAGATAGGTGATGAAAATTATCTTCGCCCTAGTTGCTAAGAGGAATTTAGAACCACAATTATGATTATGAGTTATTCATATGATTGTGGACAAGAATCTGCTGATTTATTTTATATGGATAAAACATTATCAGTGGATTTTTAACATAGAGAAGATAATAGACCTTATACTATTCGACTCTTCTAATGGATCGCTTGTTCACCGTTAACTATGGTTGAAAAGTTTTATCATCTACCATATATTCTAAATCTCCGATTTATTATCGATGAAAGATATTGATAATTTAATTATCTTTAGTCATGATATTCTTTATCGGGTTAGTTGTGCTCACCCTTCTCGCTTCACAATTCCTTTCGTGTAATAAGAGTGTTGCCGTAAGAGTGTTGATTTTGGTCGAGCGAGGGATAACAGAATGTAATAAAGGGTCTCTAGTCGTGAAGGTTCTCCTTAAACAAGATAGAAAAGTGTCTTGTATTCTATACAACATTTAGTAGTTATATTTGGTGAATCAAATAGGTGAGGTGAACCCAACTTTGAAGGGTGTTTTGCCACTATCATACAAGATGTCTAATGACATACAACCTCGTGTTATCATAAGACAAATCACAGCGATCCACTTCATCGAGTATATCTATGGGCACTACCTATATGATCTTGAGTTTATTTGAAATATAATATTCACTTGAAGACAGTGGAGATTGTTATATATCAAGAGAAGACTCACCATTGGAAAGAAGATGATAGTAATCTTCTCATTTTTCCTTTAGGGTCTATCAATCAACCAAGGATAATTTCGTGGCCATATGATATCTATTATAACCTGTACGCATGGCCTCCTACATATGGGAAGGTTTCTTTGAGCACTTCCCAAAGATTTTAATTTCTAAAACAGCTTTTGACTATACTTTTATGTAAAGTAACATTGTAAGGTTGTGGTCGAGGCACCATGAGAGTTACATACATTTGTATTAAAACTCATGGCTAAATCGTGGTCGATTCTATACGACATACCAACAATTGTATAAATGAAGTTGTATGTAAATTTTGTACCATGTATCTGGCGACTCAGAATGGGTGATGTATACCTAATTTTGGGGGCGTCACAATAACATTATATCAAATCCACACCATAATATTTAAAAATATATTTTGAGAAAAATTAATCTTTATTCGTAAAAGTTAGGGTCTTACACGTCTGGAGTTATTTATTTGACTTCCGTGGTCAGTAATTGGTTCCGTAATTAGTATATTCAACAACTAAGGAAATTGAATTACAGTACATGATTGAGGAAAAAAAATAATGATTATCAAGAAATCAATTCGGGTTATGAATTTGATATTATGGCTCAAGCTGAAGTAGTTTTAGAGGAGGAAATCAAGTTTGCAGTGTTTAAATCTATAAAAGTGGAAGAGAATGAGAAAACTAAAAAAAATGAATTTGGCATCCACAGTTTGGAGGGGTATTTTGGTTATTTGCTCTGTCTGCGATATTAAATTACGAACAGAAGCTCTATTTAATCGTTGGATCATCATATAGACGCTCACGGATAATATTAATTTGACAAAATTATATATATATATATATGGTAAAAATTGAGGTACACAGCTGTGTAACTTTTAAAGTTATACGGTCTACGATCGTAGAGTAGTCACTCTACGATTTGTGAATTCAATCTACGATCGTGGACTACTCTACGATCGTAGAGTGAATTCACTCTACTATCTGGGGACTACTCTACGATCGTAGAGTAAAATCACTCTACGATCGTAGACCGTGTAACTTTAAAAGTTACACAGTTGTTTACCTCTACTTGCAAGATAGCAGCCAAAGGATGTCAACATGTTTACCAGAAAAGGAGGGTGAGATTTTTAAGGTAGAAGGTTTTATATTACCCTAAGAAGAAAAGTCCCCCAATTACAAAGATTCTTGTTACCAATTGGATTTAGCTATCCAATGGCCAGTAGGCTAATAGTAATATACTACTTACCATCTCTTAGGCTTTTTGTGGAATCAATTCAATCAACCTTTTCCATTTCTCTGTCTTGTGTTTGCCTTTTGTGGGAGTGATACCTCAACGGTCCAGATTTGTTCATTTCTTTATATTATTATTCCCATCTTCTTTTAGGAGATTTTTTGACATTTTCAGATCTATGTGCCTATCTCTATCTCATGATATGTATTGATGTTAAATAATATTTGTCATTACAAATATTAAATATTAAATATTAAATATTAAATTATTAATAAATAATTGTAATATATTTGATAACAATTCATCACAACATGGGATATAAGACATAAAGTATTATTCGGAAGATGGGGTTCAACCCAGAATCTCTTGCTTTGCAAGAGGCCTGAGGTATCAATCGAGTCAAGGTCAGTTGATGATTTTTTTTAGGAAATTGTTAAATCTACAACATTTTTTTATTATTTTCACAACAAAAGTGTCGCTGTAGATGTATAGCGACGGTGAAAATTGTAGCTATAGGATCTATAACGACACTTTTGTTGTGGAAATAATATTTTTTGTTGTGGATTTAACAGTTTCCTTTTTTCTATACTCCATCTGTTTCCAATATAGCATGAATTTTAAAAACGACGATGTTTTGAAATCTTAATATTAGTTAAAGACGTAATAATTATGGTATGATATTAATTTGTCTACATTTTGAATAAAAACATATAAATAATTTCATATTATTTAATAATACAACTAAAAGTGTATATCTAATTTTTAAACAAATTACAAAAAAAATATATCCCCAATGGCAGTTTTTATTTATTTCTTATTCTCTCCCATTGAATGGTAGTTTGGTTTTTTGTTTTTTGTTTTTATTTTATTATTTAATGTTGGTATTACTAAATTATGTATTGACATCATGGATGATGTTTTTTCATGTCTATTTGAATCTATTATAATAATTTAAAATCTATTAAAAGCTAAGACTTTTTATATACATATGCATGATATTTGGGGGTATATTTGACAAACTTCAAGACCAAATCACTTGTGCAATTTGTCACCAAATTAATCTGAACTCCCTCCATTATATAGAATCTCATATATTTGACTTTTTAATTACATTTTGTAAAATTTAAAATTGATATTAATTAATTCACTTAATTTTAATAATTATAATTGTGACGCCCCCAAAATTAGGTATACATCACCCATCTTGAGTCGCCAGATACATGGTACAGAATTCAAATACAACTTAATAATACAACTGTCGCATACAATACGACAAAACATAAATCGTGAGTTTGAATACAAATATTGTCTACTAGAGAGTATACAAACTCAAAAGGAGTCCTCATTACAATTATTATCACTATTTCACGTAATAGTGAGGACTACTAATGTTATCCTTCTCGGACCATCACTCCGCTCCCCGACTCGTCCCAAATTTATATTCTCATTTTCTCAAGAGAATAAAGGAAAGAAAGGGTGAGCTCAACTAGCCCAAGAAGAAATATTATGACTAAGATAATGCGTAATAAATTATCATTAGTCTTCAACAATGTTAAACCGATAAAATATAATAGACATCAAGTTTAACTCTGCAATGAACAAGCAATCCATTAAAAGAGTCAAGTAGAAAATAAAATCTACTATCTTTTATGATTTAAAAGGTTTTTCATCATCATATCACGAGACTCAAACTTTAATAAATAATCCACATCATCAATCACCCTCGCACTACTACCAAGGATATTCTTTAAGATCACAACCACAAATTATCCATGCACTACGGGCCAAAAATAATCATGTTTTCATCAACTGGTCCCCGATCACGTCATAAAATAATTCATCTTTGACTACTACCAAAGAGAATCCATAGCCATAATCATACTCAAAATTGTCCATCAATGCACCACGGCCAACGAGGACTTTTTTCACATCATTTGTAACATTACTACCATGATTATATCGAATAATCCTCGGTCATAATCATACCAAGTCCATCTATACACTACAGTGCCACGTATGACTTTCAACATAATATAAACATGAGGATGATGACAATGACATAATAATTCAATAAAACAAGTTCAAGAATTAATTTATCCAGAACTAATAACGTCCCAAATTGTCAACACGATACTTCTTTGTAGAGTAAAATTCAAGAATGCTCGTAAGAATATTTCCATGAAAAGATACTAGATGAAGCGCAAATATCAAGGATATTCCACTAATTTCATGGAGTATGTAAGTCAAAACTTTAACCAACCGAGTATAATAAAGAATGGAATAACAAAAGAAATCACCATGCATGTGGTACTTCAGATGATAGGTTATTCCAAAAGAATACTAAATATCTAAACTCGCGACGCCCTGCACTCGACACCCATATCACTTAATTCTTGCATCACGTACAACTACGAATATCTTACTAAATCATTAACAACGGAAATAATAGAATAATTTACATTGATATAATATAAATATTCGCGTCCCAAGGTACCATAACCATTACCTACGACAATTCGGTGATTAACTTAACATAACTTAATCATTCTTGATTACATCATAACAAGCATAACAATAATAATAATACTTCAAATCTTAAGGACTACGTTATTTTGTCGCCTTGCCTTTTCCCTTGTCCTCATCTCAAGCACCCTTGCTTCCGCTTTAACTCGTAATGTTTTAGGAAGTAAGAATGAGCAATAAGTTTACCCAACAAGTAGTATAGCCAGAAGAACAAGCAGTTATAGCATTTCAATCTTTCAAGGGTATAATAATAATTTGTAGTTCAAGGATATCAAGAAATATCAAGAGTATTCAATAGGTGTCGCTATAGACTCAAGGATATCAACAACTTTCGTGATTTATTCATTTCGAGGTTCAACATGAATGAGTACTCGAGCGGTCACTAAGACCAAGAACTCTTACTGAATTAATAAAGATTACATCGTAATCCAACATAAATGAGTACAACAGAAGATTAGCCTAAGGTACCCTACGTTATGCATAACATTTAATCATACTTATGTATGCATCGCTTCGGCTTCCCGACAATATGTAATTTCCTTCAACGAGGGTTGTTCATCTCAAAGAGATTTATTTATAGTCCGCACTCAAGTCAATCGGTTTGGATAGCTTTTAACACATAATAATAGTCTAGCTGAATCAAAGGCTTAGACAAAATTTTATCACTCATTTAAGAATGATAAGTCCAATACTTGCAACAACGTCAAGGTATACAAATGATTTTCGAATAGAAGCAGATATTCGCTTGAAAAATGTGATTGATATGACAACAATTCAAATGTATATAGTGTGAGAATTAAGGAACTTGCAACACAATAATAATAGTGTTCAGATACTTGCTCAATGAAATTTGAGTGAGGTTAGGGAACTCGCTTTTTAGCGCTGATTACCACTTATAAATAAAAATCCCTCAATGAACTATGTTTGTCCTATTTATGTAAGTATAGGTATTCATTAGCCAAACACACTTGATACACATATATAAACAACACGTATACATAACACATTTCTTTTCTATCTATGTATACTGCTGCACTCATCAAAGCTCATAGCTATATACTAACATGCTCATACTTTTGACCACTGCTAGTTTATTCATAATCTTTCTTCTTCGTAGTTCCAAGAGGTTCATTGCTTTAAGTAGACCTTAACGTCTATTAATCCCACCGACCCCTTTCTACGCATGCTTGCAGGCATTAGATTTATTTTCCCGAAGTTAGTAAAATTCTCTACTTAGAACTCATTCGCGAAATAATAGTTTATAGCAGTATAGGAATATTTATTAATCCATCCTTGTATCAAGTTATGAGGCTATCTCCGAGTCCCAGGATATCTCGCCATGTTCGAAGCCAAAGTCATTTAGTCATGTCCGAAGATATAACGACTTGTCCGAAGACAACACGCTTTGTCCAAAGACATTACGACTTGTCCGAAGACAACACGCTTTCTCCGAAGACAACACGCTTTGTCCGAAGACATTACGACTTGTCCGAAGATAACACGCTTTGTCCGAAGACATTACGACTTGTCCGAAGACAACACGCTTTGTCCGAAGATAACACGCTTTGTCCGAAGACATTACGACTTGTCCGAAGACAACACGCTTTGTCCGAAGACATTACGACTTGTCCGAAGACAACACGCTTTGTCCGAAGACAACACGCTTTGTCCGAAGACATCACGCTTTGTCCGAAGACAACACGCTTTGTCCGAAGACATTACGACTTGTCCAAAGACAACACGCTTTGTCCGAAGACATTACGACTTGTCCGAAGACAACACGCTTTGTCCGAAGACAACACGCTTTGTCCGAAGACATCTCCGAAGTCAGTTCTTCAGAGACTTCGGTCTACACTATTTCGACAAGGTCTAAGTTTGTCGGGTTAATTTCATTAAAACTTTACTATATGCATACAACCTAAGGGAATTTCTTAACACGTGGTCTAACACGATTGAACCCATCACCGGTTCCTAAGCACGGCAAGTACCGCACCCCCCATGGAGTTCGTAAATGCGTGAACATGCTCGCTTTTTGCAGTAGCCACAACTTGATTTCAGGCAATTATCAACGTATTTATGCACGAAAGTAAACTTTCTAACACCCTATATCATGTTAATTCATCATACTTGACCTGTTAATTGGGAAAACCGAGAATCAAACAAGACTCAAGTTAAGAACGAAGTAGAAATTATACCTTCTCGAGCTTTAACCCTGATATCTCACACACTGATTTAGTAATGCTTAGCAACTAAGAATTCTTCACTCAGATTTCTCCAACACTCTTATCACCATAACCGACTGCCATGGTGGCTTGTATTTAAAGAGAAAAGCACGGACTAGACACTTGCTTTACACAATGTTGGGATTCATGGTGCAATAGAAATGAAAAATGGTTACTTAAGGAGTTGTTTAACCACTCCATACTAGCCACTTAACTAGCCATGTATGCCTAGGATTAGCAGCTGGAAAGTTTGCGTAAAGAGAGTTTAGGCTACTGTTCCTTGTACTTGGTGACCCTTAATTTGGGACAAGTGAATAGATCTCGACATATAGATAAGGGGTCGGGCCTGGCCGTGCCCATCGCCCCACGCCATACTTTTAACCCACACCTCGTACTATCGCTTAACTATTTTGTTGGATTCCTAATTGATTTTAAATAACCCAAGTTTATCGGGCTAACTCCAAGGTCCATCAATTCATTTATCAATAGACTCCCAATTTATTATTTTGGATTATAAACATGTAAATACTTACTTATTATGGCAAAGAAATTAATTAATTTAATTTACCCCAATAACACTAAATTATACACCACCTTAAATTTATTAATAAGTCAAGGTTATTTTCACATAATTTAAGTTACTCACTTAAATAATAATAAAAAGATTTAGTCCATCCGCATAAGCTTTCAAACCAATTCAATGATTTATCATTACTCCGTATATTTAAATAATTTAATTCAATCGAAAGTACTCACCTCACGCCATGTAAGTATTTAAAAAATAAAATCGCAGTGCTCTATTTATATAAATATTAATATTAAATTATAAAATTTACTATTATTACATCCTCTCCCCTTATAAAAATTCATCCTCTAATTGATACAAGGTTACACAAAAAGATGGGGATAGTCTCTCCTCGCCCCATCTTCTAATTCCAATGTGGCCTCCTCGACATCGTGGTTTCGCCAAACTACTTTTTACGTAAGATATAACTTTGTTTCTTAGCGCTTGTTCTTTCTTATCTATTATCCGAACAGAATTTCTTCATACGCCGATTCTTCTCTACTTGAATGGGCACGTAGGAAATCACGGTTCATAGTCGACTTGTACCTTGACGTAGAAATGCGGAAATGTGAAACACGTTGTGGATGTGTTCTAGTTCTGTGGCAAAGCAACCTTGTATGCCACTTCACCACTCGCTTCAATATCTCAAATGGTCATATGAACCCTCGACTCAATTTTTCCTTTCTTTCCGAATCGATCTTTCCTTTCAAGGTGATACCTTCAAAACACAAAACTACCGACTTCAAAGTCTCTATTTACGGCGATGCAAGCTCAAGATACTTCTTTTCAGCGATCTTGAGCTGCTACCAATCAGCCTTATTGTTGTTACCACGCCGGCCATTTCTTTGGACTAATTTCGTCCCAAAAGTCGCCGTTCTCCGACTTCATCCCAACATAATGGTGTCCTCGCACTTTCTTCCGTAAAGAGCTTCATATGGCAAGATACCGATACTCGCATGATAGCTATTATTGTAAAGTAAATTCTACTAATGGTAAATGGTCGCTCCAATTTCCTCGAAGTTCATCACGCAAGCTCTAAGCATGTCCTCCAACGTTTGTATGGTTCGTTCACTCTGCCCGTCAGTTTGAGGGTGATAAGCAGTACTTAATCTCAATCGAGTTCCCATTCATTCCTGCAAACTTTTCCAGAATTTTGACGTGAAACACGGATCTCGATCGGAGACAATCGACACCGGCACTCCATGTCGCGATACGATTTCCTTTACATACAAATTTGCTAACTGGTTCAAATTGAATCGAATCTTGATGGGTAGAAAATGAGTTGTCTTTGTTAGTCGGTCCACAATCACCCAAATGGCATCATAACCCTTTTATGTCACCGAAAGTCCAACCACGAAGTCCATCGTAATGTGCTCCCATTTCCATTCTGGTATTTCCAGCGGTTGAAGTAGTCCGCTTGGCCTCTGGTGTTCTGCTTTGACTCTTTGACAAGTAAGACATCTGCTAACACACTCTGCAACCTCTCTTTTCAAATTAGGCCACCAAAATGGTGTCAAGATCCCTAGACATTTTTGTGCCTCTGGATGATGGGCTGTATTACGTCAGATTATGTGCTTCGTAGAATTCTCTCTCGCCTGATTACATACCGCACCCATACTCGACCCTCAAACCTCAATATACCAGTCCTTATCTATTTTGAACCTTTCTTCCTTATCTTCCACTATTCTCTTCTTTACCTTCTCACATTCTTCATCTTTCTCTTGTGCTTCCTTTATTCTATCTAATAACGCTTAAAGTGAGCTCTCATCATGAGTAATTTTCCTTCCGCTTCTTTTGGTTCCTCCACCTCTAATTCCAACTTTTCCATTTCTCTTATTAATTCCTCTCGAGTTGTCAATTTGAATAACTTCTCTTCCTTTTCTACTCAAAGCGTCTTGGCTTACTACGCTTTGTTTTTCCCGGGTGATAAAGAATTTCACAAATGAAATCCTTGATTAGTTCCAACCATCTTCTTTGTCGCATGTTCAACTCCTTCGTGTGAAGATATATTTTAACTCTTGTGATCCGTATATATCTCACATTTTCTCCATACAAAATAGTGCCTTCAATTCTTCAATGCAAAGACTATCGCCGCTTAACTCCAAGTCATGGGTAGGTATCGTTTTTCAAATCTTTCAACCGTCAGGAGGCATATGCAATGACCTTGCCATGTTGCATTAGCACACAACCAAGCCCTCTATGCGATGCATCACTATACACAACAAACCCTCTCGTATCATCTGGTAATGATAATACAGGCGCCTCACTCAACCTCCTCTTCAATTCCTTGAAACTCTCCTCGCATTTGTCCGTCCACACGAACTTCTCTGTCTTCCTTGTTAGATTGGTCAGCGGGGTTGCTATCTTAGAAAAATCTTGGATAAATCTTCGATAGTATCCGGCTAAACCTAAGAAACTCCTAACTTCACATTGCGCTTCTATTGCTCCGCCATTTACCGCTTCCACCTTTGTAGATCCACGGAAATTCCATTTCGATCTATCACGTGTCCTAGAAATCGAACCCTTTCCATCCAAAATTCACATTTTGAAAATTTAGCGACATTTCTTCCCTTCTCAATGCTTCCAATGCCATCTTCAGTGTTCTACAGGTTTTCCTTCGCCGTCTTTGAATAAATCAAAATGTCATCGATAAATATTACTACTTAACTTATCTAAGTATGGCTTGAAAACCTGGCTCATCAAGTCCATGAATGTCACGAGAATTGTTAACCCAAATGACATCACTAGAAATTCGTAATGTCCGTAGTAGGCGAGTTCAAACGCCGCCTCTTTGGTATGTCCTCCTCTCGCACTTTCAACCGATGATAACCCGCTCAGAATCTATCTTGAAAAACACTTCGCCCTCTTCAAATTGATCGAAAAGGTCGTTTATCCTTGGCAATGGATATCTATTCTTAATTGTCACTCTGCTTCAACTCCCGATAATCGATACAGAGCCTCATCGATCCATCCTTTTCTTCTTTACAACAACACCGGTGCTCCCCAAGGAGACACACTTAGTCGAATGTAACCCTTATCTAGTAACTCTTGCAATTGAATCATTAATTCCTTCATTTCTACTCAGCGCCCATACGATATGGGGCTTTCAAATTGGTGCGGTTCTCTGCTAAGTCTATTATGAATTCAATTTCTCTCGTTCATGGAAGGCCAGCAGCTTCGTCTGAAATACATCTTGAAATCTCTTACCACCTGGTATATCTTTCATTTCATTCCCCTTTTCGAAAGTGTCCACTATATAGGCTAAATAACCTACACATCCTTTCTTTAACAATTTCTTAGCCTGCATCATCGTAAGGCAACACGATTGCTTGAGCGATGAGCTACCGTAAAACACTACCTTAAACCGATTTGAGGTCTGAAGGTTCACACTCTTCTTCTGACAATCGATTATCGCAGCGTGGCCGGATAACCAATCCATTCCTAATATCACATCAAACTCTCCTAGTTTAATCGGAATTAAGTCTACGTTTAGTTCGTGACCTTTAATGTTTACACAACAGTTTCGGTAAACAACTTAATGGGAATTACTTCCTTATTCGCAATCTCTACGCTCAATGAATTTTCTAAATGTTCAGGAAGTATGTTTAGTTGATTAGCAAATTCTTCGTACAATAAAGGAATAGGTAAAGACCAAATCAAATAATACATAGGCATTTATATTATTGATTGGGAGAATACCGACACCACGCCCTCAGCCATCATCGCGTCTTAGATACCATGTTAAAGGTTCGGGCGATTGGCCGGTTGATTGCGTTGGTCCGCCGATCATCGCCTTTGTCGCCCTCCCTCGTCATTGCCGCTTCTCCGTTGTTCCCCTTCTTTGGGCAATCCTTGATTTGATGCTCAATTGAACCACACGCCAAACATCCTCGATCTTTTTCTTTTGGGCAAATGGGTGAAATGTGCCCTTCGTCATGATTGTAGCAGACGACGCGCCTTCCAAAGATTCCCTCGATGGTTCTTCCCACATTTCGCAAGCTTCACTTCTTTTCTTAAACCCTCCTTGATAACTTTCTCGATCGGGTTGATGTTTCTTGGTTGGTGTTGTTATTATTGTCATTGCTTATCCCATTTCCTCTTTCCCAGATAACTTCCACCACTCGCTACTCCCTCCACGAGTCTCCCCCCAACATTCTTGTTCTTCTTCTCCTTGTTATATTGGCTCAATGCCTCGCTACTCTCCTCAAAGAATTATCGCTTTCTCCAATAATGTGGCTAACGAGTCGATTTGAAGGACCGACACCTTGTTGAACAACCAAGGTTTTAGTCCAAGTTCGGCGTCGAGATTTTATTTCTTCAAAGGTCTACTTGATGCGTTATTTAATCGCATGAAGTTCGTTGAACTTGGCGCATATCGTGCTAACCGCTATCTCCCTTGTTTTAGTTCCGTAAACTTTTACCTCCATCCTATTCTTCATTGCTTTTCGAAGTAATTCTCAAGAACAAGGTTTTAAACCATTCCTGTGTTATAGTTCCTTCTCCCGCCTCTCTGCCGATTTGCTTCCCACCAAAGAGTTTGTCATTTCCTCATCATATATGAAGTAAACACGCTTTTCGGTCTTCACCCACACGAGCAATGGCGAAGGCTTTCTCCATTTCCTCGATCCACGCTTATGCTTACAATAGATCTAGTAGTACCTATGAATTCTTGGAGGTCCTACACTCTTAAAGTCCTCAAGTTTGCGAATCGAGCTACTTGGGGATTGGGTGTTACTTGTTCATTTCTTCCCCAAGAGCCTCCCCCAACAAATCTACAAGCCTCCTAATGGGATCTACTTGTCCTCTCTCATCATTAACCGACTTTCTTCCTGCAGCTTAATCAACGTCTCAAGTGCATTTTTCTGCATCATAAAACTCCCATTTTTATTATCTAATTATATTACTTAAACAATTCCCCATAAAAGGATTAAGATTTCAGAATACATTTCAGAACAAGATCATTTATATTCATATGCCAAATTGTTACATTACATGATTATCTCTAGCATACTTCTATAAATGACACAACTTATCCCCTAATATCGCAAAAGATGGGGACAACCATTAACATACTACCCCTCTAATACAACTCAAAAGTTTGGGGCTTACAACTATCTCACATTTTACATAAAAGACTGAAATTACAACAGATAATACACTACATAATGAACTACAACTAATAACTTTTAACGCCTAGACTTAATCTATCATTCCGCGCTCCACTAAGCCTGGTACTCCTCTCCAGTAATTTGCACCACCAAATCTCTAACTTATGGTGTGCCGGGTCCGTCCTCCTCCTCTGCCAGTAGTGATTTATCCCATCAATCGGGCCTCTCCATGGCCGCAAGACCGCATATAGCCCATCCTATTCATCTTCCTCCTTTTGTATCTCACTTCAACTTCTAGATCGTTAGCCCTATCATCGGCCCTTCCCACTTCTCTTCGAAATGGATCCTATCCTTACCTCCATTCCTAATCAATACGGATAGCTTCCTCTCTCTCTCTCGCTCAACTACCTCTCTCCCATCTCTTCCAACTTCCCCGCCAGCTTCTACATTCCTAGCCACCATCTTGTGAAACAAAGCCCCCATCCGATTCCTCGCCTCCCTACGGTGAGCAATCTCTACCTCCATCTCCTCAGATCACTAACTTTCTGCGGTGGTCTTCGCCTCTCCTTTTTGGAATTGCACTCCACGCCTAGCCTCGGCTTCTAACTCTCAACTCGCACCCTAACTCTAAAATCTGCTCCTCATACTCCCCAACATCCTCTATGGGCTCGCCCACCATACGCCCTCCATAGCTCTCCCTCCTCGATCGAGACTCCTGCATCGGCTCCATCTCCTCTTCCTCATCATCATCATTGATAGGACTACAGCTTGATATAGGCTCCGCTATCAATGGTGCCTCATATACCACGCATATGTCACACGGCTCTCTCTTCTACTACTCTCTATTAGGTCCTCCCATGCCACCATCCCACGATCACCAACACAAGACAAAACAAACAACAACTTCATTAGAATGTTAAATAACATAAGTTCATTGTATAGAATGAAGTTATATTCTGTAACACACTAAGTCCATCCCTACGAAAACTCTATATGAGTCTCATCCCTTTCTATCTTCCAAGTTCTCTTAAGTTATAATCTAAGGACTCTCGGTCCTAAGGTTTATAACTAATGCTTTGATACCAACCTGTGACACCCCCAGAATTCTGACACCCATATCACGAATTCGGTGCATCACGTACAACTACGAATATCTTACTAAATCATTAACAACGGAAATAATAGAATAATTTACATTGATATAATATAAATATTCGCGTCCCAAGGTACCGTAACCATTACTACGACAATTCGGTGATTAACTTAACATAACTTAATCATTCTTGATTACATCATAACAAGCATAACAATAATAATAATTCTTCAAATCTTAAGGACTACGTTATTCTGTCGCCTTGCCCTTTCCCTTGTCCTGTCCTGAAGTACCGCCTTGCTCTTGCCTTTAACTCGTAATGTTTTAGGAAGCAAGAATGAGCAATAAGTTTGCCCAAAGAAGTAGTATAGCCGTAAGAACAAGCGCTTATAGCATTTCAATCTTTCAAGGTATAATAATAATTGGTAGTTCAAGGATATCAAGAAATATCAAGAGTATTCAATAGGTGTCGCTATAGACTTGAAGGATATCAACAACTTTCAGGATTTATTCATTTCGAGGTTCAACATGAATGAGTACTGAGCAGTCACTAAGGACCAAGAACTCTGACCAGAATTAATAGTATTACACTGTAATCCAACATAAACGAGTACAACAGTGATCAAATTTCAAGGTACCCTAATGCTATGCATAACATTTAATCATACTTTTCGTATATGCGTATCTTGCTTTCCGACAATATGTAATTTCCCCTTCAATGAAGGTTGTTCATCTCAGTAGATTTACGATAGTCCGCACCAAGTCAATCGGTTTGGATAGCTTTTAACACATAATAATAGTCTAGCTGAATCAAAGGCTTAGACAAAATTTTATCACGCATTTAAGAATGATAAGTCCAATACTTGCAACAACGTCAAGGTATACAAATGATTTTCGAATAGAAGCAGATATTCGCTTGAAAAATGTGATTGATATGACAACAATTCAAATGTATATAGTGTGAGAATTAAGGAACTTGCAACACAATAATAATAGTGTTCAGATACTTGCTCAATGAAATTTGAGTGAGGTTAGGGAACTTGCCTTTAGCGTTGATTACCACTTATAGCGAAAATCCCCTCAATGAACTATGTTTGTCCTATTTATGTAAGTATAGGTATTCATTAGCCAAACACACTTGATACACATATATAAACAACACGTATACATAACACATTTCTTTTCTATCTATGTATACTGCTGCACTCATCAAAGCTCATAGCTATATACTAACATGCTCATACTTTTTTGACCAATCGCTAGTTTATTCATAATCTTTCTTCTTCAGTAGTTTCAAGAGGTTCATTGCTTTAAGTAGACCTTAACGCCTATTAATCCCACCGACCCTTTTCTACACATGCTTATGGCATTAGATTTATTTTCCCGGGTTAGTAAAATTCTCTACTTAGAACTCATTCGCGAAATAATAGTTTATAGCGAAAGATAGGAATATTTATTAATCCATCCTCAGATTGCTTACGAGGTCGTCTCCGTCCCGTGATATCTCGCCATGTTCGAAGCCGAAGTCATTTAGTCATGTCCGAAGATATAACGACTTGTCCGAAGACAACATGCTTTGTCCGAAGACATTACGACTTGTCCGAAGACAACACGCTTTCTCCGAAGACAACACGCTTTGTCCGAAGACATTACGACTTGTCCGAAGACAACACGCTTTGTCCGAAGACATTACGACTTGTTCGAAGACAACACGCTTTGTCCGAAGACAACACGCTTTGTCCGAAGACATTACGACTTGTCCGAAGACAACACGCTTTGTCCGAAGACATTACGACTTGTCCGAAGACAACACGCTTTGTCCGAAGACAACACGCTTTGTCCGAAAACATCACGCTTTGTCCGAAGACAACACGCTTTGTCCGAAGACATTACGACTTGTCCAAAGACAACACGCTTTGTCCGAAGACATTACGACTTGTCCGAAGACAACACGCTTTGTCCGAAGACAACACGCTTTGTCCGAAGACATCTCCGAAGTCAGTTCTTCAGAGACTTCGGTCTACACTATTTTGACAAGGTCTAAGTTTGTCGGGTTAATTTCATTAAGACTTTACTATATGCATACAACCTAAGGGAATTTCTTAACACATGGTCTAACACGACCGAACCCATCACCGGTTCTTAAGCACGGCAACAAGCACCCACGGAGTTCGTAAGCGAATGAACATGCTCTGTTTTGCCGAGTAGCCACAACTTGATTTCAGGCAATTATCAACGTATTTATGCACGAAAGTAAACTTTCTAACACCCTATATCATGTTAATTCATCATACTTGACCTGTTAATTGGGAAAACCGAGAATCAAACAAGACTCAAGTTAAGAACGAAGTAGAAATTATACCTTCTCGAGTTTTAACCCTGATATCTCACACACTGATTTGGTAATGCTTAGCAACTAAGAATTCTTCACTCAGATTTCTCCAACACTCTTATCACCATAACCGACTGCCATGGTGGCTTGTATTTAAAGATAAAAGTACGGACTAGACACTTGCTTTACACAATGTTGGGATTCATGGTGCAATAGAAATGAACAATGGTTACTTAAGGAGTTGTTTAACCACTCCATACTAGCCACTTAACTAGCCAGCCACGCATGCCTAGATTAAGCAAATTTAAAAGTTTGTGTAAAGAGAGTTTAGGCTCATCGTTCCTTGTACTTGGTGACCCTTAATTTGGGACAAGTGAATAGATCTCGACATAGACAAGGGGGTCAGGGCCGTGCCCACCGCCTCACGCCCATACTTTAACCCACACCTCGTCTCTATCGCTAACTATTTTATCGGATTCCTAATTGATTTTAAATAACCCAAGTTTATCAAGTTAACTCCAAGGTCCATCAATTCATTTATCAATAGACTCCCAATTTATTATTTTGGATTATAAACATGTAAATACTTACTTATTATGGCAAAGAAATTAATTAATTTAATTTACCCCAATAACACTAAATTATACAATCACCTTAAAAATTATTAATAAGTCAAGTTATTTTCACATAATTTAAGTTACTCACTTAAATAATAATAAAAGATTTAGTCCATCCGCATAAGCTTTCAAACCAATTCAATGATTTATCATTACTCGGTATATTTAAATAATTTAATTCAATTGAGTTACTCACCTCATGCCATGTAAGTATTTAAAAAAATAAAATCGCAGAGCTCTATTTATATAAATATTAATATTAAATCATAAAATTTACTATTATTACGTAACCAAAGTCGTGCAAAATTCGCACCGATGCGGATGTTCCAAATGTAATAATAAATAATGGAATAAAGAATAAAATTACCATGCATGCGGTAGATTGCATGTATGTGTTATTCCAATAGAATACTAATAAGGATTTTAATCAGTCCAAATAGAAAACGCATGCATGTGATATTCCAATGTAATAATAATAAAGATTTTAACCAGTCCCAAGAAACGCATGCATGTGATATTCCAACATAATAATAAAAATCTTAATCAGTCCAAATAGAAAAACGCATGCATACGATATTCCAAATGTAATAATAAAGAATGGAATAATGTAAGAATTTCACCAAGTATAGGGTATCCCACAGATACAAAGTTATTCCAATGTAATAATAAAGAATGGAATAACGGAAGTTCTCTTCATGAATAAGAAAGAAAGAATACCCTTATGTAAGACCCCAAATTTTTAAATAAAAAGGAATTTCCTTTATTTTGAAATAGTAAGGGTTGATTTGATTAATGTGGATAGTTATGGGTTAAATACATGCAAATATTTCAAAATAAGCAAGTGGTTATAAAATATTCATTGTTGTTTGGGAATATTCGTTTGGTCGTGGAATATTCAGATCGTTGGGAATATTCGTATTTACCACAAGCAACCCATGGGGCCCCATAACTAAAAGCGATTGGATGAAGAAAACGACAAATATAAGTTGTTTTTAAATAATCGCAGTAGTTGTTGCCCAATCGTTGGAATACCCTGTGGTTAAAACACACTAATACGCCGTTGTTGACAAGAAGATACCAGATTGCACCAATTATTGATTCTTACGTAAGAAGGCACTACTCAATAATGGTTACGAATTACCGCTCAAAGATTTTATCGAGTTAATAATTGCTTTGCTTGATATTTTATATTCTTTTGTTTCAATAATTGTCATTACACAAGATCTTTCATTATCGAAGCAATAATTCATATTATCCTGAATAATATTATTAGATAACATTATTGGCAATGTCTAGAAAGTTCGCCTAAGAAGAGGTTTGGTCATCTAATCAAGCGCGCAAGTAAGAAGAAATTCTTATCGAAAGCCCCTCTTTCCTGAACCTGCCTGGTTGTCAATATTGTGATTCTCGTAATATTATTTGTGAATAATTAATTATTGATTTATATGATGAGGAAAATATTGATTTTATGTGGATATAGATGGAGAAAATTTTAAATGACAATTGTTGAAAATTAATATTTTATCTTTTTCCTCGATAAAATAATTCATTTAAATATATTATTTTAATAATATATTAATCTATGATATTTTTACAATGAATGTGGGATATATGAGTATATGAGGAGGAAGAGTATTTTGTGGCATTAAATGTTTAACACATGTTTTGTGTGTTGGTGGACACAATTATCGACCAAAATTTGATTATAATGTAAAATCGCCTGCTTGTGGATTTCTACGATTTTTGTTTGGAATTTGGAAAAACTTTCTTCTGTAAAAGTTGTAGAGAATTGAATTTCCTATAAAACTTGCGAGATTCGAATTTTCTGATGAAAGGGCTATTTATTATGAATTATTGAAGTTCCGAGGTCTCAAATAATTGATTTTTGGGAGTTTAAATTATTTTGTTTAGAAAAACGTTTTTGTATTTTTTGGACATCATTAACATGTGTGGCTGGTGTTTTGACCAAAAGGTGGGCTAAGGAAAATTTGTATAATTATATTAATATTATATTAAATTTTCTCTTTGGTGTTCTAAGCATTTTCCTATAAATAGGGTGCTTAGGTTAGAATTGAAAATCACACCGTAACTCCAAGTTTTCTCTATATCTCTCTCGATATTTTGAGCGTATTCTTGTGAGTATTTTGAGTATACTTTGAGTATTGCTAGATTTGGCAAGTTCCTTCAAAGACTATACCCTTATTCTAAATGGAAGTCTTCGATCTTCGAGGTAAGGGATATTATTTTTTGTAATGATATTATTTCTTCAATATCATTATCTTTGAAATGTTGATCCAAGTTTTTATCAAATTTGGAACTTTTTCATGTCTGGGTTACTATTCACGGGTTACTATTCATGAGTTACTATTTACGAGTTACTATTCACGAAGTTACTATTCATGAGTTACTATTCACGAGTTACTATTCACGAGTACTATTCATGAAGCGTGAAGATGTTTTTTGTGGAATTTCTATCTTTTGGTGTCGAGTTTACTATTCACGATATCTAAGACTATTCACGATACTCAAGACTATTCACGATACTGGATTATTCACCTTTAAAATGAAATTTCTTCTTTTCGTCTAAAACATCTATTCGGATACTAACTCGATTGTATCCATGTTTTGATCATTCTTGAATTTTACACCACTATGATTATTTTTGAGGTATTTTTGAGGTGGATAAAACCAAGTACGAATCCTTAATCCTTAATCCTCACATTTTTGTTTCACTTGATTCGCTTCTTTAAAAATATTTTCATCATCCTCGCCTTAAATGATGATATTATTGAATATCTTTGGCTTCAGTAGTGCAAAGATGAATGATTTCAAGAATATCTTTGGCTCAGAAAGGCAAAGATGAACAGTGTTGAGATGAACACGACTCGATTGATGAATATCTTTGGCCCAGAAGGCAAAGATGAATATTTGATTTGAGATGAATATTGATTGATGTTACAGGATAAAATATTGATGATGGATCTGTTAAATTCATAGATTATAGTAGAATTCATTCTCTACGTAACTCTTCTATGAATTATTATTTCACGCGAATATTGATCCAAACTTGTTGCCTATCAGATTCTATCGATTTTTCCTCGTCAAGACTAACGATAATTTGTTGTATATTATCTTAGTCATAATATTCTTTATCGGGCTAGTTGAGCTCACCTTTTTCCTTGTTGTTCCATTTTTCTTCTCGAGGCGAGAATGTAGCGAAGTACTAGTTTCTGGGTATGGAATGAAGGTTTTAGAAAGGATTGTTTAGTAGTCCTCACCGCTTTTTGCAAAATGATGTATCAATAAATGTGATGAGGATTTATTTGAGTATAGATATTATCTAGAAGATAATATTTGTATTCAAACTCACAGCTTTATTGTTGTAATAATAAAGTTGTAGTTGTTTCGTACTCATGTATTTGGCGACTCGTAATGGGTGTTGTGTATACCTATTTTGGGGGCGCCAGCTTGGTATCGAGCTTAGGATATGATCTCCCATGAGATCGGGGAATAGAACTAGAGGGGAGAGACGAGTAAATCCTTCGCTAGTGTGTCCTACCTAAGCTTATTTGTTAGTTGGTCGTAATATAGGGATATTATGTGATATATTGATTTCCTTAATTAACCCTTATTTTATGACATGATTTGAGAATGTCGATCGAGAATATTAACAATGGAGTAAATGAGACCGTGGAGATGCTGTCTCACCAACGAGGAGAACGCAACAGTGGCAATGTTCCTCCCGTGAACAACACCACCGAAAGCGTATGATGAACGAGGGATGTTTAGAAGCTTTTTGCGCTTCATGCAAAATCGCATTTAGGGAGACTCGTGTTCAAAATACGAGGAGGAAATGATAGCAATTCACGGGTTGGTCACAACCCAAGAAGTTCAAAGAGTCAGGACCACCGAATTCGGGGAAAGCCGGATCCGATTAAGTGAGACGTGGGTCAAACAAATTACCAAGATATTCGATGTCTTGGGATGCACGGAGGAACAGAAGTTCCATTCGCCACATTTATGTTCCGTGGCGAGGCAGACATCGGTGGGAATCATGAAGCGCGTACCCATCCAAATTTCGCACTCGGATGTCATGGAGACGCTTTCAGAAAGCAGTTCAATGACAAGTACTTCCACGAAAGTATTCGGCTATATGAAGGAAGTGGAGTTTATTAGACTAGAGCGTAATAACATGACGGTGTCCCAAAGACGAGGCGGTTCGCGGAGTTATCCGTGTTCAGACCTCATTTGGTGGAGAATGAGGAACGATGACGCGGATGTTTCGAGAGGTTTGAAACCCGACATACGCCAAGATCTCATTTCTCATAAATTTTCTCTCTATTCAGATGTTGTCAATTGTGGCTCACCGTTGTTAGAAATGAGATAACGAAAGTACGCTCAACCGAGGGACCATAACCAGGATCATACTCAAGATAGCAAATCATCGTAATAACGATAACCAATGGAGAAAGAAGAATATGGACAAAGGCGAACCACTATGGTGGTAATCGTAGCCATGAAAATAGAAGAAGCGAGTGGGAGAAGATTTTAAAAGAGGAGATTCAACAACGACCATGTGAAGACGCTCGGCGCCAAGAAGAACTAGTTTTAGGGAGGAGAACGACCACCGGTCGATGTTACAAATGCGAAAAGAGGGACATATCACCAAACCGCCTACAATGGTTTAAGGTATGCTATAGTTGTGGAAAGGAAGGACATATCGCCGAGATTTTACTAGAATAAACCTAGTTCAGCCGGGATTATGACTCAAAAGATCGTCCCGTAAAAGTCAAAGTCAACGATTTCGGAAGAGCGTTTGTCGTGACCCCATTAAAATGCAAGGAACCCGAACGGTTAAGACGGTTAGTCAATTATAAATTCTTGCGAAGTATATACCTTACTAGATATCGGTTCTACCCATTCTTTTATCTCTTTGCTTGCCAACGTTGAACTTGACTACACGAGAAATTAGACTTTGACCTATTTATGGAGAATCCGTTAGAGAAACTTTCATTACATCCGTTGTTTATAAATCTTGCTTGATTCAGTTGGCACTATCACATTACCCGTTAACCTTATTTCTATAGAGATATTTGTTTTTGATATGATTTTAAGGTTAACTACTCATCACGCCGAAATTGATTATTTTCGTAAGGTCATTAGTTTTCATATTCCTAAGCAACTCATTATTCAATTCAAGCAATCAAACCATTGTAGTCAAACATTTTCATATCAAGCCATGAAGTCATTCGCTTTTATTACGGATGTCAAGTTTTCTTAGTCCATGTTATGGATTTGAATAAAGACACGCCGATTTGAATAATATTCCCGTTGTTATTGATTTTTCCCGACGTATTTTCTCAAGAATTTCTTGCTTACTCCCAAAGCTCGATATTAAATTTTGTATCGACTTTGAACCCGGACAAAACTCATTTCTAAAATCTCATATCGAATGGCTCCTATTGAACTTCGTGAGTTAAAATTCAACTATAGAATTTGGTACCGAGCCTTTATCTTGTGACTTCCTTTGTGGAATTCACCTAAGCCGCACTCTCCGTAGGGGCGCCATATTCGTATGCGATAGTAAATCGATAGGTGTCATTGTGACGTCTTATCCAAGATTGGGATATGAGTCACGCTTGAGAGCAACTTAAGTCGCTTATCGAAAGACGAGCTTTCAGGCTTAAGTTAGTTATTATCGGAGATTCGTTGAAGGATATTCTCGAATCGCTATTCCGTTAACTTAAATGACTCGAAAAGATACAAAATTGTATGGATGAGGCGAGGATGCGAGAAGATTTTCCAAGAGCTCAAGAGGCGACTCATTTCGGCATATATTCTAACCATACCATCTTGGAAAAGCGACGTGGTAGCCGACGCTACGTTGAGTGTAAGATCATATGCGGAACGAAAAGCGATGATGTCAAGTATACGACAGAGCCAACTTTAATAGAAAAGTTAAGGTTGCTTTCAAGCCACCGACCCGGGAGTCGATGCGTAAGAAAAGTACAAGAAGGAGCTATTCCTAAGCGAGAATTGATGAAGAAGGAATACTTGAGTCCACTCTGACTTTGTGTTCCTAACGACTCTGATTTGAAGAACAAGATTATGATGGAGGCACACAATACACCATTTGCAATCCATCTTGGGAGTACCAAAATGTATTATGATCTTCAACATACATTTTGGTGGAGCAATATGAGGAGAGAGATCGCGTAGTTTATCTCGATGTGTTTAACTTGCCAACGTGTAAAGGCGGAGCATCTTGTACCTAAGGGTCCGTTGCAACCACTTGAGATTCCGGAATGGAAGTGGGAACACATTACCCTGAATTTCATTACTAATCTTCCCAAGGTTTCTCAAGGCATAGATGCGATTTGGGTTATTGTTGATAGATTAACCATGTCTACTCATTTCTTACCGATACGAGAGACTTATTCCCTTGAACGCCTTTCTCAGTATGACGTAAATGAGATTGTGAGATCGCATGGCATGCCAAGATCCATAGTTTTAGATCGTGACCCAAGATTCACTTCATGATTTTGGGTTAGCTTGCAAAAAGCTATAGGGCACGAATTTATTTATTGGGTTTGGCATACCATCCTCAAACGGATGGGCAATCGAAAGGACTACTCAAAATCTTGAAGATATATTAAAACTCGTGTCCTAGATTTCAAAGGAAGTTGGGATAAGTACTTGCCATCGGTGGAATTCTCATACAACAATAGTTATTAAACAAATATAGGCATGGTTCCATTCAAGCATTATATGGACAAAATGTCGTTCCCAATATGTTGGGATGAGGTGGGTGAGGCAACATTGTTGGGACCCCGAAAGTTAAGACGTATGACTAATGATTCGACAAAATATACAAACGCACAAGATCGACAAAAGAGTTATGCGAATCTTCATCGAAAGGACGTGGAATTTAGTGTAGGGGATCATGTATTGTTGCGAGTTGCTCCACGGAAGGGAGTTACAAGATTTGGGAAGAGAGGAAAGCTCAATCCACGATTTATCGGTCCATTTCAAATTCTTGACCGAGTAGGAAATGTAGCCTATAGACTTGCATGAGTATGTCTCGTGTTCATAATGTGTTTCATATATCGTATTTCAGAAATATGTGAAAGACCCGAACCACGTTATTGAGTTAGAACCCACGAGATAGCCAAGACTTAACGTATGAGGAGGTACCTATCAAGATTTTGGATAGAAGGAGCATGTCCTACGCCAAGAAAGGTTATACCACAAGTTAAAGTTTTGTGGAGGAATCAAAGCATAGAGGAAATGACCAGGGAATTGGAAACGGAAATGAAAGCGAGGTATCCTCACCTTTTCAAAACACAGTATCGTACGTCAATTTCGAGGACGAAATTTCATAAGGAGGGAGGTTGTAAGACCCCGAAATTTTAAATAAAAGGAATTTCCTTTATTTTGAAATAGTAAGGGTTGATTTGATTAATGTGGATAGTTAAGGGTTAAATCACGCAAATATTTCAAAATAAGCAAGTGGTTATAAAATATTCATTGTTGTCGGGGAATATTCGTTTGGTCGTGGAATATTCAGATCGCTTGGGAATATTCGTATGCATTTGCTGCAAAAATGCCATGTGTGGGCCCCATAACTGAAAGCGATTGGATGAAGAAAACGACAAATATAAGTTGTTTTTAAATAACTGGCGAAGTTGTTGCCCTTGTTGGAATACCCGGGTGGTTAAAACACACACTAATCTGCCATTGTTGAACAAGAAGAAGACACCAGATTGCACCAATTATTGATTCTTACGTAGAAGGCACTACTCAATAATGGTTACGATAATTACCGCTCAAAGATTTTATTGAGTTAATAATTCTTTGCGTTGATATTTTATATCATTGTTGTTTCAATAATTGTCATTACACAAGATCTTTCATTATCGAAGCAATAATTCATATTATCCGAATAATATTATTAGATAACATTATTGGCAATGTCTAGAAAGTTCTGCCTAAGGAGAGGTTTGGTCATCTAATCATGCGCGCCAAAGAAGAAGAAATTCTTATTGAAAGCCCCTCTTCCTGAACCGCACTTTTGTTGTCAATATTGTGATTACAGAATATTATTTGTGAATAATTAATTATTGATTTATATGATGAGGAAAATATTGATTTTATGTGGATATAGATGGAGAAAATTTTAAATGACAATTGTTGAAAATTAATATTTTATCTTTTTCGATAAAATAATTCATTTAAATATATTATTTTAATAATATATTAACTTGGTGATATTTTTACAATGAATGTGGGATATATGAGTATATGAGGAGGAAGAGTATTTTTGTGGCATTAAATGTTTAACACATGTTTTGTGTGTTGGTGGACACAATTATTGATCAAAATTTGATTATAGCACGTAAAATCGCCTGCTTGTGGATTTCGGTCGATTTTTGTTTGGAATTTGGAAAAACTTTCTTCTGCAAAGTTGTAGAGAATTGAATTTCCTATAAAAACTCAAGAGATTCGAATTTTCTGATGAAAGGGCTATTTATTATGAATTATTGAAGTTCCGAGGCTCAAATAATTGATTTTTGGGAGTTTAAATTATTTTGTTTAGAAAAACGTTTTTTGTATTTTTTGGACATCATTAACATGTGTGGCTGGTGTTTTGACCAAAAGGTGGGCTAAGGAAAATTTGTATAATTATATTAATATTATATTAAATTTTCGCTTTGGTGTTCTAAGCATTTTCCTATAAATAGGGTCTTGCTTTTTGTTAGAATTGAAAATCACACCGTAAACTCAAGTTTTCTCTATATCTCTCTCTCGATATTTTGAGCGTATTCTTGTGAGTATTTTGAGTATACTTTGAGTATTGCTAGACGGTTGCAAGTTCCTTCAAAGACTATACCCTAGATTCTAAATGTAAGTCACTTGATCTTTTCGAGGTAAGGATATTATTTTTTGTAATGATATTATTTCTTCAATATCATTATCTTTGAAATGTTGATCTGAAGTTTTATCAAATTTGGAACTTTTTCATGCTCGGGGTTACTATTCATGGGTTACTATTCATGAGTTACTATTCACGAGTTACTATTCACGAGTTACTTATTCATGAAGTTACTATTCACGAGTTACTATTCACGAGTACTATTCATGAAGCGTGAAGATGTTTTTGTGGAATTTCTATCTTTTGGTGTTTGAGTTACTATTCACGATATCTGACTATTCACGATATCTGACACTATTCACGATATATCGGTCTTTATTCAATTTAAAATGAAATTTCTTCTTTTCGTCTAAAACATCTATTCGGATACTAACTCGATTGTATCCATGTTTTGATCATTCTTGAATTTTACACCACTATGATTATTTTTGAGGTATTTTTGGGCGTGGATAAAACCAAGTACGAATCCTTAATCCTTAATCCTTGTCATTTTGTTTCACTTGATTCGCTTCTTTAAAAATATTTTCATCATCCTCGGTCTTAAATGATGATATTATTGAATATCTTTGGCACAGAGTCAAAAGATGAATGATTCTCAAGAATATCTTTGGCTGTAGTGCAAAAGATGAACAGTGTTGAGATGAACACGACCGATTGATGAATATCTTTGGCAGTAGTGTCAAAAGATGAATATTTGATTTGAGATGAATATTGATTGATGTTACTGAGGATAAAATATTGATGATGGATCGTTAAATTCATAGATTATAGTAGAATTCATTCTCTACGTAACTCTTCTATGAATTATTATTTCACATTAAGCGAATATTGATCTGAAACTTGTTGCTATCATTGTATTCTATCGATTTTTCCTGTTGAAGACTAACGATAATTTGTTGTATATTATCTTAGTCATAATATTCTTTACTGGGCTAGTTGAGCTCACCCTTTTCCTTGTTGTTCCATTTTTCTTCTCAGGAGGCGAGAATGTAGCGAGTACTAGTCGGGGTATGGAATGAAGGTTTTAGAAAGGATTGTTTAGTAGTCCTCACCGTTTTTGCAAAATGATGTATCAATAAATGTGATGAGGATTTATTTGAGTATAGATATTATCTAGAAGATAATATTTGTATTCAAACTCACAGTTTTACTGTTGTAATAATAAAGTTGTAGTTGTTTCTGTACCATGTATTTGGCGACTCAGAATGGGTGTTGTGTTTTGGGGGCGTCACACCTTATGAGTACAACAAATAATATTCCCTACCTTAAGAAGAAGAATAATACTGGATATAGAAGTAGTGAAGTAGCAGAACACTTTTCTTCTTTCTCTCTATAGTTTCTCTCTCTAGAGTTTCAGTGAATTCGTAAGAAATAATGAAAGAATGAGCTTCTATTTATAGAAAAATGGATCAGATAGTAACTAACTCATGAACGGTCCGATTGATTTACTTTTAATCGGACGGTCCATATTTAAAGCAAAATCTTTTAAATAAAATATAATATATTCTATTTATAATCTAATAAAACGAATAACTTTATAAAAAATTTACTATCTGCAGACACTTTATGCAAACACTATGCATAATAAAATATAATATATTCTAATTATTGTCTAATAAAATGTATAACTTTATAAAAGTATTATGTTTTATATAAAAAGATTTTACTATGCAAAACACTATGCATAATAATAGAATATAATATATTCTATTTATAGAATAACTTTATAAAAGTATTACTGCTTTATATAAAAAGATTTTCAGATTATTACATTAATAATACCAACAAAACTGAGTGACTTATCACGTAAGCATCAATAATTAATATCGTGTGCTACTATGCAACCACGCGTATTACTGTACTTTTAATACCGGGTGTTTCAACAGCTTAACAGTAAAACTTCCGCCGTTATTTTCATAAAGTATTTTTGTCATTTTTTCAATCCGAATAATAATTTCATTGTAGGGTCCACCAATGATTGTGCCAAGTATACTGAATATTCCTGTTAAAACAAATATTCCCCGACCAATCGAATATTATATGACAACTTGCATACTTTGCAAAATTTATAAATACTACCCACAACTATAACATTATATCAAATCCACACCATAATATTCAAAAAATTATTTCGAGAAAATTAAATATTTATTCATAAAATCTGGGGTCTCACAATAATTGCACTTAATAATAATTTTAATTATTACAAAGTATCCAAAATGCACCATTTAAATTTGTCAATTTTTTTAACATAAATCACTTATGCCAAATTATAATTGAGAAACTTATTAATACATGAGATTGATATGAATTATAGGAGATCCCACTTATTGCACATCTCTCAAAAAGAATTCACACCTATATTTATACACGTAACTAGTGACAATAAAAAAGTCGACCTCCCTCTCATTTACTACGTCGTACCAATCAAATCAAGGGGTGTTTGGTAAAAACTGAATGAATTTGAATCTGAATGAGCTAAATCTGAATCTGAATAAAAAAATATTGTTTGATAATTGACATGTCTTGAACATCTGAAAAATACATTTTTATTATTTTACCCCTCTAAAAAATTTAAATAATTATTGTAAATTTATTTAATATTACTTAATATAATAGTTAATATTGTAAAAAAATCATTCAGTCGCTCATTCAGTTCATTCAGTCAAAAAATGGGACTAAATCATTCAGCACAAATCGTCTGAATGACTAACCGGTTCAGTCATTCAGACGATTTTTTTTAAAAAAAATAAACGTACTGAATGACTGAATCGATCAATCATTCAACAGAAAACAAACCGCGCCTAAACTTTCTTAGCAATTAATGAACGAATAAATCTCAAATAAATTTCAACCACACTAGTTGAACTTGAATAGTCTTTTTTTTAACCTTAATTTGAGGACTACAATATAATCACATTATAATCTAATGAGAACACATACTCTCAATTTTGACCATTAGGCTAAGAGCTTAAAGCCTCATGAGCACCAACTTGAATACTATTGACATTAAAATTAATATTTTTATTTCATGTATACCTCTAAATCAGAAATGATTAGATAAATGATTAGTATGATAATAATAAAAAATTAAAAAATTATTTTTAAGTATTTTTTCGAAAAAACAAAATATTATTCTTGATAAGTAGAACTTTGAAATTTGATTAAAAGATCAAGTAATAATATGCCGCCAGCCGTTGGCATAATCCTTGTTTGTAATTTTGATCCGAATAAAAAAAGTCAAAAACAAAATGATAAAAGTATGGAGCGATTAGTATAAAATTAATTTTAATCAATTAATTAATACATTATTAACACGTAAATTTAGAGATAATCTTTCTAGGATTAAAATTGTGGTCCGAATAAAAAAAGTCAAAAGCAAAATGGTAAATATTATCATAAGGACAGATGTACTATACTTGTACAACGTAGTACTACCTACCTAGTTAATCATTCTGACAAAAACTTGTACTAGTAATTATTTAATCTTATTTACTTAAAATATTTATTTTTTCCTAGTGACAAGAACTTTATAAAAAAGAAGAGAAATAGAAGCCCCTGGACCACATATATGAGGGAAAATGATAAATAAATAAAGGAGACATAGAATCCTTCTAGGGGGATCGGCGGGTTCTGTCCCGGTTAGTGACCGGCGGGAATTTTTTTTTTTTTTTTTTTTTGATTATTAAATAATTAATATGATTTATTGAAATTTTTATAAAATATAGTGATTTAGGTGTCATTTTAATACATGTAAAAAATAGGATTGCACAGACTGTACAATTCTATTTTTTACATGTATCCAAATGACACCTAAATCACTGCATTTTATAAAAATTTCAGTTTCAATAAATCACATTAATTATTTGGTAATCAAAAGTAAATAAAATAAATTCCGGCCTGTCACTATCCCGGTCGGAACCTGTCGGTCCCCCTAGACTTATTGGGAGACATATATGACATTGAGATTGTGTTTGATAAACCTGAAATTAAGAACTGAATGATTATGATGTCTTAATAAATTAGATCATCTGAATAGTTATGAGGTCTGAATCTAAAAAATTATTTGATAACTAAAAAATAAGTTATCTTAATGACACTATTTTACCATTTTAAAGGGTAAAATTTTATTTAATAATTTTAAATATTCAATTTAATAAAAATGAGTGCATAATATTGTTGAATATATTTATATAAAAAATTATCAAAAAAATTCATTAAGAGTGCACTCTTAATTATTAAGATTTCATTTTCCGCCTATGATTAAGAGATATTCTGTAGGTAAAAAACAAACAAATAACAGATGCCTCTTAGCGAATAAGAGATTTTGTTAATTAAGAAAAGAATCATTGCCAAACAAACAAAGACCTCAATTTACTCAATTTTGAATTTTTTTTTTTTTTTTGAATTTCAGTACAAATATATTGAATTTCTCTATATTAAAATTAAGATATTTAATATTTCCATATAATGGTCTCACTTCCACATGAGAGAGACTCATATAAAAATATCATTTTAACATACCAAAATATCAATTTTCCTAAAATCAAATACACACTCATAATTATAATAAGAGAGACGTTAAGACCTAAAGCTCTCAAACTATCAATTTTAAGGGCAAAGGTGCAAAAATGCCCCTGATATTTATACGGATGTCTTACTTTCACCCTCAACTAATTTTTTTTTCCAAAAGTACTATTAACGTTTCAAATTTAAGCTCATTTGTGCCCCTCCCGTTAACTATACTGTCAACTAGTTTGATGTTAGTTTATTTTTCAACAAATAACACGTGGACAAAAGTGTGACATGGAAAAGGAAAAAAAATATTTAGATATAATATTTGTTCTCTCTCCCGTGAGTCCCATCTTCTTCCTCTATTCTCTCTCCTTTTCTTTATCAAATTTCTATTCCTAAAGACACCGGACACGAAAGAGTTACAAAGGAGTGCATGATTTCTTCATTTCTTGATCTGCGTTTGACTATCGGCGTGGGATGGAGGTGTGGTACGATGGTGATGGTGTTGAGATCTGATATGTGACGGTGGCTTTGAAGATTTTGATCGGAAACTATGGATTTTTCGATCAAATTCCGACGACTTCGATCAACGCTTTGAGTGATGTTGGAAAGTCGAGTCTAATCATCACTTTGAGAAGTGATAAGCCTGTTATTGGTTCTGCCGAAGGAGATTGGCTTGATCCTGTGGGTTTGTTTTCTTCTAATTAATATACTTTTTCTCTTTTTACTAGTAAGTTTTTCTTGTTTTTTGGGACCACTTTTGAATGTAAATATTCTTTTGTTCGTTCACCTATTTCAGATTCTAGACAGCAAATGGTTTGAAGATCAGCGAGTTGGGGAAGTGTCAATTAGAAGTGGCAAAGGGAAACATACTACTCACGTACACGCGAATTCGTAAATAACTCCAAGACACAGAAACTCTAATCAGAGCCGCACGTCTTCTATTTCTCTTTATAGTCACATGTTTTTTTAACTTTCATTTTTTCTCTCTAAAATCTCTTTGATCACTCTCTGTTTACCTCAGGAATTGAGCTTCTGCTACATCATAATTTTCTCTTTGCTCTATTAATTTGTTTTGCCAGTAAATATGTCTACAATTACTAGTATACAGACGAGAATGTCGATGTTGAAATCGGAAACTTGTCGGGCATCCGATCGCCTTTTGTCTGCGATGAACCTAAGCGACTTCTTTTACGATTCACGAAGTGTCAATTTGATATGTTGATTGATGGGGTTGCCCTTCACCGCCACCATCTGCGGTGGCTTAGCAAAAACGAGGCAGCTTGCAATATATTATATGCGGCGATTTGGTAGTGGTGGTGGTGGAGGAGAAGGTGGTGATGTGTTTGGTTGATGTGGCAACGGTGGAGTAGTCTTTGACCATCGCGAGTAAACTCAGTCTTCATCCATTTTCTTGCTCAATTTTTTGGAGGAGAGAGAAAAGTAGACAAAATAAGAAGGTGGAACGTGTCAGCCACATCAGATAGGCTTTACCTTGTTTGTCTAGTTTGCAGTATAGTTAATGGGAGGGGCACAAATGAGCTTAAATATGAAACGTTAATGGTACTTTTGAAAAAAAAAAATTAGTTGAAAATGGAAGTGGGACATCCGTGTAAACATCAGGGGCATTTTTACACCTTTTCCCTCAGTTTTAATCATCAGACTAATTTCTTATAGTTATTTTTAAATTAGTTATTTAACTAAAGAATTGATCTAAATTTTTTTAATATTTTTATTTTTTATTTTGATGTATGTGCATCCATTTGTATCTAACATTGATATAAATTTTTTATTGAATATAATCGGTCAGGCTCTCAAATAAACCATAGAGATTGAATTAAAAACGAATCGACTATAGTGATGGTTTTTTCTGCTTGCTTTAACATAAAAAACTAATTTTTATCTTTATAAATGATTTAAAAAATCGTCGTTTGCCTTTGGTTTTATTTCGCTTCTCTATAATTATTTTATAGAGACAGACTAAAATATAATAACACTTTATATATATATATATATATATATGATGTGATAGAAAATGATAAATAATAATGAAGGGATGTGCTCTATTTTACTTTTTAATCTAATCAATATAAACTGACAAACATGGAATAAGAGTGCAAATATATTTATTCGAGTTCATTGCTCAAATTTGATTTATAAAATTTATTAAATATAGAATAAAATTTAATTCCATGGAATCAAATTTTAGTGCCTTAAAGATGTAATTTAGTCGGCATATAAATTATTTTGTTTTTATTCATTCTTTCTTGCAAGTATATAAATCATTTTGTTTTTAAACATCTATAATCAAACTATGTTTCATTAATCTGTAGATATAAACTTCTGAAGTTCTTAAACTGATTACAGAGTGATCGAGAGAGATGTTGGATCTCAATATTGATGCAATCTCCATTCATTCATTTGCCGACGAGAGTTCTGATCACCCCAAATTACTCGCGGCTATGGGGAAGCTGACGGAGGACGGCGCCGGACCTCAGCGAGAAGAATCCGGAACTTCTATTTCCTATGTAATCAACGCTGATGAAGCTACCGCTAGTACCAGAGGAGATAACGGCTCCAGCTCTACTTTCAATGTCAATAGGAGCTTCAACCAGCCTAAATGGGCTACTCACGTTGAGAATTCGATTCGGTCGACTGAGTTAGTGACGAGGCAGCTTTTTCCGGTGAACGGAGACTCATCGGAGACTTCGTTGCTAAGGCCGCAGTTCTTGAATCTATCCGCTCCTGATGATCATCAGTTGATAATTTTTGATGATCAGAAGCCGCCGCCTGAACAGCCTCAAGTGAGGAAGAGTCGGAGAGGGCCGAAGCCTCGAAGCTCGGAGTATCGCGGCGTTACGTTTTATAGAAGAACTGGTCGATGGGAATCACATATCTGGTATGAATATATACAGTTATACATGTAATCGCAAGTAATATGTATTTTATTAATCTATAGTATTATAGTTCAAATGCTTGTATATATAGAGTATCATGTTTATGAGCCAGATGATATATGTGGAAGTATATTTCTATATTAAAATAATAGTAATAATGTGGAATAGAGTGTCTGAATTTATGATTGAGAATTTGAGATTACAGATGAATTTGCATTCTATTTCTATCATTTTCATTGAATATGTTGTGTGAATTTTACAGGGATTGTGGGAAACAAGTTTATTTGGGTAAGCAGTTGAATAATTTGTTTGTTTTAATTTAATTAGTTTTAGTGGAGAGGGATTATTTGGGAAAGTACCATATGATGTGCTGGTGTCTTGTGAGTAATTTTATCTTGCTTTGTTTTAGGGGGATTTGACACTGCTCATGCTGCAGCTAGGTGATTTTCTATTTTACCTTGTTTCAAACTTCAATTTTTTTTTAATTACTTAATTGTTTTGAGGTTTTCTTAAGTTCGATTATCATAATTCAGAGCATATGATCGAGCTGCTATTAAGTTCCGGGGAGTTGATGCTGATATTAATTTTACTATAAGTGACTATAAAGATGATTTGAAACAGGTCAGACCTAAGAGTACTATTATCAGTAGCCAGTAGGTAATTAGGAGAATTTGTTCTTCTTTTTGACTACTTTTTGTTTAATTGTATATGTATGTTAATCTTCATTTAATTTGATTTGAAGATGAAGGACTTGACAAAAGAAGAATTTGTTCTTATGCTTCGTCGCCAGAGCACTGGACTCTGTCGGGGCAGCTCAAAATACAGAGGAGTAACCTTGCATGAATGTGGTCGATGGGAAGCTCGAATAGGTCCATTTTTAGGGAAGACGTGAGAATCACTTTCAACTGAAAGTACTACTATTTTTCAAATAATCTTGTTGTTATAGGTATTTGTATGATGATACATTGTGTAAATGAACTATGATATGGTTTTGAGAATGCGTTTTGCATTCTAGATAGAAATCTGGAATACCTCTTCTACAAAGAAATATGCTTAGGATCCTCTTTTATCCACAGGATTACAATGCTAGATTTCAGGTATATGTACCTTGGATTATTCAACAGCTAAATAGAAGGTGCAAGGTCCTTGTGATCACAGATTCATACTTTTTGTGGCTGAATGTTTCATTTTAATTGTCTCAATTTTATATTGGGGATTCATCCAACAAAATCTGCATGTTCATTTTCTGATCCAGGGCTTGTCACAAAGTAGCTGTTGAGTGTAATGGGGAGGAAGCAGTGACCAACTTTGAGCCCAGCACTTATGAAGGGAAAGTCAGTTTGGTTAACAATAATCAAGGTACTACTCAACTATAACTTCTTCTTTTTTGTTGTTAAATTCTCAACTATAACTTTTGTTTTGTTAGTTATTATGCTTTTTGTTTTTTCACATTTCACAGACAAGAAATTCTTTGTTAATTTGTGTCTACTTTACGGTGCAGACAGACACCATAATCTGGATCTGAACCTCTGGATTTCTCCCCCTTCTGGTGATCAAAAGGGAAATAACAATGTCAGGAGTTTGCACCTCCATGACGCAGCTTATGGTTTGCGCAATGGAAAAAGAACAAAGGTAAATGGTTCTGCCATTAAGCTTCTTTCTTTGAACACCTTAGCTGATTTGAGATTTTCTTTAATTTAGTCATATACTCTGTAGGATACAATTTGCTGATTAATGTCATTGTTGTCCACATTAGAGTGTTTCTTTTTTGGTTGTTTTTAAAGTTTGAACACATATGGTTATGGCCTATATCAATTCTCTTTTGCCCATGCCAAGATTTATGTAAATTCATTCGTCGTGGTTGGTCTTCAATGGCCCCAAACCTATTTGATTATATTCCACAGGTCGAGAGATTTGCTTCTCCTCCTATAGGTGAAGAAGCGCCCCATGCTCTAACAATGGCATCAAATCACCTTCCTGCATGGCCTGGCATTTTTTCTGATTTAGCACCAAACTATGAGGTGATATTTGTTTGTTTTTGGTATCAATAACACAATTGAAATGCTAGGTTACTACATAATGGATTTACAAAGCTGCATGATGAGCATAATTGCCATGTTTGCTTATGCTTTCACTTGGATGTTAACTTTATTAGCACTGAATAATATCCCTTTTATATCACAGTATTCAAGGAACACCTAATTCAATGTGTCTGTGTTGTAGTTTTGGCCTGTTTGTGAGTTTTGATATTGGGGGGAAGGGAAGGAAGGGAAGTGATGGGATAGTTATTCTTTACGGAAGGAAGAACTTTCCCCGTAAAGAATAACTTTCCCTTCCCTCCAAACTATAACTCACAAACACACAAGGAACCGGGGAGATTAAGAGAGTGTTTGGTCTCACTTATAATCAGTTTTAAGAAGTAAAAATTGTTTGGTAACCTGATTTTAAAATTTCTTAAAATCACTTTTTATGGAAATAATTAGAAACTCCAATTTGGAGCTTCTCATTATTTACCAAATCTAATAATCATATTTGACCAAGTATATTACTAATGTATTCCTATTTATTTTAGTAATTCCACTTGTTACCTATCTTTTACTTCTTTAAACCTTCATTTTTAGTAATTTACACTTAAAATAAGTGATGGTCAATTTTTTTAATACCAAACACTTTTACTAGTTTTTAAGTGTTTTTTTTTACCAAAAAAACTGCTTTTTAAAACTAATTATAATATTATAAACAATAATCAGAATCAATAATCACATTATTTTTTTAAAAAGTTTTTATCTTGACCTAAGTATATCATGTTTCCTTTCTATTAAATTTTATCTTTTAAGTGTGAATCTTCTTCTGATAACGATGGAGATATAATTTCTGTTGACAGGAAAGGAAAATCAGAAATATGGAAGATGAAGGTGAACGTTCCTTGGCAAGGATTCTCCAACTGGGCCTGGCAAATGGCATGATCACCCCCATCCCCATGCCACTGTTTCCTAGGCAGCATCATCAGGATTCTCTTCTAAAACCCCTGTAAATTCAGAGGATCCCTCCTTGAACAACAAACAAACAAACTCTCACCTACAATTTTTTCTTCCCGAGACAAAGCAATTTTACTTCTTTCCTACAGTCTCGATGTTTTTATGTTTTCTTCAGAGGTCAGCCAGGCAAGATAGATAGCTAAAAGATAGATTTGTAGGGTTGGAATTCATTTTGTGTGTGTGTATATATCATCCATTCATATAAATATGAATCACAGAACATATAATATGAATGAATCACATATTGATATGATTGATACCCGACAAGATTTCTACTTGAGACTTATGATTAATGCATGCTGATTTTCTGTATTATTCAAAGCAACTCAAACTGGCAACCTCAAAATTTAGTGTATTTCTACAAGTAGAGCTGCTTGGTGATAAAGAAAGAGCCCGGAAAGAAGTGCATTTCTGCACTGTTGCATGGCTAAAAGATATAACAAATTAAACTAATGATAACATAAAATAACTATCATAACTAAAAGAAACTTTGTAAAGCTGTCAAAATTTTATTATTTTATCATTCTGTCTTGAAGCTGAGCAAAAGAAACCCCACCCAATAATATGTTGCAAGTAAAACGAGATGGTGACAAAATAAGAAACTCACATTTCTGAGAAAATGATCCACAATCTGAATGCTTTCATTTTCGCACAAACTACATAGTACATAGCCCAGAAGGATAGTTTTGTTCAGTGACACTGAGAATTACATCCCAAATACTCTGGTATATAGATCGCCTGAACTGGGTTGTAAATTATAATCCCCATAACCCGAATAGAACTTGTTGAATCCTAATTTCTCGTTGCTCTGAAGTTCATTCCTAAGTCTCATCTCATCCAAACCTGGCTGATAGCCATTTGATAAAGTTCCATTTGCAAATCTCTGCAGTGTATAGGAAGATGGACTATTTGAATGGTTTTGTCGACCCATGTACCTCGAAGAGACACCATATATATCATCCCAAGAAGAATACCTATCCCCAATTTGACCAGAATTTCTAACTTCCTGATGTGCAGTTGGAGCCTGTTGTTGCATGTAGGTTTGAGCATATTTCAAGTCTTGATGTGCAGTTGGAGCTAGTTGTTGTTGCATGTAGGTTTGAGCATATTTCAAGTCTTGATGTGCAGTTGGAGCTTGTTGTTGCTGCATGTAGGTTTGAGCATGTTTCGAGTCTTGATGTGCAGGAGCAGATTGTTGCATCAATAGCCAAAGTCTTGCCTCATCATCGAATGCACTTGGTTGCGAAGCATAAGTTGGCCTCATATCTAAACATGAGTTGGTTAATCCATTTGTTGGTCTACCTCTACCAACAGACATTATGGCTGGATCAATAATATCAGCATCGCTAGTGTTGCTACTATTTCCAGTTGAGGGTGTTCGATAATGATTTTTCGAAAAAGAAGTCGCCTTGACCATGCGAGTCCCTGAAAGAAATGAAAGGCGTATAAAAGGAACAAAGTGTAAGCAATCCAATGACTCATCATTTGGTGGGGGGATGATGAAGGATATTAGTTTTTCTGATAAATAATTGATCGTATATATAAGGAAGATACCATCAAATGGGGATGCTGCCTACGTACACGCGTAGTATACAAAAATCATGAACAGCTCCAACAAGGGAGACAGCCCAGAGAGAGAGAGAGAGAAAATTGTACCAGAGTTGGCATGGAAAACCAGATCTGATCTCTCAGATGCAGGAAATCCAGGAGGTGGTTCTCTTAATGGCAAGGAAAATCCTGGTGGAGCCAGGCCTTGAGACCTGGATACTGTTGATTAAAATAAAACAACACAATATCAGGGAAAAGACTCGAAAGTTATTACATGGAAACAACAATTGATTACAGTCAACAACTTGATCCCCTTTGAGATTGGCACTTAAAAAACTAACTGTGAGATTAGCTACAATCATATGGTTTAGACTTTTAAAAGCTAATAGACCTGGCCACGGATAACGGGATAAGGTTATCCACTTCATCAAAACCAACTGATATTAGGTTGCCAGATACTGTACAATGTTACAAGATGTGCAATAGCAGTCGAATTGAAATTTCCTAGTCGACACCTATTCCAGAGAATATCAAAATTCATATATTTCTTCCCACTACACACTCTACAATCAGTTGCAAATTGCAATCAACTAAATCTTGAAATAAAGATTTATTAAAAGAATAAAATGCATTGAAAACAATTACAAGCGAAGCATATAGTCAACCATCCATAGTATATCAAAATTCTATAATTCTTTTTAAAAGACCGCATCTCCACAGGGGTTGAAAGGGTCCTGGCCACACTAGGGGTCTGGAAATCAAGAAGTCTGAACATGCTATGATGTGGGTTTAATACATAACAGCCACAAGTAGGTTTTGATGGGTAAAAAAGAAGAAGAAAAGAGGTAGTACATACCTAAAATGTTCAAAGATATTAAGATAAACAAACTTTTTATAGATTTAGAAACAATAAGCAGATAGGTTTTATTTAATTGAACAGATTAAAAAAGAAAAGAATTGATACTTACCAAGATACTGAGGTTTACAAGAGTAGTGCTCCTTGCTTTCCCCCAAGTCCTGATGCGAAGAACACTTCTTGAAGTGTTTACCACTATCACTTAAGGAGTCCAAATCAGTTACCTGATTCACAAAACCCACTTGCTTTATGAATGAGAACTCCGATTGGTCATTGTTATAAAGGTTCCACGAAGAACCATGTCGCCCATCAGTTTGATCAAACAATCCAGCTACACTAGGATGCAAAGTCGATGAATTGTCATCCCCATCAAAATTTAGCGACATGATATTTGAAATTATACTGCTCTCTACAGCCTCTAACGTAGGATTCTGAGCATCATGAATCCTGTCGTCATCATCAAGCCTTCTCAAGTGCTCTACTATTTCTTCATTGGAGAACGAATTAGAACATCTATATATCTTATCTGATTTAGCAGAACTTTGGAATTTTTTCTCATTGCATCCGTCATTCATTGAATTTAAACATGCCATAGAATCTTCATCCACATTATAGTCATTAAGATTACGAGACTCTCCATGCCACCAGGCACGAATACTAGAATCATCTGAAGTCTTTGAAAGATAAGATGAAGGATGCAGAGGAGCTATCTGACTTAAACTTTCAGAATCTTTCAATCTTTCATCATTAAGAGATAGAAAATCATCTTTCACAGCACTACATGGACCACGTAAAATTTGTTTTTCAGAATCTAATATCAAACCAGATTTTTCGTTTGTAAATGCACCACTAGGAGTTACATCAGCTCTTCCTAAGCCCCAAAGATTTGAAGGTTCTCTAAATGGCTCCTTAAACTCTTTATTACTGGGAAATCCATTGGCAGGGGGACTAGAAGACGAAAAACTACATAGCATCGCATCTGAATGTGCAGCCTCAACATGATTATCTTTATGAATGCCTACCGAAGACAACTCATAGCTTACGTTAACAACCCCCCTATCTTCAGCCCCATTTACATCCTTTTCTGGACCAGAACTATTAGACCGTCCAACAATATCTACAAAGGTAGTCATTTTGTTAGGTTCTCTGACACCTCCATCTTTATCTTTAGATAAAGGCGGAGCATTGGATGTTTCCATATCCAGAGCTACATCCTGGAAAACAATAATAAATGCATCTGATTAAAATGTCGGAAACAAACAAGTCAAGTATCAAGAATGGAAACTTAATAAGCTGTAGATAAAATTGACTCCTGTAACACAAATGAGGTTTCTTCACATCTCATTAAGCATACCACATTATTTTATCACCCAAAAAACTACTAATTCAAGTTTTAAAAGGCCAAACAAAATTTTAACACACCAACAAATTTTACCTTCAGGTCACTTCTGAAAATAGGCTTGTCAGTAGCACTGCTGTAATTGAAGTGTTCATCTATAGGTGGAGGTAACACATTTCCGGAGCCCCTATGCAAATTATGTGTGGCACCAACTATTTGTTGCACTCTATTCCTTCAATAACACATGTAAATTAATAAATCACCAAATGAGAGCACAGATTAAGTTAAACAAGAGGAAAAAATATATCTTTAGACTTACTGAAAGGGGAAAAGACCAAATCAGTCAAAAAGACGTGCAAGTAGAACATTATGCATAAATATGATTCGAACACAAAAGGATTCACCATCTTTAAGCTCTTAGATGCTAATATTCAATGTTATAAAAATGCTAGGCGGACCTAGGCGTTGGAGGGACTTCGAGCGCCTAGGCCTTGTAGGCGGCGCCTAGGCAGTTTCCTAGGCGGGGTTAATTTTATTTTATTTAAATTTTATTAGTGAAAGTATATGGGTGAAGTTTGAAACATACTAAACTTTAGGACTTTTAAGTATAATTAGGAATGGAGGGAAATATTTGTAATATGGCATAATTTTAATGTTACATATGAGAACTGATGAGTTTAATGGCCACACGTTCTTTTTTCACTTTGGGCTTTGTTCTAAAGAAAGAGGTTGGGCTTTGAATTTTAAAAGAAAAAGAGTTTGAACTTTGTTTTTTTATAAAAAAGAGTTTTGGCATTGTTTTAAAAAAAGAGTCTGGGCTTTGTTTAAAAAAATAAGTGGGCTTTGTTTAAAAAAATGAGTGGGCTTTGTTTTTAAAACAAAGGGCTTGGGCTTTGTTTAAAAAATAAGGGTTTGGGCTTTGTTTTAAAAATAAGGGTAAGGCTATTATTGAAAATGGAAGGCTGGGAGCCCTAGCCGTTACGCCTCCTCCTCATCATACGTTACTTTTCGATGGCAGCCAAAAGAGAGATCACGATCAGCCCCTCAGGTAAGTTTATCTCTCTTCTTCTTCTCTGATCTTCTCTTCTTTCTTCATTCCTTCTTTTTTTGTTTTGCGAACTGCGATGCCGAATCTAGGCGTTTTTATTTTTGCCCAGTCCAAATTTCCAAGGTTGGGCTGCCGCCACCGCCTATGTGGCCGCCCAGTCCGATTTTTAGAACATTGCTAATATTTCAAAGATATCATAGAAAAAACTCTTTTAATTTACCGTCATACTAATGAGGAGAAGCACGGATTAATCGCTAATACCTACTACAGACAATGCAATAATTACAAGCTTAAGTGAGTAGTTATCGAAGAGAGAGAGAGAACTATGGGGTATAGACTCCACCAGGAACAAGAAGGTTTAGAATAGAGATCACCTTTATAGAACAATTTATTGGGATCCATTTATATCAAAAATCTAATACAAATTAAGGCATGCATTGCAACTGTTCAGAAATTATATTTGAATTGTTAGAAGATTATTCTAGAATCATGATCATACTCTAATATGAATCATTGATGACTTTTGAGTTCCTGAAAAATGTCATCCTCAACATGGCAAAGGTTCTCTAATATTTTATCAACATTAGGCATACAACATCTGAGGATATCATTTTTTCACAACTGTCCATACAAAACCTTTGTCATTAACTGTAATGTGAAAATGGGACTACCTAGTGTACAATCCAGTTATGAAATGGTTGTTCCTATTCAAGAATTATTCTAAACTTTCACAAAGTTCTCTTTTTAGCATACAACCAAAAGTTGGATATGAAATGGTGAGGTTTGTAGACGAGCTAAAACAAATAACAAGAAAAGAAAAATCAGGGTCTAGCAAATGCTGATTGTTGACTCATCTAACTAGTAACTAGATGAAACACTTAGCTTTGCTGGATAATGTTAGTTAATCTACAGGTCTACATCAGCCTACTACCAAGTTAAATTACCATTAGCTGCACATATGGTTTCAACAGCTATCCGAATTATAATAATTTTAGAATTTCCACTATATTTCTATTCAAGTAAACACTTCTACTACATTTTAACCTTATGCGATCCAGCAGTATTTGGAAGGGATGAAAACTATTGGTGGAAAATAGGAGAACAAAATTTAAGCCTGTGATACCTTGTATGAGCTGCAGCTACTTCATCTTTACTAAAACTATCTTCTTCAGCACCAACACTATGTAAATATAAACAAGCAGAATTGTTGCAAGGCTGGACCAATGAAAAAAATTATAGTCAGAACCATTTTTCTTTTCATCTTTCAGAAAGTAAAAGTTCATTCAAAGCTTTATAAAAGGAAAGCTTTGCATACAACAAATGCACAATCATTTAGAATCTTATAAATACCGTATTTCTCAACCATGCATGGCAATACTTTGCAGTTCCAAAAGAAGCTCTGCAAAAGAAAATTTCAAATGATTGTCAAGATGATAATCAAAAAGAAAAATGGGTTATCACGATAACTGACAGCAAAAATCTTATTTAGGTGACTAGGGCAGACGGATGAGCTTACTTTAAAAATCTGCCTTCCAGCACAAAACCATGAACAGATTGTATGCACCGAACGGCTTCCTCCTCTTTTGAGAAAGTAATATATCTGGAGAAAAAGGAGGGCTAAAGATCATAAAGGGAGGACAGACATATTTGAGATGAAAAACAAATAAAAATACGGTGCTAGTTAGAAATTATATTTCCTACATAGATCCAAATCAGTGTGAAAAAATATTTATATAAGCACATGCATAAGGAAAACATCATGTTGTTAGGATAGCAAAAAAGGATGTAAGACTTCATGCATCTGTCTCCATATACTAGTGATATTTATCAGGATTGTTAAAAAAATCTTATGAGAACATTGTTGAAATGTTTCTATTCCTTCTATTATGATCATATTCTGGACTGGATGTATGTTCAAATATAATTCTTAGACAACAACACAAGTTTAAATTTAAGAGGCTGTAACAATTGCTTCAGATATGCAAGGCTAGCATTTTGGACAAACTCGTCAGGAAAATAAAAGGAAAAAATCGAAGTATCAATCTGATCTTCCTATCTGTTGTGATTACTGTTGTGATTACGATTGATTCTTTTGAAAGTGAAATAGAGCATCCTTTATCACTTCAATCTACTGGATCCAGTTCAGTTTTTTCCACCCAAATGGCAAAAACAGTCTACACACAACAGTTGAAGACTGAAACCCTGATTTTAGCACAATGTTAAAACTAAAACTGCTGCCTGATATCTAAAAAGGAATTGAACTCATAAAAGTATGTAATCAATGATATAAGGATAAACTGCATCCATCCTTATACACCTGCCCCAAACATAATGAGTATTAGAACAGGACCTTCAGGTCAATGGTACGAGGAACCAAAGACTTCAGTAGCAGGCGACATGCAACTTCCATCAAGTAGGCAAGATAAGACAAATTCAGATCAAAATAGGGCACTGGTCTAACAGGTATAAACTCTTATTGATTTTTGTAATCTACCGAATGCTCAAAAATTAGATGTGGTAATATACCATAAAGGATAAAGGTAGGTGCAGTATTAGTGCCAAAAACCCTAGGAGAACTCTAAAAACTTGTGTTAGATGGACTCGGGATCTTTGTCAGGTGCGGGGAAGTGTCTGACACTAGTATGTGCTATTTTGGAATATTTTAACTATTTTAAGATATTTTGGAGTGTCCAGCTCAGTGTCACCAGGAATTCATATTGCCCTGTGTTCCTCATAGTTGTTGAGTCGTAAAGTTGAGCCGAGTCGTTGGCCGGGAGCTTAATCGACTAGACACCCGACTAGTCGTCCATAAGTCGACAAGTCATTTCCTATGTACAATTTATACATGTACATTTATATATATATACACACACATGTACATTTGAGATTAATATTTCATAATATTCAACACTATCAAATACTATTTGAAACACAAATATATTAATATTGCCACAACCAAAGTCATTTGATATTATAAAGAAAGAAACTACTAAAGCAAGTCATTGTTCATTACAATTCAAATAAGACATATACTGACATACATATAGATTTTTTTTTTTGCCATTTTTATAAAACAAAGTTTCAGTTAATCAGTTTATAAAAAGATACTATGCTCAGTAGAATAAATTTTGTATTTATAAATGTGAGTGTTTCTAAATACACTAGTTTATTTAATGAGAAAGTTACATTAATAAAATAAAGTTACTCCTTAAAAATAATTGATAGCAGTAGCAGTCCAACATCAGCGACCCAAACCCCTATGGTTCACTAACTAGTTAGTACCCACTCCAGTCAAAAATAGAAACCCATCAAACAAATGAAAGCCCATAAAAAATGAGAAGAAAAAGAACTGACCAGAAAAGAAAAGACAAGAAGAAAAGAAAAGAAAGAACTTGCCAGAGAAAAGAACAAGACTTTCTAATTTTTGGTCACGATTGTTAGGGCTGAGGTTTTAGGGCTCATGGCTGATTGGGTTTCATCTCTCTCCCTTTCTTTTGGTTCAATGGTTTGGACTCATGGCTGATTGGGCTTTTTAAAGAAAATGGACCTAGCTGCTAAGTAGAGTAACTTGGCAGCAAGGCTCCCCTTGCTGTCAAGTCGTTCGAATTAGCAGCAGTCCCCAAGTTGACCCCTCGCCTTGTGATGCCCAGCACGCTTGGACGACTAGCCGACGACTTAACAACCATGCCTCATGCCGGGTAAGTATCATTCTAAATCGTGGTAAGAGAACTTAGATGCCTCTCGCATTCTACCATAGATAGTGTTCCTCGTACCTGATTTCGTTTCGCGTACACAGTCAGTTAGCATTCCTAGTAACCCATGATCTTAAATTCCTTTTCAACTCCAATAACTTTTTAAAATAAAGATCCAACTAGATAACAGACCAACTGACTAGAGGTTGGTCTACTCCAGTTCGATAACATTGGACACAAAAATATTATACTATAGAAATACATATAGATAAATAAACTTATTTTCAACAGTCAAGCATATAGAGGTGGAGAAATTGTGCTCAACAGTAGAAACAACTCTGGTAATTTTCAAATCAAGCGTCATAAATCATAATAATCAATGCCACATCTAATAGGCAACTGCATAATTCAGAAAACTGCAAACTTACACACTACAGCTGTCATTAACAAACTGCTGAATAGCCCCGCCTGCCGTCCGAGATAGGGAAACCTTAGAGACCTTACCATACTGACCGAAAAATTCCTTGTGCTGCAAGAGCTGCAGAAGACCATAAGATTTTGCTCAGTGGAGGAAGTAAAGAAAATCAGTATCTATCAATGAAAAACAAGAAGACAAATCAAAAAATAATAGAAGAGGTGCTAACATCTTCATCAGCAAGACTAAGTGGCAGTCCAATCACATATGCCATTTTCCGCTGAATCACTCTGACATTGGAAAGGTCCTTTTTCCCTTCATTTGTTTTTGGCTTTGCCTTCGGTGGTTTATTTTTCCGATTTGCATTGTTGGCGACGACTCTACTCAAAAGAAGTATTCACGGTAAACCTCTATATTTAATTTTACTTATAATTACATTAAATGCATACCTCTAAAGCATTCTGATCAAACAAATTGGTCAAAAGAGAATGCTAACCTTTCGAAATTTGCTTCCATCCCTACAATTTTATCCTTGTCATAAGGTGCCCGACATCCAGGACATCGCCCCTCTGTCTCATTCTTCTCTGCCATGTCCATTATTTGATTCCAACACCAAATACACACCTGAAGTAAAATCAAACTAAAATTTAGATGAACAAGTAACTTCAGAATACAGAAAATTTTCATATTACAACATTGTGCAAACTCATAAACAACCACGTTATGCCATTAATGAATAGCTCATAGCCAAATGTGAGAGAACATGACAAACTATCACGCAAACATCTCAAGATAGAAAGAGTCTATTTGAAAACTTAATGAGAAAACACAAAATCTACCAATCCAACATCATGAACATCAAACATTAATACCTCCCATAGGGAAGGATATTCCAAAATGCTAATTTAAGTCTTTAAGATGGCTCAGCTTCATGCCCAACACTGACATCAGGGAGAAATAACCATCTCCAACCAAAAGGAGACCTGGCCTAATGAACTAACCAATTATTTCTTAGAAGAAAAATGATCTGGTCATAGAACAAAAAAGATGTTCCGCTCCATTGAAACCACTTAAAATTTCATGGTCATCAACGAAACTCAAAACCACCATGTTCATCACTAAAATTGTCTAGCTCTAACACTAGATCAATCCTAGTTTTACGGTTAGTGTTTCTCAAGCAAAATGACTTCAACTACTGACAGCCATGAATGACAAATGCTATTGGAGATATCTTGTATCATTGAATGGTTAGAAATTTAGAAGGAAACAATAAATCTATAAAGAGTAGAGAGGGTCTTCTTAACCCTTTCTGACAACTTAATATGATTATTTTTCCTGACTCTACACATTCAACTTTCTAAATTACATCTTTTTCTACGCAATACAAGTCTGCAATTCTCAGTGGGATGCTAAATGGTTTGATCCAGATATGTTGCACATCTATTAACAATACCTTATGAAGTATGAGCATATTATTATGTTAATATGTAAAAGAATTAAAAAAAAATATGCTCAAGGTGAACTTAAAAGTTATGTCCGACACAAGATGCAAGGCACTTTCAAAACTCTAAATTTCTAACATCACATTTAGTTAACTATTTATAATAAGGTTTAGTACGTTGATTTTCAAGGTGGACTCTCATTTTAGGAAGTTTGGAAAAGCCAAAGTAATATCCCAATTAGGAACGAACTGAAATTATTTCACAAGTACAAATACCTTATTAAAGCAAGCAATTATTTGTATGTACATTCATGAATAAAAAAAATCATTTAAAGTGTGAATATGATTTGAAAGCATGCAATATTTTGCGAAGACTTGCTCCATTATGGAATCTAGACCTAACCATGAGTTCTAATAAAAGCATCTTAAATTTAACGTTGGGACAAACAAACAATCCAGCAAATAATCCTTTGAAGCCCAACCGGTCACTTCTAAGAGGATTAGAATCACTATGGATAACAATCAACACTTCTAGATCCATTTTGTTTCTGCCTGTTTTAACAAAAGCATACCGTCAAATGGAAAAACTGGACAAGCTTGGGTCGAATCATGGTTTCAATCCTTTTTAAGAATCTTTGAAATTACAAAATGTGAAATTCTTATCTACACCTACGGCGTGTCACCTGTGCATCTCTTTCTTTATGCTCTTCAGTTCTACCCAATTTTCAATAGCAAGTTCTTTATGATTATCACTTTGGGTTTGAAGTAATACAAGTTTGTAAGTACTCGCAAACTACCACTATTATTCACCGAGTTCCATGATTTAAAGCCTTTGTGCATATGTGGTGAAACCTAACACAATTTTTACAGGTCTCTTGTATTTACAAGAAAAATATAAGGTGTCATAGTTCAAACGACAACATAGCATGTAGAAATCTTATCTCCGCACAGCCTATGCAACTCTTTTCATTATGGATTCAGTTCCTTTACCCTAATTTGATAGAGTTTGGGCGAGTCCTCCATCAATAACATTTTGTGTCTTTAGAAGGAATATAAAGTTTGCACCTCTTTTTCATAATTATTATAAGTAATACAAGTTTGTAAATCTTGGATAACTATCACTAGGTTGATCCACTATTCTTCACATCTTTTGCGCTGATAGGCATCTATTGTAAATTATCTTTCACTTCCAGTACAATGAAAATCAGAATAAAAAATAACATATCCAAAACAAAATAACAAATTACTGCAACACCCCCTAAAATTATTCCAATAGATACAACATGAATTTGATGTTCAAACAAGATAATCAAGACTGTCAAGCTTAGTGTAGGCAGAATCAATGCTAATTTTTTTGCATACTCCAGTAATTAAAATTGTTCATTATGTGAACCAAAATATCTTAGGTGATCCCAAATAATTGTCCTTAAACTCCACTAATGATGCATACTCATCCTAAGCAGAAATAGAATAAATTTAGTAACATAACACACAAGGTACTATAAAATAACAATACAATGATTCAAGGATTCCAGAAATTTGCAAATACAGCTGAAACAAGTACAAAAAGTATAGCCATTCATCAGCATTCCCAAAATTGAATTAAACTGATCCTTTGATTAAATAAAATTATCAACCTCAACTCAAGTTTATGACACAAAATCACCAAATCTAAAAGGCAAAATTTTGCGCAAACCTGATAACCACAGTTGCAGGGCTTCAATTGCTGATCCGTCCAGTCCATAGCTTCTGCACAGAGAGGACACCTCTTTTCCTCTTGGTAGGTCATCATGTCTCTAACACACTTCAACCAAAAATCAAAGTCGCGCATCAAATTTCTACACAACTGTTTTTGCTTTTAAACATACATAAACACAAATGTAAACCCTAACGTACGAAACAAAAGTCATCCCAGAAAGCCCTTCCTTTGCAGATCACAATCACCGAAAAACAGGACAGTACATATACAAGTTTAATCAAACAACAACGAAGTGCATCAACAATGTATAACACAAGGAATCAAAATCTACATTGTATAAACGAAGGAAATACATACACAGATGCATCCAATTTGATAATCAGATGAAGTTATATGGAGAAAAGGTTTAAATCACGAAATTGAGTGGGGAAATGAAGCGAAAAATGCTAGGGTTTAGAAATTAGAAACTGAAATTACTTACAGTGATGGATTGGGAGCTTTTTGCAGAGGAAATCGGGGGAGGGGAGAGAAATAAAAAGCGAGCTCAGAAGTGAGTACGGCACAAAGTATTGAAAACCACAGGAATGAGACGGCTATTTTTTTTGTGGATTGGCTTTTATTGTTAGCTTAGCTGTCTTTTGTAAGACCTCCTTTCCGAGGTAATCACACGGTGTGTGACGGACCACCGTGTGGGTCAGCTGTACATCCCTTAAATTACTCCTTCATTCGTTTTAAAATGGAAACCCTATTTTCACGTATATAAATTAAGACCCGTTTTATTTTTTTGTTAAAATATCAAAAATACATTTAAAAATATAAATTATCAAAATAAAAATACAATAATACAGGATCTTATTTTTTTTATTATTTAATTTGTGAGTAATGTCTTATCACTCATAAAGTATTTTTATTCTAAATAATATTAGTTATATGTCTTATCACTCATAAAGTATTTTTAATCTTAATTATGAATTTCATTTATATTTATGTCAAATATTTCTTCAAAGAAGAGACTTTAAAGGATGGAAAATGATATTTAAAATTAATATTTATACAAGATTTCATTCAAATAAATAGTGGAGTAGTTGGGACCCATATATTATGTGAGTGAGATTTTATAAGAATTATTAAAATCTATATAATAAATCAGGACTAAATTTGAATCTAAAGCACAATAGTAGTTTAGATTGAATCTTAATTTTTACAACTTAATTCAACGGCTGACTTTTCATTTCACAACAAAAAAAAAAAATCCACCCAAATCAAACACCCCTTACACGCTACCCATTCCGTCTGCTCCTTCCTTTGTACTCTGCTCCTTCTCATTCCGTCTTCTCCTTCTTTTGTACTCTCCTCTACCTCCAAATCCCTTCCAATTACACCGGCGATTGACAGTAAAAAACAACCCATCTTCTCCAAGCGATTTTATTGTTCTTCTTCCCATGGATTCCTCTCCTCCCCACACAATAAACTTTTTGTTCACGGCTTTCTCCCTTCTCATCTCTTTCATGAATGTTTATTGTTTATTTATGAACTTTTCTTTGAATATCTCTATATTCCATTGTAATGTTTCATGTTTATTGTTTATTTGTTGGTTCACAGGTTTGTCATGGTCAGTGGACGAGAAATCATTGAAGGATGCTTTGACTGAAGAAGGTACAGTACATCCATTTTATACTTTTAAAAGTATAAATTTTACCCCCTCTTTTATAATTGTTCATTTGGGTCTCTACGTTTATGATAAAATGCCAGACTCATTACAATGAAATTAAAAAAGGGGAAAGCACATTTAATCAACATCCTCAAGTAGTTCCCACCTGCGTGATAATATAAATTGAATAATAATAAGCATTTCAAGAAATTAGGGCCAAACCCCAGATTCAATGAGTACAGGGCCTAACATAAGTCCGGATTATTATCTCTCTCTCTCAAAAAACTTTTATTATATTTAATTATTTAGATGTTAAAACTAAAGTTTTCATAGTATATGTACTGACATAACAATATACACTATACACTATATATAGATTAAATAGAAAACATAAACATGTTTTAGTATGTTGCGGGCCCAACATGTCAGACGAGCACCCATAATATACATATTTATATGTGAGTATTATGTTGTTGTTTTTAATGTGATAATAGTATTGTTCATCTAAACTAAATTTGTGCTTATTCTCTGTTCATGTTCTGATCGGTGCTCACTTCCGCCCGTGCGCAGATTGCTTTTGATAAGTGGTGATATCTTTTGCTAAGCGGCGGAGATGGCAAGCAGAGGTTGCTAAGTGACGATTGTTTTTGGTAAGCACCCAGTAAAACTTTCAATTGAGAAAACTGATTATGGAATTTCGATGATTAATTTTTAAAATTTTGTGTTGATTCGTTTGTGCCGTAATGGTTGGTTGTTATATAGTGGTGGTTGTTGATTTTATGTCAAATAAATCAATTGGAACATTCCAGATTTATGTTAAGGCTTCATGTGAATAGCAAATATCTTTGATTTATTTTCTTTTGGGTTTACTTATCCTTTTTTTTTCGTTCCCAAGGGAGATGAGTGATTATGGTTTGAGTTTTTGAATAATTCAGAGGTGAATTTGTTTCATTTTTCATATGATCCGTTTGGTTATTTTATTTTTCATTTTCATTTTCATTTTCATATGGTCTAAGAGTAGTAAGAGGGGGAGACTGATTAGGTTTGAAAACACTTGATTTCTAGGATTTTTTTAAATTATTTTTTTTGGACATAATAAAAAAGTGGTGTTGCTCTTATTTGATTGATGATAAAAAAATATGCCGAGTCCCAATCATGTTTATTTTATATGTTTGTTTGGGTGTATATACTTTCTCATTTCTATATAGCTAATTTATTTGGATCAGTACAACCTAGAAAATTGATTTCTGTCTTTGGTTACTGGGCTACAAGGATGCTTAATCTCTTGGTGATAAGGAGAAAAGAAAAACATCATTATAAAGGTTGCCCATTTCTGAAAAATGTCTTCTGGTTCCTGAAAGATCATTTGGTTTCAATTTTTCTCATTTGTCTTTGATATAACATCAAATCCTGAAATTGGATCAATGGATGAAACAAAAAATATGTGAACTTAATAATGTTCTTTTTAAAATTAGATTAAAATTAAGATTACTACATTATTTTATTTTATTTTGTTACAGTTCTAATTATATTTTATTTTGTTACTTCCGAATTATATTTTGTTGAAATTGTCTTGGGTGTGTGTTAGCCCAAGGTTGTGTTTACTTTGAATTAGTTAGGTTTGGCATGATACAACAAAAAGGGATAAGGTCATGGGAATATTGGCAGTCGCCCACAACATGTTTGATAATTGACCTAAGCTAACTGTTGTAAGCTAATTGTTGTAAGCATAACTGTGAGATTCTTTAAGGAATTCCTTCACTGCCTTTTATCGAATGGGTTTGATGGTTTAACATTTTCATATTTTTAAAGGTTGAGTGACTTCAGGTTTTGTATATTTCGGTTGATCGAGGTTCCAATTTGGATGGGTTTCGTTTTTTGTTCAACTTTTATGGGGTTTTCTTCTCAGTTATTCTTTTTGAAGAAATCGCAAATATGTTACTTGAAATTAGTAGCAATATTCATGGGAACTTTTTGGATGTATTTTTTAAATCTTTCATTAGGAGTTAGGACAAATTGGTACTTGATTATTTTTTCATTTAATTATTTGGTACAGGAAAATGAAGGTTTAGAAGTTAGTGACATTCTTGAAGGAATACATGGTGTTTAGAAGATAGTGGCATTCTTGAAGGTATTTACTGCTCTGTTTCTGTAAGCCCTGCTCATTGTGTATACATGGTGTTAATGATTGCTTTACATGGTGTTTTGATTCCAGTTATAATGACTGCTTTAAGTATCAAGATTATTATTGCTTTTGCGCAAAAGAAATAATTACTGTTGAATGATTTACTCACAAAAGTAACATTATTACTGTTGAATGATGGTCATTACTACTGTTATTAGTACTATTAGTATTTTTCTCTATAATCATTTATGTTTTAAAAAACTTTTGGAAGGAAAAAAGAAAAAAAAAGATGTACATTTGGATAAAACAATAAAGGTGGGGGTAACATAGCTTTTAACAAATATACTGCCTCTGCTAAAATAATTGGTGCTCTTGCTCAAACAGAAGATGGGTTTGGTAATTTGTTTGCTAAAATATGTGTGATCATTTGTTTTTTAGATAATTCAAGGTAAAGTAAGGGGTCTTATGTTTCAGATTTACAATTGTTTTATTCTGACTCACATATTTCGATAATTTTTAAATTTCAGGTATATATTGAAGGATACATGATGTAAGCTGTAAATACTAAATAATATACTTGGTATAAGCTGTAAAGTAAAGGGTTTTATGCTCAACATGTTGTTTCTCTATTTTTTGTATGTATGTATTTTTTGTGTCCCGCCTTTTATAAATTTAGCTAATTATACTTGGTTATGATGATTTTGGGTATGGAATGATGGTTTTTTTGGTGGTTTGGATATGTATGGATGATTGTAAGTTTTGTAAACAGGTTTTTTTTGAAATTAGTAGCAACTAACTTTATGTTTTGGTGGTTGGATGTGTTGATGATTGAGTGTGATTTAATTTCTTCATGTATGTATTTTTTTGGATCCGTATTTTGTAAAGTTAATTAATTATACATGGTTATGATGATTTTGGGTATAGAATGATTGTTTTTCTAGTGGTTTGGATATGTATGGATGATTGTAAGTTTTATAGACAGGTTTATATTTGTATGGATATCTATTTTTAAAGGAAACTTTGTTGAATTTTTTTAAAATTAGTAGCAACTAGCTTGATATGCATATTTTGCCCGTTACGTCTTTTGTAAAGTTACCTAATTATACAGGTTTAGACAGGCTTTGTAGACAGGTTTAGAATTTTTTAGATATCTATTTTCAAAGGAAGTTCAACCTATTTTTTTTGAAATTAGTAATCTTGTAGCTATGTTGTTTGGTAGTTGGACATGTGTTGATGATTGAGTATGTATTAATTGTTCAATAATAGTGTGGTGAATTGTGGTGGTATGTGTCTTTAGGTAATATAATATTTTTTGAATTTTAATTTCATTTTTTTTACGCCGTGCCTTTAGGCACGGGCATATACTAGTAATTAAATATAATAAAAGTTTTTTTGAGAAGAGAGAGAGATAATAATCCAGACTTATGCTAGGCCATGTACCATTGAATTCAGTTTGGCCCTAATTTCTTCGAAATGCTTATTATTATTCAATTTATATTATCACGCAGGCGGAACTACTTCAAGGATGTTGATTAAATGTGTTTTCCCCTTTTTTAATTCCATTGTAATGAGTCTGGCATTTTATCATAAACGTAGAGACCCAAATGAACAATTATAAAAGAGGGGGTAAAATTTATACTTTTAAAAGTATAAAATGGATGTACTGTACCTTCTTCAGTCAAAGCATCCTTCAATGATTTCTCGTCCACTGACCATGACAAACCTGTGAACCAACAAATAAACAATAAACATGAAACATTACAATGGAATATAGAGATATTCAAAGAAAAGTTCATAAATAAACAATAAACATTCATGAAAGAGATGAGAAGGGGAGAGAGAAACCGGCAACAAAAAGTTTATTGTGTGGGGGAGGAGAGGAGTCGGTGGGGAAGAAGAACAATAAAATCGCTTGGAGAAGATGGGTTGTTTTTTACTATCAATCGCCGGTGTAATTGGAAGGGATTAGGAGGTGGAGGAGAGTCCAAAAGAAGGAGAAGACGGAATGAGAAGGAGCAGAGTACAAAGGAAGGAGCAGACGGAATGGGTAACGTGTAAGGGGTGTTTAATTTGGGCGGTTTTTTTTTGTTGTGAAATGAAAGGTCAGCCATTGGATTAAGTTGTAAAAATTAAGATTCAATCTAAACCACTATTGTGTTTTAGATTCAAATTTGGTCCTGATTTATTATATAGATATATATATACATACACACACACACACACTAAGGTTCCCGTGTGAAAAATGAGATTGTTTTGTAGATAAAATATTTGGTTTATTTTTAAATATTATTTGTGTTCTATATATGATTTTTTTATTGAAGATTTTGTACAAAAAATAATAAATACATACTATATATAATTGGCGGTGACTCACAATTAAATATTGATATAGTAATTTTTCGATATTTTTTAATTTTTCAATTTATTTAAAAGTACATATATATATATATATGTATTGTATTTTATTATTTATAATCTGTACTATCTTTATTTCGTGAGAAGAGTCTAAAATAATAATGTTAACGTCAAATTTTGTACGCCTGACGAAATAACCAAAACAGCATATCAAAACAGCTCTAACATTTGATGAAGTAGTTGATTATATTGTTGTGAAATCAAACTTGTGAAATACACACATCATTGTAAGAGATATAAAATATGGACACACGAAATTACGTGAAAACCTAATTGGGAAAAACTACGGAGAGAAATAAGAAATCCACTATAAAATAATAACGTTAGTACAAATTGTTTATTTGTGTTATCTGTAAGACCCCAACTTATTATTAATGAAATTTAATTTCCTCTATTTATCATTTTGAAATAGTAAGGGTTGATTTGATTAATGTGGTTAGTTATGGGTAAAATGCGCAAATATTTCAAATAAGCAAGTGGTTATAAAATACTCATTGTTGTCGGAGAATATTTGTTTGGTCGTGGAATATTCTTCTTTGTCGGGTAATATTCGTATGCGACGGTAGCAAGCCTTTTGTGTGGGCCCCATAACTGGAAAGCGATTGGATGAAAAGAATCGACAAGTATAAGTTGTTTATAAATAACGGCGTAGTTATTCATCAATATTATTGGAATACCCTATGGTTAAAACACGAATACGCCGTTGTTGCACAAGATAGCACACGCAGTGTGCACCAATTATTGATTCTTACGTAAGAAGACACTACTCAATAATTGTTACAAGAATTATCGCTCAAAGATTTTATTTTATTGATTCAATAATTGTTGCGTTGATATTTTATATTATTGTTGTTTCAATAATTGTCACTACACAATATTTTCCATAATCGAAGCAATAATTCATATTATCCTCCAATAATATTATTAGATAACATTATTGGCAATGTCTAGAAAGTTCTCGTTTCAAGGAGAGGTTTGGTCACCTAATTGCAAGGCCAAGAAGAGAGAAATTCTTATTGAAAGCCCCTCTTCCTGGGAATGGCACCGTTGCACAAGATCTTTGTGATTCTGTAATATTATTCGTGAATAATTAATTATTGATTTATATGATGAGGAAAATATTGATTTTATGTGGATATAGATGGAGAAATTTTTTAAAGTGACAATTGTTAAAAATTGATATTTTATCTTTTACGATAAAATAATATTTTATTATATTATTATAATATAATAATGATGATATTTTTACAATGAATGTGAGATATATGAGTATATGAAGAGAAATAGTATTTTTGTTGCATTAAATGATTAACACATGTTTTGTGTGTCGGTGGACCCCATTTCTTGACTGAAATTTGATTATAAATTTGTAAAATCGTCTGTTTGTGGATTTCATCAATTTACGCTTGAATTTGGAAAAACTTTCTTCCGCAAAGTTGTAGAAATTGAATTTCCTATAAAAATTGCGAGATTCAATTTTTTGATAAAGGGCTATTTATTATGAATTATTGAAGTTCAAAATAATTGATTTTTGGAAGTTTTAATTATTTTTAATATGAAAACGTTTTTGGTCATTATTGTGGGTCTTGCGTGTGATGTAAATGGTCAATTCAGATCTAAGGAAGTGGGCGTAGGAAATTTGATTATATATATTAATATTATATTAAATTTTCTACGCTTTGGTGTTCTAAGCAATTTCCTATAAATAGGTGTTTAGGTTAGAATTGAAAATCACATCAGAAACTAAAGATTTCTCTCTCTTTCTCTCTCTATAATATCGAGCGTATTTTGTGAGTATTTTAGTACTTTGAGTATTGCTATACGGTGCAAGTTCTTTCAACACTATATCCAGTATTCCAATCAGAAGTACTATTCTTTCTGAGGTAAGGGATGTTATTTTATTCAAAAATGATATTATTTCTTCAATATCATTATGCTGAAATATTGGTTGGAACTTTTTATCAAATTTAGAACTTTTTCATGTCGGGGTTACTATTCATGAGTTACTATTCACGAGTTACTATTCATGAGTTACTATTCACGAGTACTATTCACAAAGCATGATGATTTTTTTTGTGAAATTTCTATCTTTTAGTGTCGGAGTTACTATTCACGATACGACATTATTCACGTATACGACAGTATTCACGAATCACGACCTTATTCACGTAAAAATTAAATTTTATTTTCTCGTGTCCAAAATTGTCTCGTTATGATTCATATCTTTGATTGGATCTATGTTTTGGTCTTCGCTCTTGAATTTTACTCCACTCGCTATTTATTTATGAGTATTTTTTGAACTTGGATTGTTTAAAGTACGAATCCTTAATATTTGTTCTTTTGTTTCACTAGATTCGCTTTTCTTTAAAATATTTTTCATCATCCTCGGTCCCTAAATGATGATATAATCAATATCTTTGGCCCGTAGTGCAAAGATGAATGATTTTATGATGAATATCTTTGGCCCATAGTGCAAAGATGAGCAGTGTTTAGATGAACATGACCAATCGGTGAATATCTTTGGCTGTGAGTGCAAAGATGAATATTTGATTTATGATGTATATTGATTGATGTTACAGGATAAAATATCGATGATGGACTTTTAAATTCATAGATGATAAAGATTTCATTCTCTACTTAACTCTTCTAATGAATTGTTGTTTCCTACCGCAATTGTTGATCTAAAACTTGTTGTCTATTGTATTCTATCGATTTTTCTCTCGTGAAGACTAAGGATAATTTGTTGTACATTATCTTAGTCATAATATTTTTATCGGGACTAGTTGAGCTCACCCTTTTCCTTTTTGTTCCATTTTTCTTCTCGTGAGACGAGAATATAAGCGGGAACTAGTCAAAGTGTGGAGTAATGGTTCAAGACAGTTGTTTTAGTAGTCATCACTATTTTGTAAAATAGTGTATCAATAATTGTAATGAGGACTTATTTGAGTGTGGATATTGTTAAGAAGACAATATTTGTATTTAAACTCATTAGCTTATGTGTTGTCGTATTTTGTACGACAATTGTATTAGTGAAGTTGTAGTTGTTTCTGTACCATGTATTTTGACGACTCAGAATAGGTTGGTTGGATTGGACCTATTTTGGGGCGCCACAGGTTGGTATCGAGCTTAGAGATATGATCTCCAAGCGGATCGGGAATAGAACTAGGAGAGGAGAGACGAGTAAATCCTTCGCTAAAGGTGTCCTAACTAAGCTTATTTGTTGGTCGGTCATAATATAAGGGTATTATGTGATTTGTTAATTTGTTAAAATAACCCTTGTTTTATGGCAGTATTTGAGAATGTCGACTGAGAATGTTAGAAGCGAGTCTATAGACCATAGTTCCTATTCAATTGAGGATTTCAAATGGACTAATAAATCAAAGGTTAAGCTTTCCTCACATCGCCGATTCTCGCTTTTGGAATAACGACTTCTTGCATCTTCTTCATATTCATCAACTCTAGGTCTGTAGCTTGAGCAGCTTTAAATTTATCGATTAAAGTCAATTCTAATCGTATATTTACTATCTTCACGTAGGTTTGAATATTCGCACTTGTAAACGCATACGATCTTCCGCTTTCAACGCGTCGCCTACCACGTTAAACTTTTCCTACAATGGTATTGAATGGTATAATCGTAATCTTCAATGTACAGCCAACGCTCTTTGGTAGCATGATACTATCGCTTTATGTGAAGAAATATTTAAGGGTTGAAGAAATGGGTTTTATCTTTGGGTCAATACAAAATTCGATTTCACGCTCTAGGGTAGGCTAAGAAGTCTTCAAGAATACGTCAGAAATTTATTAACAATAGAAATGTCATTCAAAAACCGCGACTCTCATCCAAGACATTGATAAAGACATGTAATGAAGGTTTCTCCTAACGGAGTATCAACCGATAAGTCAAAGTCTAATTTCTCCGGAGTCAAATTTAAACGTTGAGCGCAAACAAGAGAGATAAAAGAATGGGTAGAACCCATATCGAGTAAGGTATAAACTTCGCAAAAATTTATAATTAACTAACCCGTGATAACTTCGTTCGATTCCTCGTCATGGTAATTCAAAACTCGATGCTAGATTCTCCCAATTGCTGTCGAAAAAGAGAAATACATATCATCTATTTTAGCTTTCATAGACCGGACTTCTCTTTTCACAATATCAACGCTGTCGTCGCGCTTTTTACCCACGATCTTTCATTCTCACTGCTCATTGTTTCTTCTTTCAGATTCTTCCTTGACATTTGAATTCTCGATTCCAAATTTTAATATCGTATACTCGCTAAAGAGTGCTTCGCTCAACCATCGCACATCGGGTAATACAATTTTGAATTATTGCATCCTTTTCAAACACCAGTATGTAAGAGACCAAATTTTTTAAATAAAAAGGAATTTCCTTTATTTATTATTTTGAAATAGTAAGGGTTGATTTGATTAATGTGGATAGTTAAGGGTTAAATACGCAAATATTTCAAAATAAGCAAATGGTTATAAAATATTCATTTTTGTTTGGAAATATTCGTTTGGTCGTGGAATATTCTTCTTCGCTTGGGAATATTCGTATCGACGGCCAAGTACCGATGTGTGGGCCCCATAACTGGAAAGCGATTGGATGAGAAAAACGATAAAGTTTGGGTGGTTATAAATAACGCACGTAGTTATTACAAGTAAGATCGTTGAATACCCGGTGGTTAAAATACGATGTACGCGTGGTTGCACGAAGAGTTATTACCAGATTGCATTTGTTGAATTATTGATTCGCACGTAAGATGGCACTACTCAATAATTTTCACAAGAATTATCGCTCAATATTTTATTTTATTGATTCAATAATTGTCATTGCGTTGATATTTTATATTATCATTGTTCAATAATTGTCACCGCACGAAGATTTCCATTATCGGATCAATAATTCATATTATTTGAATAATATTATTAGATAACATTATTGGCAATGTCTAGAAAGTTCTGCAAGGAGAGGTTTGGTCACCTAATCATGCGCGCCAAGAAGGAGAAATCCTTATCGAAAGCCCCTCTTTCCTGAACCGCCTCGTTATTATAATTGTGATTCTCGTAATATTATTTGTGAATAATTAATTATTGATTCATATGATAAAGAAATATTTATTTTATGTGGATATAAATGATGGATTTATTTATGTGGTTATAAATGAAGAAATTAATGTTGAGGTGTTTTATCGAGATTTTTTTCCGGAATGGAGGTATTAAAAATCAAATCAAGATTTTTACGATATATTATGTGAGTTATAATTTTAATCCGACCGTTGGATCGTTGTAATTTTTGGATATGTTATACATACATAAGTTGAGTATATGTCCACAAATTTTGAACCGTTAAAAAATTCTGAATGATTTGTTATGAATTTTAAGAGGTGTCTGATTCTAAAATTAGGGTTATAATTGATTTTGGTGGAAAATTCTAGAATTGAGTGGGCCCCACTTGTGGTTGGTGAAGAAATGTGCTGAATTTTATTTCAAATGTGGTGGGTGGCAATAAGTAGCGGTAAAAAGCCATCGTATAGTAATATCAAGTCTGCCTTTCTACGGCTAACATTTTCCTATAAATAGAGGGCTAAGTTAGAATTGAAAATCACACCGTAAACAAAGTTTTCTCTTCTCTCTCTATATTATTGAGCGTATTTTTGTGAGTATTTAGATACTTTGAGAGTTGCTATTCAAGATGAAGTTTCATTCAAGATCACTTCCGACCTTTCCTTCCGTAATCGATTCTTCGAGGTAAGGGATGTTATTCTCTTCTCAAATGATATTAATTCTTCAATATCATTATCTTTGAAATATTGGTTGGTACTTTTTATCAAATTTGGAACTTTTTCATGCTCTGGGGTTACTATTCATGAGTTACTATTCACGAGTTACTATTCATGAGTTACTATTCACGAGTTACTATTCACGAGTACTATTCATGAAGCGTGAAGATGTTTTTTGTGAAATTTCTATCTTTGGGTGTCGAGATTACTATTCATGTATACGAAGACTATTCACGATATCTCTGACACTATTCACGAATACGCACTATTCACCTAAAATGAAAATTCTTCTTTTCGTCTAAAATATCTATTTTGGATACTAGCTTTGATTGTATCCATGTTTTGATCATTCTTGAATTTTACACCACTATGATTATTTTTGAGGTATTGTTGACATGGATAAAACAAAGTACGAATCCTTAATCCTTAATCCTTGTCATTTTGTTTCACTTTGGATTCGCTTCTTTAAAATATTTTTCATCATCCCTCCTTAAATGATGATATTATTGAATATCTTTGGCATTTAGTGCAAAGATGGTGTGTTTAAATGAATACGACTGATCGATGAATATCTTTGGCCGTAGTGCAAAAGATGAACAGTGTTTAAATGAATATGACCGATCGATGAATATCTTTGGCCTTTAGTGCAAAGATGAACAGTGTTGAGATGAACACGACCGATTGATGAATATCTTTGGCTCAGAGTGCAAAAGATGAATATTTGATTTGAGATGAATATCGATTGATGTTACAGGATAAAATATCGATGATGGATCGTTAAATTCATAGATTATAGTAGATTTCATTCTCTACGTAACTCTTCTATGAATTATTATTTCACCGCGAATATTGATCTCAAACTTTTTGTCTATTGTATTCTATCGATTTTTCCTCGTTGGAGACTAACGATAATTTGTTGTATATTATCTTAGTCATAACATTCTTTATCGGGCTAGTTGAGCTCACCCTTTTCCTTGTTCCATTTTTCTTCTCGTGAGGCGAGAATGTAATGAGTACTAGTCTGGGTATGGAATGAAGGTTCTAGAGAGAGTTGTTTAGTAGTCCTCACCATTATTGTAAAATAATGTATCAATAAATGTGATGAGGATTTATTTGAGTATAAATATTGTCCTGTAAGATAATATTTATATTTAAACTCACGCTTTTATTGTTGTGATAATAAAGTTGTAGTTGTTTCGCATCATGTATTTGGCGACTCGAAATGGGTTGGATGGAATGGACCTATTTTGGGGTCGCACGGTTGGTATCGAGCTTAGGATATGATCTCTGGCGAGATCGGGAATAGAACTAGAGGGAGAGACGAGTAAATCCTTCGCCAGTGTGTCCTACCTAAGCTTATTGTTGGTTGGTCATAATATAGGGGTATTATGTGATTTGTTAATTTATTTAATTAACCCTTGTTTTATGACAAGAATTGAGAATGTCGAATCGAGAATATTAATAGTGGTGTAAATGAGACCGTGGAGATGCCTCGATTTTAACAACGAGGAGAACGCATGCAACAGTCGGGCAATGTACCTCCCGTGAATAACACCACCGAAAGCGATGATGAACGAGGGATGTTTAGAAGCTTTTTGCAGCTCATGCAAAATCGCATTTAGGGAGACTCGTGTTCAAAATACAGAGAGAGATGATAGCAATTCACGGGTGGTCACAAATGCAAGCCTCAAAGAGTCGGGACCACCGTACTTGCAGGAAAGCCAGATCCGATCACCGGCGGAAACACGGGTCAAACAAATTACCAAGATATTCGATGTCTTGGGATGCACGGAGAACAGAAGGTTCCATTCGCTACCTTTATGTTCCGTGGCGAAGGCAGACATCGGTGGAATCATGAAGCGCACCCATCCAACCGCACTCAAAGATGTCATGGGAGACGTTTTGAGAACAGCTTCGATAATGACAAGTACTTCCTGAAAGTATTCGTCGTATGAAGGAAGTGGAGTTTATTAGATTGGAGCAGAATAACATGACGGTGTCCCAAAGACGAGGCGAAGTTTGCGGAGTTATCCGTGTTTGCACCTCATTTGGTGGAGAATGAGGAACGATGACGCGGATGTTTCGAGAGGTTTGAAACCCCAAGATACGCCAAGATCTCATTTCTCATAAATTTTCTCTCTATTCAGATGTTGTAAAATGTGGCTCGATTGTTAGAGAGCGAGATAACGAGTACGCTCAACCGAGGGACCATAACCAGATCATACCAAAGATAGCGATCATCGTAATAACGATAACCAAAGGAGAAAGAAGAATACTTGACAAAAGGCTGCGGAACCACTCGTGGTAATCGTGGCCATGAAAATAGAAGAAGCGAGTTGGGAGGAGATTTTAAAAAGAGGAGATTCAACAACCACCATGTGAAGACGCGTCGGCGCCAAAGGGCAATCGGTTCCAAGGAGGAGAAAGACCATCTATCAGTATAAGCTAAAATGCGGAAAGAGGGACATATCACCAAACCGCCCACAAACAGCTTTAAGGTATGCTATAATTGTGGAAAAGAAGGACATATCGCCGAGATTGTACGATATCGAAACCCTAGTGCAATGGGGCGGTGACTCAAAAGGATGTCCAAGAAAAGTCAAAGTCAACGATTCCTCGGAAGAGCGTTTGTCGTGACCAATAAAATATGAGGAACCCGAACGGTTAGCACGGGTTAGTTAATTTTAAATTCTTGCGAAGTTTATACCTTATTAGATACCCTTGTTCTACCCATTCTTTTATCTCTTTTGCTTACGCTCAACGCTTGAACTCGACTACGGAGAAATTAGACTTTGACCTATTTATGGAGACTCCGTTAGAGAAACTTTCATTACATCCGTTGTTTAAAAAATCTTGTTTGATTCAAGTTGGCACCATTACCTTACCGTTGACCTTATCTCTTTAAAGATACTTTCTTTTGGGGATTGATTGGTTAACTACTCATCATGCCAAAATTGATTGCTTTTGTAAGGTCATTAGTTTTCATATTCCTAAGCAACTCGTTATTCAACTCAAGCAATCAAACCATTGTAGTCAAACATTTTCATATCAAGCCATGAAGTCATTCGCTTATTACGGATGTCAAGTTTTCTTAATCCATGTTATGGATTTGAATAAAGACACGCCGATTTGAATAATATTCTGTTGTTATTGATTTTTCCCGACGTATTTTACTCAAGAATTTCTTGCTTACTCCCAAAGCCCGATATTAAATTTTGTATCGACTTTGAACCCTGTGACAAAACTCATTTCTAAAATCTCATATCGAATGGCTCCTATTGAACTTCGTGGAGTTAAAAATTCAACTATAGAATTTGGTACCGAGCCTTTATCTTGTGACTTCCTTTGTGGAATTCACCTAAGCCGACTCTCGTAGGGGACGCCATATTCGCATGCGATAAGAACCGATAGGTGTCATTGTGACGTCTATCCAAGGTTGGGATATGAGTCACAGCTTGAGAACAACCTAAGTCGGAATCGAAATGAGTAGTTTTCAGGCTTAGTTGGTTATTATCTGAGATTCGTTGAAGGATATTCTCGAATCGCTACTCCATTAACTCCTGCTAACTCGAAGGATACAAAATTCGAATGGAGCAAGGAATGTGGGAAGAGCTTTGAAGAACTCAAGAGGAGACTCATTTCAAAGACATGTTCGACCATGCCATCCCGGAAAAGCGAACGTGGTAGCCGACGTGTTGAGTAGAAGATCGTATACAATGCACGAAAACGATATTGTCAAAGACTAATTTCAGATAATAATTTAAATAATAGAGATGGAGATGAAAACTCTAGGTACCTACGTGATGATATACGAGTATAATCGACTTTAATCGATAAATTTAAAGTTGTTCAAGCCACACACCGGAGCTGATGAATTTGAAGAAGGAGGTGCAAGAAGTTGTTATTTTAAAAGCGAGAATCGGTGAGGTGAGGAAAGCTCAAACCTTCGATTTATTAATCCATTTGAAATTCTCGATCGAATAGAAACTGCGGCCTATAGACTCGCTTTTACCACCAAGTGTGACGCGTGTTCATAACGCTTTTCACGATCGATGTTACGTAAATATGTGGACGACCAAACACGCCATCGAAGTTAGAATCGGACGAGATAGTCAAGACTTAACGTCACGAGGAGGTACCGCCAAGATTTTGTAGAGGAAAGAATACACCTACCTATGTATTTAGGTCATACCACAAGTTAAAGTTTTCATGGAGAAACCATGCTATTGAGAAATGACCGGGAGTTGGAAACGAAAATGAAAGCGAGGTATCTTTACCTTTTCAAACACTAGTACGTACGCCAATTTCGAGGATCGAAATTTCATAAGGAGGGAGGTTGTCAGACCTCAAAATTTTTAAATAAAAAGGAATTTCCTTTATTTATTATTTTGAAATAGTAAGGGTTGATTTGATTAATGTGGATAGTTAAGGGTTAAATACGCAAATATTTCAAAATAAGCAAATGGTTATAAAATATTCATTTTTGTCAGGAATATTCGTTTGGTCGTGGAATATTCGTGACCGTTTCGGAATATTCGTATTTTATCGCAGCCACCATGTATGGGCCCCATAACGGAAAGCGATTGGATGAGAAAAACGACAAAGTTTGGGTGGTTATAAATAACAGCGTAGTTGTTACCAAGTAAGACCGTTGAATACCCGTTGGTTAAAATACGAATACGCGCGGTTGCTGCGATAAAGAAGACACCAGTATTGATTGCAAGATTGTTGAATTATTGATTAAATGACGTAAGATGGCACTACTCAATAATTTTCACAAGAGTTACCGCTCAATATTTTATTTTATTGATTCAATAATTGTTTCGCGTTGATATTTTATATTATCATTGTTCAATAATTGTCACCGCATGATTTCCCATTATCGATCAATAATTCATATTATTTGAATAATATTATTAGATAACATTATTGGCAATGTCTAGAAAGTTCTGCTCTAAGGAGAGGTTTGGTCACCTAATCATGCTACCAAGAAGGAGAAATCCTTATCGAAAGCCCCTCTTTCCGAACCTGCCTGTCATTATAATTGTGATTCTAATATTATTTGTGAATAATTAATTATTGATTCATATGATAAAGAAATATTTATTTTATGTGGATATAAATGATGGATTTATTTATGTGGTTATAAATGAAGAAATTAATGTTGAGGTGTTTTATCGAAGATTTTTTTCTGAATGGAGGTATTAAAAATCAAATCAAGATTTTTTACGATATATTATCATGAGTTATAATTTTTAATCCGACTGCTGGATCGTTGTAATTTTTGGATATGTTATACATACATAAGTTGAGTATATGTCCACAAATTTTGAACCGCTAAAAATTTACGAATGATTTGTTATGAATTTTAAGAGGTGTCTCGATTCTAAATTAGGGTTATAATTGATTTTGGTGGAAAATTCTAGAATTGAGTGGGCCCCACTTGTGGTTGGTGAAGAAATGTGCTGAATTTTATTTCAAATGTGGTGGGTGGCAATAGTAGCGGTAAAGCCATCAAAGTAGTAGCAGTCAAGTCTCTGCTTTGGCGGCTAACATTTTCCTATAAATAGAGGGCTAAGTTAGAATTGAAAATCACACCGTAAAACAAAGTTTTCTCTTTCTCTCTATATTATTGAGCGTATTTTGTGAGTATTTAGATACTTTGAGAGTTGCTATTCAAGATAAGTTTCATTCAGATCACTTCCGACCTTTCCTTCCGGCAATCGATTCTTCGAGGTAAGGGATGTTATTTTCTTCTCAAATGATATTAATTCTTCAATATCATTACGTCAAATATTGGTTGGTACTTTTTATCAAATTTGGAACTTTTTCATGTCGGGTTACTATTCATGAGTTACTATTCACGAGTTACTATTCATGAGTTACTATTCACGAGTTACTATTCACGAGTACTATTCATGAAAGCGTGAAGATGTTTTTTTTGGAATTTCTATCTTTGGGTGTCGAGTTACTATTCATGATATACGGCACTATTCACGATACTCAAGACTATTCACGAATCACTAAGACTATTCAATAGAAAATGAAAATTCTTCTTTTCGTCTAAAATATCTATTTTGGATACTAGCTTTGATCAGATCCATGTTTTGATCATTCTCAATTTTACACCACTATGATTATTTTTGAGTATTGTTGGACATGGATAAAACAAAGTACTAATCCTTAATCCTTAATCCTTGTCATTTTGTTTCACCGGATTCGCTTTTTAAAAATATTTTTCATCATCCTCGGTCTTAAATGATGATATTATTGAATATCTTCGGCTCAGAAGTGCAAAGATGAAGCGAGTGTTTAAATGAACACGACCGATCGATGAATATCTTTGGCCTCAGAGTAAAAGATGAACAAAGTGAACAGTTTTAAATGAATATGATCGATCGATGAATATCTTTGGCCTTTAGTGCAAAGATGAACAGTGTTGAGATGAATACGACCGATTGATGAATATCTTCGGCTCAGAAAGGCAAAAAGATGAATATTTGATTCGAGATGAATATCGATTGATGTTACAGGATAAAATATTGATGATGGACCGTTAAATTCATAGATTATAGTAGATTTCATTCTCTACGTAACTCTTCTATGAATTATTATTTCATTGCGAATATTGATCCGAAACTTTTTGTCTATCAGATTCTATCGATTTTTCCTCGCTGGAGACTAACGATAATTTGTTGTATATTATCTTAGTCATAACATTCTTTACCGGGCTAGTTGAGCTCACCCTTTTCCTTGTTGTTCCATTTTTCTTCTCGTGAGGCGAGAATGTAGCGTAGTACTAGTCGGGGTATGGAATGAAGGTTCTAGAGAGAGTTGTTTAGTAGTCCTCACCATTATTGTAAAATAATGTATCAATAAATGTGATGAGGATTTATTTGAGTATAAATATTGCCTGAAGATAATATTTATATTTAAACTCACGCTTTATTGTTGTGATAATAAAGTTGTAGTTGTTTACGCACTCATGTATTTGGCGACTCGTAATGGGTTGGATGGAATGGACCTATTTTTGGGGTCGCCACAAGGTACGTCACGTTAATTTCGAGGACGAAATTTCATAAGGAGGGAGGTTGTAAAGACCCCAACTTATTAATAATGAAATTTAATTTCCTCTATTTATCATTTTAAAATAGTAAGGGTTGATTTGATTAATGTGGTTGGTTATGGGTAAAATGCGCAAAATATTTCAAATAAGCAAGTGGTTATAAAATACTATCATTGTTGTCGAAAATATTCGTTTGGTCGTGGAATATTCTTACCGCTTCTGGGAATATTCATACGACGGCACGTACTTAATGTGGGCCCCATAACTGAAAAGCGATTGGATGAAGAAAATGACAAGTATAAGTTGTTTATAAATAACGCATTTAGTTATTCTGCAAGTATCATTGTTAAAATACCCGGTGGTTAAAACACAGTAATACGCGTTGTTGCACAGTAGCACACGGTATTGCACTAATTATTGATTCTTATGTAAGAAGACACTACTCAATAATTGTTTTAGTAATTACTGTTCAGTATTTTATTTTATTGATTTAATAATTGTTGCGTTGATATTTTATATTACTGTTGTTTCAATAATTGTCACTACACAGTATTTTCCATAATCGAAGCAATAATTCATATTATCTGAATAATATTATTAGATAACATTATTGGCAATGTCTAGAAAGTTCTTTCTAAGGAGAGGTTTGGTCACCTAATTGCTTTCCGCCAAGAAGGAGAAATTCTTATTGAAAGCCCCTCTTCCTGGAATGGCCTCGTTGCAAAGATCTTGTGATTACGTAATATTATTCGTGAATAATTAATTATTGATTTATATGATGAGGAAAATATTGATTTTATGTGGATATAGATGGAGAAATTTTTAAAGTGACAATTGTTAAAAATTGATATTTTATCTTTTACGATAAAATAATATTTTATTATATTATTATAATATAATAATGATGATATTTTTATAATGAATGTGAGATATATGAGTATATGAAGAGAAATAGTATTTTTGTTGCATTAAATGATTAACACATGTTTTGTGTGTTTGGGGACCCCATTTCTTGATTGAAATTTGATTATAGCACAGTAAAATCGTCTGTTTGTGGATTTCTTTCAATTTCTGCTTTTGGAATTTGGAAAACTTTCTTCTCGAAAGTTGTAGAGAATTGAATTTTCTATAAAAATTCGCGAGATTCAAATTTTCTGATAAAAGGGCTATTTATTATGAATTATTGAAGTTCCGAAATAATTGATTTTTGGAAGTTTTAATTATTTTTAATATGAAAAACGTTTTTGGTCATTATTGTGGGTCTTGCATGTGATGTAAATTGCTGAATTCAGATCTAAGGAAGTGGGCGTAGGAAATTTGATTATATATATTAATATTATATTAAATTTTCTGCTTTGGTGTTCTAAGCAATTTCCTATAAATAGGGTGCTTAGGTTAGAATTGAAAATCACATCAGAAACTAAAGATTTCTCTCTCTTTCTCTCTCTATAATATCGAGCGTATTTTGTGAGTATTTTAGTACTTTGAGTATTGCTATATCTACGGTGCAAGTTCTTTCAACACTATATCCAAAGATTCCAATCGTAAGTACTATTCTTTCTACGAGGTAAGGGGGTGTTATTTTATTCGAAAATGATATTATTTCTTCAATATCATTATGCCAAATATTGGTTGGAACTTTTATCAAATTTAGAACTTTTTCATGTTTCTGGGTCTTACTATTCATGAGTTACTTATTCACGAGTTACTATTCATGAGTTACTATTCACGAGTACTATTCACGAGCATGATGATTTTTTGGTGAAATTTCTATCTTTTAGTGTGTTTGAGTTACTATTCACGTATACGACATTATTCACTTATATGACACTATTCACGAATCATTTGACACTTATTCACGTAAAAATTAAATTTTATTTTCTCGTGTCCAAGATTGTCTCATTATGATTCCTATCTTTGATTGGATCTATGTTTTGGTCTTCGCTTCTTGAATTTTACTCCACTCGGTTATTTATGAAGTATTTTTGAACTTGGATTGTTTAAAGTACGAATCCTTAATATTTGTTCTTTTGTTTCACTAGATTCGCTTTCTTTAAAATATTTTTCATCATCCTCAGTCCCTAAATGATGATATAATCAATATCTTTGGCCCGTAGTGTAAAAGATGAATGATTTTATTTATGAATATCTTTGGCCCGTAGTGCAAAGATGAACAGTGTTTAGATGAACACTTAATTAATCGGTGAATATCTTTGGCCTCAGTAGTGCAAAGATGAATATTTGATTTATGATGTATATTGATTGATGTTACGGTGGATAAAATATCGATGATGGACTTTTAAATTCATAGATGATAGTAGATTTCATTCTCTACTTAACTCTTCTAATGAATTGTTGTTTCATTGCAGTTGTTGATCTAAAACTTGTTGTCTATTGTATTCTATCGATTTTCCTGTCGTGAAGACTAAGGATAATTTGTTGTACATTATCTTAGTCATAATATTTTTTTTCGGGCTAGTTGAGCTCACCCTTTTCCTTTTGTTCCATTTTCTTCTCGAGAGACGAGAATATAAATGAGAACTAGTTAAAATGTGGAGTAATGGTTCAAGACAGTTGTTTTAGTAGTCATCACTATTTTGTAAAATAGTGTATCAATAATTGTAATGAGGACTTATTTGAGTGTGGATATTGTTAAGAAGACAATATTTGTATTTAAACTCACAGTTTATGTGTTGTCGTATTTTGCACGACAATTGTATTAGTGAAGTTGTAGTTGTTTCTGTACCATGTATTTTGACGACTCAGAATAGGTTGGTTGGATTGGACCTATTTTGGGGGCGTCACAGTTGATATCAGAGCTTAGAGATATGATCTCTGGCGGAGATCGGGGAATAGAACTAGGAGAGGAGAGACGAGTAAATCCTTCGCTAGTGTGTCCTAACTAAGCTTATTTGTTGGTCGGTCATAATATAAGGGTATTATGTGATTTGTTAATTTGTTAAAATAACCCTTGTTTTATGGCAGTATTTGAGAATGTCGACTGAGAATGTTAGAAGCGAGTCTATAGGCCATAGTTCCTATTCAATTGAGGATTTCAAATGGACTAATAAATCAAAGGTTAAGTTTTCCTCACATCGCCGATTCTCGCTTTTGGAATAACGACTTCTTTCGTCTTCTTCATATTCATCAACTCTAGGTCTCAGAGCTTGAAAGACTTTTAAATTTATCGATTAAAGTCAATTCTAATCGTATATTTACTATCTTCACGTAGGTTTGAATATTCGCACTTGTAAACGCATACGATCTTCTGCTCAACGCGTCAGCTACCACGTTCGCTTTTCCTACAATGGTATTGAATGGTATAATCGTAATCTTCAACAGCTCGAGCCAACGTCTTTGGCGCATGATACTATCGTTTTATGTGAAGAAATATTTAAGGGTTGAAGAAATGGGTTTTGTACTGGGGTCAATACAAAATTCGATTTCACGTTCTAGGGGTAGGCTAAGAAGTCTTCAAGAATACGTCAGGAAATTTATTAACAATAGAAATGTCATTCAAAACTGTGACTCTCATCCAAGACATTGATAGCACATGTAATGAAGGTTTCTCCTAACGGAGTATCAACCGATAAGTCAAAGTCTAATCTCTCCGGAGTCAAATTTAAACGTTGAGCGCAAACAAGAGAGATAAAAGAATGGGTAGAACCCATATCGAGTAAGGTATAAACTTCGCAAAAATTTATAATTAACTAACCCGTGATAACTTCGTTCGATTCCTCGTCATGGTAATTCAAAACTCGATGCTAGATTCTCCCAATTGCTGTCGAAAAAGAGAAATACATATCATCTATTTTAGCTTTCATAGACCGGACTTCTCTTTTCACAAAATCAACGCGTCGTGCGGCTTTTACCCATGCATCTTTCATTCTCACTCGTTCAGTTGTTTCTTCTTTCAGTTGCTCCTTGACATTTGAATTCTCGATTCCACTTTTTAATATCGATACTTCCGCCAAAGAGTGCTTCATTCAACCATCGCACATCGGGTAATACAATTTTGAATTATTGCATCCCTTTTTGAAACACCAGGTACGTACGTTAATTTCGAGGACGAAATTTCATAAGGAGGGGAGGTTGTAAGACCCCAACTTATTAATAATGAAATTTAATTTCCTCTATTTATCATTTTGAAATAGTAAGGGTTGATTTGATTAATGTGGTTAGTTATGGGTAAAATGCGCAAATATTTCAAATAAGCAAGTGGTTATAAAATACTCATTGTTGTCGGAAAATATTCGTTTGGTCGTGGAATATTCTTACTGTCGGGGAATATTCATACGACGGCACAGCCTTGTGTGGGCCCCATAACGGAAAGCGATTGGATGAAGAAAATGACAAGTATAAGTTGTTTATAAATAACGACGTAGTTATTCTGCTTAATCTTGTTAAAATACCCGGTGGTTAAAACACGATGTCTACGTTGTTGTTGCACAAGAAGACACGGTATTGCACTAATTATTGATTCTTACGTAAGAAGACACTACTCAATAATTGTTTTAGTAATTACTGTTCAAAGATTTTATTTTATTGATTTAATAATTGTTGCGTTGATATTTTATATTACTGTTGTTTCAATAATTGTCACTACACAGTATTTTCCATAATCGAAGCAATAATTCATATTATCTGAATAATATTATTAGATAACATTATTGGCAATGTCTAGAAAGTTCTTTCTAAGGAGAGGTTTGGTCACCTAATTGCTCGCCAGTAAGGAGAAATTCTTATTGGAAAGCCCCCTCTTCCTGGAATGGCCTCGTTGCAAGATCTTGTGATTCCAGTAATATTATTCGTGAATAATTAATTATTGATTTATATGATGAGGAAAATATTGATTTTATGTGGATATAGATGGAGAAATTTTTAAAGTGACAATTGTTAAAATTGATATTTTATCTTTTCTCGATAAAATAATATTTTATTATATTATTATAATATAATAATGATGATATTTTTACAATGAATGTGAGATATATGAGTATATGAAGAGAAATAGTATTTTGTTGCATTAAATGATTAACACATGTTTTGTGTGTGTTGCGGTGGACCCATTTCTTGATCAAATTTGATTATAGCCAGTAAAATCGTCTGCGCTTGTGGATTTCGGTCAATTTCTGTTTGGAATTTGGAAAAACTTTCTTCTGCAAAGTTGTAGAGAATTGAATTTCCTATAAAAATTCGCGAGATTCGAATTTTCTGATAAAAGGGCTATTTATTATGAATTATTGAAGTTCCGAAATAATTGATTTTTGGAAGTTTTAATTATTTTTAATATGAAAAACGTTTTTGGTCATTATTGTGGGTCTTGCATGTGATGTAAATGGCTGAATTCAGATCTAAGGAAGTGAGCGTAGGAAATTTGATTATATATATTAATATTATATTAAATTTTCTGCTTTGGTGTTCTAAGCAATTTTCTATAAATAGGGTGCTTAGGTTAGAATTGAAAATCACATCAGAAACTAAATATTTCTCTCTCTTTCTCTCTCTATAATATCGAGCGTATTTTGTGAGTATTTTAGTACTTTGAGTATTGCTATACGGTGCAAGTTCTTTCAACACTATATCCAGTATTCCAGTCAGAAGTACTATTCTTTCTGAGGTAAGGGGTGTTATTTTATTCGAAAATGATATTATTTCTTCAATATCATTATGCCGAAATATTGGTTGGAACTTTTTATCAAATTTAGAACTTTTTCATGTCGGGGTTACTATTCATGAGTTACTATTCACGAGTTACTATTCATGAGTTACTATTCACGAGTACTATTCACGAAGCATGATGATTTTTTGGTGAAATTTCTATCTTTTAGTGTCGGAGTTACTATTCACGTATACGACACTATTCACGATATCATGACAATTATTCACGAATCATTTATTACACTATTCACGTAAAAAATTAAATTTTATTTTCTGTGTCCAAGATTGTCTGTTATGATTCCTATCTTTGATTGGATCTATGTTTTGGTCTTCGTTCTTGAATTTTACTCCACTCTGGTTATTTATGAAGTATTTTTGAACTTGGATTGTTTAAAGTACGAATCCTTAATATTTGTTCTTTTGTTTCACTAGATTCGCTTTTCTTTAAAATATTTTTCATCATCCTCACCCTAAATGATGATATAATCGAATATCTTTGGCCGTAGTGCAAAGATGAATGATTTTATGATGAATATCTTTGGCCGTGTAAAAAAGATGAATGATTTTATGATGAATATCTTTGGCCCGTGAAAGTGCAAAGATGAATGTGTGTTTAGATGAACATGACCAATCGGTGAATATCTTTGGCTCAGTAGTGCAAATAAATATGAATATTTGATTTATGATGTATATTGATTGATGTTACAGGATAAAATATCAATGATGGACTTTTAAATTTATAGATGATAGTAGATTTCATTCTCTACTTAACTCTTCTAATGAATTGTTTTTTCATTGCAGCTTATTGATCTAAAACTTGTTGTCAATTGTATTCTATCGATTTTTCCTGTTGAAGACTAAGGATAATTTGTTGTACATTATCTTAGTCATAATATTCTTTATCGGGCTAGTTGAGCTCACCTTTTCCTTTTTGTTCCATTTTTCTTCTCGTGAGACGAGAATATAATGGGAACTAGTAAAGGTGTGGAGTAATGGTTCAAGATAAGTTGTTTTAGTAGTCCTCACTATTTTGTAAAATAGTGTATCAATAATTGTAATGAGGACTTATTTGAGTGTGGATATTGCCTGTAAGACAATATTTGTATTTAAACTCACGAGTTTATGTCTTTGCCTTTTTTTGCACGACAATTGTATTAATGAAGTTGTAGTTGTTTCTGTACCATGTATTTTAACGACTCAGAATATGTTGGTTGGATTAGACCTATTTTGGGGGCATCACATTATCTCCCAAACTCTTGCTTATTGCTGTATTTATAACTTCCGTGTCCTCCCGAATCCAAAAATTATTTTATAACTGCAATTAATGACTGGTCGATTCATTCTCAAATTAGATCTCGTTATCCTACCAAATAAGGAAACGCAATCTCACTTTAATAAGGACTCTACCACTATTTGAGCAAACTATCAAAATAAATGTATATGTGCCAACACATAATCCAGACCATTAAATAATGCCTACACCTTGATTGGACCTAAATGATCACATCTCAACAAATAACAATAAAATATTTATTTCATTAAAAGAGCCATATAAAATGTTTTAAAATTAAACTATATATAATTGTATTACTATCACTATGTCATTATTACTAAATTAAATACTTAGTTAAGATGACAATATAGCAAATAAAGTAATTTTTTTTGTTTGATATGTAGTTATTGACTTCATAAATTCTAAGAGTTACAAAGTATAAAGAATAATTATAGGGTGACATTAAAGTAGCGACATTTCTAGCGATTTTTTTTTGTAGTATCTCTTAAAAATGTATAGTATTTATTTCAACTGAAATTTTTGTAAAAAATAGTGTTTTAGGTGTAATTTGGATACATATAAAAGCGAGGGTTTATGCATTGCATGCATGACCTCATTTCTATATTATCCAAATTATACTTAAAACACTGTTTTTTACAAAAAATTCAGTTAAAATAAATTCTATACATTTTTGAGAGGTACTATAAAAAAAACCAATAAAAATAAAATAAAAAAATGTCGCTACTCAATGTCCAACTTATAGCCATGTATGATGGTGGTGTGCAATTATTGTAATTATTTTCTTCTTTTTTTTGTTTGATATGTAGCTATTAATTTCACAAATATAAATTTAGTAGGTGTTATCTAAGGAATAATTTATATGGAATAATGTATAGGAGTTATAATACTGTTAATAATTTGAATGGAAATTTTTAGAAATGACAATCATTTTCTCTCCCTTTCTAACATTTTTTTGTTTATTTTCTTTTCCATCTTATTTTAAACTTCACAAACTCTAGTATAAATTCCTTTACATTATACCAAAGGTAAACAAGATGCAAAGAAAATAGATGTGCAAACAAATTTGCGGAGTTGAAATGCCGTCAACTTTTAAGGAAGTCTTGGAATGCGAAGCTAATGCACACGAGTTGGGAAGGAAATAGATGTGCAGATAAGCTTGCAGATATGGGTTGTAGTTATGATATTATTAGTAGTACCTATTGATGTACTAGCATTTGCTAGAGAATAATTGTAATGAACCTTTATTATATTAATCTAAGGTCGCGAGGCCTCCTTTGCACCTAAAAAAATGTAAACGAAGATACATTAGTGTGACGTCCCAAAACAAGTATACATCACCCATTCTGAATCGTCAGATATATGGTACATAATACAAATACAAACTTTATTTATACAATACGACAAAGCGTAGCTGAGAGTTTTTACACGAATATTGTCTCATAGACAATATTCAAACTCAAATGAAGTCCTCATTACATTTATTATCACACTATTTCATTAAATAGTGAGGACTACTATAGCCACCATCTCGGACCGTCACTCTGTTCCCTGACTAGTCCCGACTACGTTCTCATTTCCTGAAGAGAACAGTGAAGAAAAGAGTGAACTCAACTAGCCCAATAAGAAATATTATGACTAAGATAATGCACAAATAAATTATCGTTAGCCTTCAACATTGTTAAACTAATAAATAACAAGTTTAATTATAGCGGAACAAGCAATCCATTAGAAGAGTCAAGCAGAACATGATATCTACTATCTTCTATGATTTAAAAAGTTTATCATTAATTTTATCGCTGAAACTCAGCTTAATAAATAAACCACATCATCGAATCATCCCTACACTACATGCCAAGAATATTCATTAGTATCACGACCATGAATTATCCATGCACTACGGGCCAAGGATATTTGTGTTTTCACCAATAGTTATGATCATACCAGCAACTGTCCATCAATGCACTACGGGCCAATGAGGACTTTTACCACATCATTTGTAACATTACGGTAATGATTATACCGAATAATCTATGGTCATAATCATACCAAGTTCATCTATGCACTACGGGCCACATACGACTTTCATCATTATATAAGCATGAGGATGATGACAATGAAATAAGAATTCAATTAAAAGAAAGAAAATGATAAATTTTAAAGATTTATAATTTAATTTATCCAGAATTCAAAAATGTCAAAATTGTCAACATGATACTGCTTTGTAGAGTAAAATTCAAGAATAATATTGTATTAAAAATGATTTGGACCGAAAAGAAATCAATTTTTGTCGCTGAACGATTCTCGGTGAATAAGTACACGAGTAAATAGTATCAAGTGAATAATTACTTGAGAATAAGACCCAAGTCGTAGTACTTTGTGAATAGTACTCGTGAATAGTACCCGTGAATAGTACTTTATGAATAGTATCCCATGAATAGTACTTTGTGAATAGTACTCATGGACAGTACTCCAGCATGAAAAGCTTAAAATTTAATAAGAATGTGCAGAAAATATCCTTGTGAAACGATACTAGATGAAGCGCAAATTTCAAGGATATTCTACTAATTTCACGGAATATAGAAGCAATACTTTAACAAAATGAGGGTATAATCAGGAATACGAGACGAAATAATATTACTCACATACTACAGAGTATGGAAGAAAATATTATTCCTTATGAATACTGAAAAAATAATATCCCTTACGAATAAGAAATAAATAACATCCCTTACGAATATTGAACGAAAATAATATTCCTTACGAATATTAAACGAAGACAATGAATATTGAACGAAAATAATATTCCTTACGAATATTGAACAAAAATAATATTCATACGAATACGAAAAATAATATCTCTTCAGAATATGAAATAAATAACACCCCTTACCTTAGAAGAAGACTGAATACTGGAATAGTGAAGTAGCTGAATACTCTTCTTCTTTCTCTCTATAGCTTCTCTCTCTATAATTGCTCTTGTGAGTCTTAGTGAATTGGTGAGAATGAAAGAAGAATGAGCTTCTATTTATAGAAAAATATAGTTTCGATAATTGCACGTTTTGGGGCTCAAAATATTACTGTATAATACCTTCATTTATTCCTTCATTTTTAATTTAGTCGTGCAAGTATTATCAAACTTGCACCACCTCCCCTAATAGTACATGCATGTGAATCAATAGTACATTCATGTGAATCAATAGTTCTATACATGTGAAAAAATAGTTACAGTATAGTACATTCATCTATACCTCCATTTTTAATTTAGTCATGCAAGTATTATCAATCTTGCACCACCTCCCCTAATAGTACATGCATGTGAATCAATAGTTATAAGCATGTGAATTAATAGCAATTAATTGCTCATTTATTCAATTAATTACCCGATTGGTCAATATAACCTCCAAAAATCAATTATTATCGAAATAAATGTCGATTTCCATAAACACTAATAATCCCAGCACAATGAAAATATCAATTTCATCTTTAATTAACACGAACTTATTCATCATTAATATTATAACTCACAATATTTAACAACCAGATCATTCCCAGGAAATAGGGGGCTTTTTGATAAGAATTTCTCCCTATTGGCGCGCAATTAGGTGACCAAACCCCTTTCCTCGACAGAACTTTGTAGACATCGTCAATAATGCAAATAATAATATGAATAACTTTGTTGTCTCAATTATTGATTTAATAATATAAAATATTATGCGAGATGATCTTGTGACAATAATTAAATAAAAATATGAGAGATATTATCAATAAATATATTGTAGCAATAATTGAGTATAAGCGGTGACTTCTCACGTAAGCATCAATAATCAATACCGGTGTCTACTATGCAACCACGCCAGACATTATTGTTGACGCCCCAAAATCGGTATACATCACCTATTCCGAGTCGCCAAATACATGGTACAAAATTCAAATACAACTTAATTATATAACGATGCGTAAAAAAATACGACTAAACATATCTTGTGAGTTTTAATACAAATATTGTCATCTAGACAATATACAAACTCAATGGGGTCCTCATTACATTTATTATCACACTATTTCATAGAATAGTGAGGACTACTAATGCTATTATCTGGACCATCACTCTTTTCCCCGACTAGCCTCTGCTACGTTCTCATTTTCTGAAGAGAACAATGAAAGCAAAAGGGTGAGCTCAACTAGCCCAGTAAGAAATATTATGACTAAGATAATGTAGAATAAATTATCATTAGCATTCAATGATGTTAAACCGATAAAATATAACAAACATCAAGTTTAATCAGTGGCGAACAAAGCGATCCATTAGAAGAGTCAAGTAGAGAATAAAATCTACTATCTTCTATGATTTAAAAGGTTTTTCATGACTTTTCTGCACGATACACTCGACAATAAAAATAATCCACATCATCCATGCACTACGGCCAAGGATATTCATTAGTATCACAACCACAAATTATCCATGCACCACAGTTAAGGATATTTGTGTATTCATCAATGGTCATGATCATGCCAACAACTGTCCATCAATGCACTACGAAATCAATGCGGACTTTTTCACATCATTTGTAACATTACGGTCATGATTACAATGAATAATCCTCAGGTCATAATCATACCAAGTTCATCTATGCACTACGAAGCCACGATGACTTTCAACATAATATAAACATGAGGATGATGACAATGATATAAGAATTCAATAAAACAAGTTCAAGAATTAATTTATCCGGAACTAATAATGTCCAAATTGTCAACATGATACTTTTGTAGAGTAACACTCAAGAATGCTCAGAAGAATATTTCCATGAAAAGATATTGGATGAAGCGCAAATATCAAGGATATTCCATTAATTTTATGGAGTATAGAAGTCAAAACTTTAACCAATTGAGTATAATAAATAATGGAATAACAAAAGAAATCACTAGGCATGCGATAGAATCCTTACGCAGACGGAGTTATTCCAATGAATAATAAATAATGGAACGGTCATGCGTAAACGCAACGGCGAATATTCTAAATGAGAATAATAAATAATGGAACCAGTCATGCGTAAACGCAATCCGGCGAATATTCAACGAGAATAATAAATAATGGAACCAGTCACGCGTAAACGCACGCATGGGATGTTCAAATGAATAATAAACAATCGGAACGGTCATGCGTAAACGCACAGACATGATGTTCCAACAGAATAATAAATAATGGAATAACAGAAGAATTTCACCAAGTATAGGGTATCCCACGTATACAGGTTATTCCAACAGAATAATAAAGAATGGAATAACAAAAGAATTTCACCAATAAGAAAGAAGGAATACCCCTAGCGAGTACAACAAATAATATCCCTTCTACAAAAAAGAAGAGTATTTTGACCGGTAGAGGCGAGGATATACTCAAAGAAAACTTGCACTACGCTTTCAAAACTTTCTTAAACTCTAAAGAAATACGCTTCAAGATTATAGAAGAAGAATTCTCTCTATAGTTTCTCTCTAGAGTTTCAAAGAATTCGTAAGAAATAATGAAGGAATGAGCTTCTATTTATGAAGAATGGAACGTATATAGTAACTAATTCATGAATCTGTTCAGATTGATTTACTTTAAACAGACGGTCCAGATTGGTTTACAATAAAATATAATATATTCTATTTATAATCTAATAAAACGAATAACTTTATAAAAGTATTCTGCTTTTATATAAAAAGATTTTACTATGCAAACAACTCGTAAGACCCCAACTTATTATTAATAAAATTGAATTTCCTCTAATTATATTTGTGAATAATAAGGTATTAATTTGATATAATTATCCGGTTATGGGTGAAATGTGCAAATTTTGCAAAATATGCAAGTGGTTATAAAATAATCATTGTTGTTTGGAATATTCGTTTGGTCGTGGAATATTCTTGTTGTCGGGAATATTCGCATGCACCATGCGATCATTTGTGGGCCCCATAATGTAATAATCGTCGAATGAAGAAAACGACAAGTTTGAGTTTTTATAAATAACTGGCGTAGTTATTCACAAGCTAACATTGTTGGAATACCCGGTGGTTAAAATACGATGTCTGGCGTGGATGCACAATATTGATGAATTATTGATCCTTATGTAAGAAGGTACTACTCAATAATTGTTACGAGTGAATTCTTCGCTCAATATTTTATTTTATTGATTCAATAATTGCTTTGCGTTGATATTTTATATTATTGTTGTTTTAATAATTGTCACTGCACAATATTTCCCATTATCAGATCAATAATTCATATTATTTGAATAATATTATTAGATAGCATTATTGGCAATGTCTAGAAAGTTATGTCAATGAGAGGTTTGGTCACCTAATTGCGCGCCAATAAGGAGAAATTCTTATTGGAAAGCCCCCTCTTTCCTGGGAACAGTCTGGTTGTCATAAATGTGATTTTGTAATATTATTTGTGAATAATTAATTATTGATTCATATGATAAGGAAATATTTATTTTATGTGGATATAAATGTTGGATATATTTATTGTGGTTAAAAATGAAGGAGTTAATGTTGAGGTGTTTTATCAAGATTTTTTATTTGAATGAAGGTATTAAAAATTAAACCAAAGTTTTTTGAGATATATTTTGTGAGTTATAATTTTTAATCCGACCGTTGGATCGTTATAATTTGGATATGTTATACATATATAAGTTGACTATATGTCCACAAATTTTGAACCGTTAAAAATGAACGTATGATTTGTTATGAATTTTAAGAGGTGACTGATTCAGAAATTAGGTTTATAAATGATTTTGGTGAAAAATTCAAGAATTGAGTGGGCCCCACTTGTGGTTGGTGAAGAAATGTTCTGAATTTATTTCAAATGTGGTGGGTGGGAATAGTAGCTGGTAAAGCCATCAGGTTGCAGGTCAAGTCTGCTAACATTTTCCTATAAATAGAGGGCTAAGTTAGAATTGAAAATCACACCAGAAACAAGTTTTCTCTCTCTAGATTATTGAGTGTATTTTGTGAGTATTTAGATACTTTGTGAGTTTCTATTCATCAGTACAAGTTTCCTTCAGTCTTATACCGATATTCCGATCAGAAGTACTGATATTTTGAGGTAAAGGGTGTTATATTCTTCTTAACATGATATTTTCTTCAATATTATTATGCCGAAGTATTGATCTGAATTTTTATCAAATTTGGAACTTTTTGTGTTGGGGTTACTATTCACATATACGGCACTATTCACGCATACGACACTATTCATGAATACAGCACTATTCACCAAAAAATGAAATTTTCTTCTTTTTGTCCAAGATGTCTATTATGGTTACTATCTTTGATTGTATCCATGTTTTGATCTTTATTCTTGAATTTTACTTCAAAATTGGTTATTATGGAGTATTATTGATCTTGGATAAACTGTTATACGAATCCTTACTATTTGTCCTTCTGTCTCACTGGATTCGTTTTCTTTAAAATATTTTTCATCATCCTCACTCCTAAATGATGATATTACTGAATATCTTTGGCCCAGAGTGCAAAAAGATGAACGATTAATCGATGAATATCTTTGGCCGTAGTGCGAAGATGAACAGGTGTTGAGATGAACATGACCAACTGGTGATACAAATGAATATCTTTGGCCTGTAGTGCAAAGATGAATATTGATTAAAGATGTATATTGATTGTTGTTACAGGGATAAAATTGATGATGGACTTTTAAATCTTAGAAGATAGTAGAACTCATTTCTCTACTCGACTCTTCTAATGGATTCTTTATTTTCACCGCAGTTGTTGATCTAAAACTTATTGTCTATTATATTTTATCAGATTTTTCCCTGTTGAAGACTAACGATAATTTGTTGTATATTATCTTAGTCATAATATTCTTTACTGGGCTAGTTGAGCTCACCCTTTTCCTTTTTGTTCCATTTTTCTCAGGAGGTGAGAACATAACAGGAACTAGTCGGGGTACGGAGTGATGGTTCTAGAAAGATGTTTTAGCAGTCCTCACTATTTCTGTAAAATAGTGTTTGAATAATTGTAATGAGGACTTATTTGAGTGTGGATATTGTCTAGAAGACAATATTTGTATTTAAACTCACAAAGATGTGTTGTCGTATTTTGCACGACAATCAGATTATCGAAGTTGTAGTTTGATTTACATCATGTATTTGGCGACTCGTAAATGGGTGTTGTATACCTATTATGGGGCGCCACATTGGTATCAAAGCTTAGGGATATGGTCTCCAAGGAGATCGTGGGATATAGAACTAGGAGGGAGAGATGAGTAAATCCTTCGCTAGTGTGTCCTATCTAAGCTTATTTATTGGTCACCATAATATAGGGATATTATGTGATATGTTAATTTGTTTAATTAACCCTTGTTTTATGGCGATTTAAGAATGGGCTGCTTGAGAACGTTAACAATGGAGTGTATGAGGACCGTGGAACAACCTTTAGTTACAAACCCAGAGAACGTGCAACAGAAGGCAATAATCCTCCCAGTAAACAACACTACCGAACAAATGATGAATGATGGGATGTTCAGAGGTTTTTGCATTTTATGCAAAACCGCATTTGTGGAAACTCGTGCACACAATACTCTGGTGGAAATGCTAGCAATGCGCCGCTTGTCACAAACAAGCGCTTCAAAGAGTTGGGACCACCGTAATTTAAGGGAAAGCCGGATCCGATCATGCGAAAAACGTGGGTCAAACAAATTACCAAGATATCGATGTCTTGGGATGCATGCGGAGAGATGTAAGGTTCCATTCGCCACCTTTATGTTCGCGATGATGCGGCGATTATTGGTGGGAGTCTGTGAAAGCGTACTCAACCGGTACGCACTCAAAGATGTCTTGGGAAACATTTCAAAAAACTCATTTAATGACAAGTACTTTTCGAAAAGTATTCAATATATAAAGGAGGTGGAGTTTATCGATCGAACAAAACAACATACGACGGTGTCCCAAGACGACGAGGCGAAGTTCACGAGTTATCCAGTTCGCACCTCCTTTGGTCGAAAATGAGGAACGAATGATAAGGATGTTTCTGAGAGGTCTAAAGCCCGAGATTTGGCAATATCTTATATCTCATAAATTTTCTTTATATTCAGATGTTGTAAACAAGACTCAATTATTAGAGTGAGATAATGAGTACGTTCAACCGGGGACCACAAACGAGGATCATCTACCTGTGGATGGCGATCGTCATCGAACAACGATAACCAAATGAGGAGAAAAAAAAATATGACACAGAATGCGAACCACTCCGGTGGTAATCATGGCCATGAGAATAGAAGAAGCGAGTCAGGAGGATATTTTAAAAAGAGGAGATTCAACAATGACAACACGAAGACGTTAGCACCCAAAGACATCTCTGTTCCAAGGGGAGAGAACGACCACCGGTCATATGCTATAAGTCAAAAAAAAGAAGGACATATCATTGAATCGCCCACAACGGTTTAAGGTATGTTATAACTGTGGAAAGGAAGGACATATCGCTCGAGATTGCACTGTAGAGAAACTAATTCCAGCGGGGAATGGTGACTCAAAAGGCTGTCCCAGAAAAGTCAAAGTCAACGATTCTTGGAAGAGCGTTTTTCGTGACTGGTCAGAATACGAGGAACCCGAACGAAGTTAACACGGGTAAGCTAATCATAAATTCATACAAAGTTTATACCTTACTAGATACCGGTGCTACCCATTCATTTATTTCTCCTGCTTGTGCTCAACGTTTAAACTTGACTTCAGAGAAATTAGACTTTGATTTATCTGTGGAAACTCCGTTAGGAGAAACTTTCGTTACATCTACTATTTATAAATCTTGTTTGATTCAAGTTGGCACCATCTCATTACCTGTTGATCTTATCTATTTAAAGATACTTGCTTTTGATGTGATTTTAGGGATTGATTGGTTAACTACTCATCATGCCAAATTGATTGCTTTTGTAAGGTTGTTAGTTTTCATATTCCTAAGCAACCTGTTATTCGAATTTAAGCAACCAAACTATTGAAGTTAAACTCTTTCATATCAAGCCGTAAAGTCATTCGTTTTTTGAAAAATGGATGTCAAGATTTCTTAGCCATGTTATGGACTTGAACAAAAATACGTCAGATTTGAATGATATTTCATTTGTTAGTAAATTTCCCGACGTATTTCTAAAAAATTCTCGCCTACTCCCGAAGCGTGATATTGAATTTTGTATCGACTTTGAACCCAAGACAAAACCCATTTCTAAAATCTCATATCGAATGGCTCTATTGAACTTCAGAGTTAAAAATCCAACTATAGAAGTTGATAACCGAGCCTCTATCCGGTGACTTCTTTTGTGGAATACACCGCCGACTCTTCGTAGGGGGCGCCATATTCGCGCGATAGTAAAATCGATAGGTGTCATTGTGACGTGCTATCCAAGGTTGGGATATGAGTCACAGTTGAGAGCAATCTAAGTCGGTAATTGAAATATGTAGCTTTCTAGGCTTAGTTGGTTATTATCGGAGATTCGTTGAAGGATATTCTCGAATCACTATTCCATTAACGCAGCTGACTCGTAGAGATACAAAATTCTAATGGAGTAAGGAATGTGGGAAGAGCTTTGAAGAACTTAAGAGGAGACTCATTTCGGCACATGTTCTGACCATACCATCCTGGAAAAGCGAACGTGGTAGCTGACGTGTTGAGTAAAAGATCGTATACGAGTACGAGTGCGATATTGTCAAAGACCTATTTCATATAACTTACAAATGATAGATATAAAGTTAAAGACTCTAGGGACTCACGTGATGATATACGAGTAGAACCGACTTTAATCGATAAAGTTAAAACCGTTCAAGCTACGGACATGGAGCTGATGCGTATGAAGAAGAAAGTGCAAGAAGGTACTATTCCAGAAGCAAGAATCGATGAAGAAGGAATACTTAGATTCAACTCCAGACTTTGTGTTCCTAATGATTCTGACTTGAAGCATAGAATCATGATGGAGGCACACAACACACCATTTGCAATCCATCCTGGGAGTACCAAAATGTATCATGATATTCGACATACATTTTGGTGGAACAATATAAAGAGAGAGATCGCGGAGTTTATCTCGAGGTGTTTAACTTGTCAACGTGTAAAGGCGGAGCATCAAATGCCAAAGGGTCCATTATAACCACTTGAGATTCCGAAATGGAAGTGGGAACACATTACTATGGATTTCGTTACGGGTCTTCCCAAAGTTTCTCAAGGCATAAATGCGATTTGGGTTATTGTTGATAGATTAACCAAGTTTGCCCATTTCTTACCGATACGTGAGATTTATTCCCTTGAACATCTTGCTAGTATGTACGTGAATGAGATTGTGAGATTGCATGGCATGCCAGTATCCATAGTTTTGGATCGTGACCCAAGATTCACTTCACGATTTTGGGTTAGCTTATAGTAAAGCTATGGCACAGACGCAATTACGATTGGGCTTCGATACCATCCTCAAACGGACGGACAATCAGATAGGACTATTCAAACCCTTGAAGATCTATTAAGACTTTGTGTCCTAGATTTTAAAGGATGTTGGGACAAGTACTTGCCATCGTGGAATTCTCCTATAACAACAGCTATCAAAAAGTATAAATGGGCTCCATTTGAGGCGCCAGTATGGACGAAAGTGTCGTTCTCCAAAGATCTTTGGGATGAGGTGGGAGAAGCAACGTTGTTGGGACCGTAATTAGTACGCATGACTACGTAAAAGATCCAAAAGATTCGATAACGATACAAAACCAAGACAAGATCGACAAAAGAGTTATGCTGAATCTTCATCGAAAAGACGTGGAATTTAATATCGGGGATCATGTATTGTTACGTGTTGCACCATGGAAGGGAGTTACAAGATTTGGGAAGAGAGAAAGAAAGCTCAATCCACGATTTGTTGGTCCATTTGAGATTCTTGACCGAATAGGAAATGTGGCCTATAAACTCGCATTACCTCCAAGTATGTCTCGTGTTCATAATATTTTTCACATATCAATGCTTCAGTAAATATGTGAAAGACCCAAACCATATTATCATGCGTTAGAACCAGACGAGATAGTCAAGATTTAACGTCATTTAAGAAGTACTGTTAAGATCTTGGATAGGAAAGAGCATGTCCTACGCACTGAGGTTATACCACAAGTTAAGGTTTTATGGAGAAACCATGCTATCAAGAAATGACCGGGAGTTGAATCGAAATGAAAGCGAGGTATCCTCACCTTTTCAAAACACTGTGTACGTATGTCAATTTCGAGGACGAAATTTCATAAGGAGGGGAGGTTGTAAGACCCCAACTTATTATAAATAAAATCAATTTCCTCTAATTATATTTGTGAATAATAAGGTATTAATTTGATATAATTCTCGGTTATGGGTGAAATGTGCAAATTTTGCAAAATATGCAAGTGGTTATAAAATAATCATTGTTGTTTGGAATATTCGTTTGGTCGTGGAATATTCTTGTTGTTTGAGAATATTCAGATGACGCACGCATGCGATTATTTGTGGGCCCCATAACAAAATAACTGCTTGGATGAAAAAAAATGACAAGTTTGAGTTTTTATAAATAATTGGCAGTAGTTATTACAAGTTAACACCGCTTGGAATACCCGGTGGTTAAAATACAAAGATATACGCGTGGATGCACAAGATTGATGAATTATTGATCCTTACGTAAAGAAGGTACTACTCATTAATTATTACAGAGTTACTTTGCTCAATATTTTATTTTATTGATTCAATAATTGATGCGTTGATATTTTATATTATTGTTGTTTCAATAATTGTCATCGCAAAGATTTCCCATTATCGATCAATAATTCATATTATTTGAATAATATTATTAGATAGCATTATTAGCAATGTCTAGAAAGTTCTCATCAAGGAGAGGTTTGGTCACCTAATTGCGCGCCAATAAGGAGAAATTCTTATTGAAAGCCCCTCTTTCCTAGAACAGTACCGGTTGTCATAAATGTGATTCTCAGTAATATTATTTAATAATAATTAATTATTGATTCATATGATAAGGAAATATTTATTTTATGTGGATATAAATTTTGGATATATTTATTGTGGTTAAAAATGAAGGAGTTAATGTTGAGGTGTTTTATCAAGATTTTTGTCGAATGAAGGTATTAAAAATTAAACCAGTGTTTTTGAGATATATTGTGTGAGTTATAATTTTTAATTTACCGGTTGGATCGTTGTAATTTTTGGATATGTTATACATATATAAGTTGAGTATATGTCCATAAATTTTGAACCGTTAAAAATGAACGTATGATTTGTTATGAATTTTAAGAGGTGACTGATTCAGAAATTAGGTTTATAAATGATTTTGGTGAAAATTCTAGAATTGAGTGGGCCCCACTTGTGGTTGGTGAAGAAATATTCTGAATTTATTTCAAATGTGGTGGGTGGGAATAGTAGCTGGTAAAGCCATCAGGTTGCAGGTCAAGTCTGCTAACATTTTCATATAAATAGAGGGCTAAGTTAGAATTGAAAATCACACCAGAAACAAGTTTTCTCTCTTTCTCTCTCTCTAGATTATTGAGTGTATTTTGTGAGTATTTAGATACTTTGTGAGTTTCTATTCATCAGTGCAAGTTTCCTTTAGCCTTATACCGATGTTCCGATCAGAAGTACTGATATTTTGAGGTAAGTGGTGTTATATTCTTCTTAAAATGATATTCTTCAATATCATTATGACGAAGTATTGATCTGAATTTTTATCAAATTTGGAACTTTTTGTGTCGGGGTTACTATTCACGATACTAAGACTATTCACGTATCTGACCTATTCATTCACGATATCTGACTATTCATTCAAAAAAATGAAATTTTCTTCTTTTTGTCCAAGATGTCTATTATGGTTAATATCTTTGATTGTATCCATGTTTTGATCTTTATTCTTGAATTTTGCTTCAAAATTGGTTATTATGGAGTATTATTGATCTTGGATAAACCGTTATACTAATCCTTACTATTTGTCCTTCTATCTCATCGGATTCGCTTTTCTTTAAAATATTTTTCATCATCCTCGGTCCTAAATGATGATATTACTTGAATATCTTTGGCTCAGAAGGCAAAAAGATGAACGATTAATCGATGAACATCTTTGGCCGTAGTGCGAAGATGAACAGTGTTGAGATGAACATGACCAACTCGGTGATATAAATGAATATCTTTGGCTCAGTAGTGCAAAGATGAATATTGATTAAAGATGTATATTGATTGTTGTTACTGTGGATAAAATATTGATGATGGACTTTTAAATCTTAGAAGATAGTAGAACTCATTCTCTACTCGACTCTTCTAATGGATTGCTTATTTCACCGCAGTTGTTGATCTAAAACTTGTTGTCTATTATATTTTATCGATTTTTTTCCTGTTGAAGACTAACGATAATTTGTTATATATTATCTTAGTCATAATATTCTTTATCGGGCTAGTTGAGCTCACCCTTTTCCTTTTTGTTCCATTTTTCTCGTGAGAGGTGAAACATAGCAGAACTAGTCTGTGGGTACAAGTGATGGTTCTAGAAAGATGTTTTAGCAAATCCTCACTATTTCGTAAAATAGTGTTTGAATAATTGTAATGAGGACTTATTTGAGTGTGGATATTGTTTAGAAGACAATATTTGTATTTAAACTCACAAAGATGTGTTGTCAGATATTTGCACTGACAATTCAGTATTATTGAAGTTGTAGTTTGCTTTCCTGTACCATGTATTTGGCGACTCGTAATGGGTGTTGTATACCTATTTTGGGGGCGTCCACAAACACTATCTTGTACACTTATGCATAATAAAATATAATATATTCTAATTATTATCTAATAAAATGCAGATAACTTTATAAAAGTATTCATTTTATATAAAAATTTTACTATTAGTCTAATAAAGCGAGTAACTTTATAAAAGTATTACTGCTTATATAAAAAACTTTTCTATTTTATTACATTAATAATACTAATAAAACAAAACTCATCATCATTATTATAATTCACAATATTAATCGACGAATTCGTTCCTGGAAAGAGGGGGCTTTCCAATAAGGATTTCTCTCCATTGACGCGTAATTAGGTGACCAAACCTCTCCTTGACAAAACTTCTAGACATCGTTAATATTGCAAATAATAATATTTATAAATTTGTCATCTCAATTATTGATTATAAAATATTGACAATAATTGAATCAAATAACGTGAGATCTATGCAAAGTGATTACTATAACAATAATTGAACAAAAGCGAGTGACTTCTCACGTAAGCATTAATAATCAATACTGTGTGCTATCGCATGCAACTACGCCAGACATTCGCATTTTTTAACACCGAGTGTTTTAACAGTTAACGGTACAACTTCCGCCGTTATTTTCATAAAGTATTTTTATCGTTTTCTCAATCCGACAATAATTCTGTTATGGGTCCACCAATGATTGTGTCGTTGTACGAATATTCCCTGTTAAAATGAATATTCCCCGACCAATCGAATATTATATAACAACTTGCGTACTTTGCAAAATTTATAAATATTACCCACAACTATAATATTATATCAAATTCATTCCATAATATTCATAAATGATATTTATAAAAAATTCATCTTTATTCATAAAAGTTGGGGTCTTACAACCTCCCATTCTTATGAAATTTCGCCCTCGAAATTAGGGTACGTACCTGGTATGTCGAAGAGGTAAGGATACCTTAATTTTATTTCAGATTCTAACTCCCAAGTCATTTCCTCAACATCGTGGTTTCTCCACAAAACTTTGACTTGAGGTATAACCTTGGAGCGTAGAACAGGAACAGGAACATCTTTCTTATCTAAGATTTGAACAGGAACATCTTCATACGTCAAATCTTCCGCTATTTCGTCCGGTTCTAACTCAATAATGTGGTTCGGGTCTTCCACATATTTACGTAACATGGATATGTGAAAAATGTTATGAACACGAGACATACTTGGCGGTTAAGCGAGTCTATAGGCCACAGTTCCTACTCGATTGAGGATTAAAAATGGGCCGATGAATCGAGGGTTGAGCTTTCCTCTTTTTCCAAATCTCGTAACTCTTTCCATGGAGCAACTCGTAACAACACATGATCTCTTATATCGAATTCCTCGTCCTTTCGATGAAGATCAGCATAACTCTTTTATCGATCTTGTGAGGTTTTTATACGTTGTCGGATCGTTTGAATCTTTTTCGTAGTCATACGTATTTCAACTCCTGGTCCCAACAACGTTGCTTCACCCACCTTATCCCAAAGATAATCGGGAAGCGACACTTTCTTCCATACAATGCCTCAAATGGAGCCATGCCAACACTTGCTTGATAACTGTTGTTGTAGGAAAACTCCACCAATGGTAAGAACTTATCCCAACTTCCCTTAAAGTCAATGACACAGAGTCTTAATAAATCTTCAAGGGTTTGAATAGTCCTCTCCGACTGCCCGTCCGTCTGAGGATGATATGCCAAGCTAAATCGAAAATCTGTGCCCATAACTTTCTGCAAACTAACCCAAAATCGTGAAGTGAATTTTGGCATACCATACAGTCTTACAATCTCGTTTATGTACATACGAGCAAGACGTTAAAGTGTATAAGTTTCTCATATCGGTAAGAAATGAGCAGACTTGGTCAATCTATCAATAATGTCCCAAATCGCATCTATACCTTGAGAAACCTTAGGAAGACCGGTAACAAAATTCATGTTAATGTGCTCCCACTTCCATTTTGGAATTTCAAGTGGTTGCAATGGACCTTTTGGTACTTGATGCTCCGCTTTAACTCGTTGACAAGTTAGACACCTTGAGATAAACAACGCTATCTCTCTCTCATATTGCTCCACCAAAATGTATAGCCGAATATCATGATACATTTTGGTACTCCCGAGATGGATTGCAAACGGTGTGTTGTGCGCCTCCATCATGATTTTATACTTTAAATCGTGGTCGTTAGAACACAAAGTCCGGAGTTGACTCAAGTATTCCTTCTTTATCGATTCTTGCTTCCGGCATAGCACCTTCTTGCACTTTCTTCCTCATACGCATCAGCTCCAGGTCTATAGCTTGAGCAACTTTAACTTTATCAATTAAAGTTGGTTCTACTCGTATATTCGCCATCATCACATGGGTCCCTAGAGTCTTTAACTCTATCTCCATCCTTTGCAAGTCACACAAAATGGGCCTTTGTGTTGACAATATCGTACTCGTACTTGCATATGATCTTCTACTCAATGCGTCAGCTACCACATTCGTTTTTTCCAGGATGGTATGATCATAATCTTTCAACAGTTCAAGCCAACGTCATTGTCGCATGTTGAGTTCCTTTTGAGTGAAGAAATATTTGAGGCTTTTATGATCCGTAAAGATCTCCACCTTCTCCCCATACAAGTAATGCCTCCAAATTTTAAGTGCGAAGAGAACAGCTGCTAACTCTAGGTTATGAGTAGGATAATTCTTCTCATATTCTTTGAGTTGTCTTGAGGCATAGGCTATGACTTTCCCATGTTGCATGAGAACACATCCTAACCCTTTGCCCGAAGCATCACTGTAGATGACAAATCCCTCCGAGCTAGATGGTATTGTCAGAACAGGTGCTGAAATGAGTCTCCTCTTAAGTTCTTGAAAACTCTTCTCACATTCTTTGCTCCAACCGAACTTTGTATCTTTCCGAGTCAGCTGAGTTAATGGAGTAGCTATTCGAGAAAATCCTTCCACGAATCTCCGATAATAACCAGCTAAGCCGAGAAAGCTACGTACTTCGGTCATTGATTTAGGTTGCTCCCAGCTTTGAATTGCTTCAATCTTTATCGGGTCAATAGATATTCCATGACTTGATACTACGTGCCCAAGGAATGCTACTTCCTCAAGCCAGAACTCACATTTCTTCAACTTGGCATAAAACTTGTATTCACGAAGCTTTTGGAGTGTCAGCCTCAAGTGTTGCTCATGATCTTCACGGCTTTTGGAATAAATAAGGATGTCATCAATAAAGACAACCACAAAGTGATCCAAATATTCCTTGAATACTCGGTTCATCATATCCATGAAGGCGGCGGAGCATTAGTCGATCCAAAGGACATGACTAGGAATTCATAATGCCCGCATCTGAGTTCGGCCGCCGCCTTTGGAATGTCATCGGTTCTAATCTTCAATTGGTGATATCCGAATCGAAGATTAATCTTTGAAAAGAATTTGGCTCCTTGCAATCGGTCAAATAGGTCATCAATACGTGGCAATGGGTACCTATTTTTGATGGTGACATGATTTAACTCCCGATAATCAATACAAAGTCGCATACTCCCATCTTTTCTTCTTCATGAATAGAACAGAGCACCCCAAGGAGACGTCTTAGGGCAGAATGAAACCAATGTCTAACAATTCTTGTAATTGGGTCTTTAACTCCTCAAGTTCAATAGAGCCATTCGATATGGGGCTTTGGAAATGGGTTTTGTCTGGGGTTCAAGGTCGATACAAAATTCAATTTCACGCTTTCTGGGGTAGGCGAAGAAATTCTTCGGGAATACGTCGAGAATTTATTAACAATAGAAATATCATTCAAAACTGACGTATTTTTGTTTAGATCCGTGACACTAAGAAAGCTTGACATCCGTTTTTTAATAAACGAATAACTTTATGGCTTGAGATGACCGTGATTGATTTTAATGGTTTGGTCGCTTGAATTCGCATAATAGATTGATTAGGAATATGAAAGCTAACAACCTTACGAAAACAATCAATTTTAGCATGATGAGTAGTTAACCAATCAATCCCTAGAATCACATCAAATGCAAGTATTTTCAATGAAATAAGATCGACAGGTAATGTGAGGATACCGATTTGAACCAAACAAGACTTATAAACAATGGATGTAATGAAATTTTCTCCCAACGGAGTTTCCACAGATAAGTCAAAGTCTAATTTCTCTGGAGTCAAATTTAATCGTTGAGCGTAAGTAGGAGAAATAAAAGAATAGGTAGAACCGGTATCAAATAAAGTATAGACTTTGCTAGAGTTTATGATAAGCTTACCCGTGATGACCTCATTCGGGTTTCTTATTTTCTGGGAGGTCACAACAAACGCTCTCCCTTGCACTATCGGCTTTGACTTTTCTGGGACGGCCTTTGGTGCCTCCATCCTAGCTGAACTTGTCTTCGGTGAATGACAAAATCGGGCTAAGTGACCTTCTCTTCCACAATTATAACATGCTTTAGACGGCATCGCGCAGTTTGGACTAATGTGTCCCTCCCCTCTGTATTTGAAGCATATGATAGGTGGTCGTTCTCCTTCCTTTACAACGGGTGCTGGTACTGACGTCTTTCCATCATTGTTGAATCTCCTCTTCTTGAAATGTCCATTCTTATTGTTTTGGCTCTAATTACCACTGAAGTGGTTACCACTTCTGGCTTGTTGATTCCCTCCACGCTTGTTGTCACCGCTTCGATGACTGCTCTCACTGGTATTATCATTTTGTCAGCTGCTCTCTTTTGGTTGCGTTGTCTTATTATCGCGTTCTACTAACTGAGCCCTATTTACAACATCTGAATACAAACACAGTTTATGAGAAATAAGATGTTGACGTATCTCCGGCTTTAAACCTCTTAAAAACATCCACGTTATTCTCTCTTCATTATCCACCAAGTGGGACGCAAACCGAGACAACTCGATAAACTTAGCTTCGTACTGCGACACGGTCATATTATTCTGCTCCAACTTGATGAACTTTACCTCTTTTATGTGACGAATACTTTCGGGAAAGTACTTGTCGTTGAATAGTTTTTAAAACTTCTCCCAAGACATCTTCAGTGCGGCAGGTTGAGTACGCTTTACCAATTCCCACCAGTAATTTGCCTCTCCTCGCAACATAAAGGCGGCAAAGGGAACCTTTTGCTCCTCGGAGCATCCCAAGACATCAAATATCTTAGTGATCTGCTTTATCCATGCTTCCGCCTTAAGTGGTTTTGGCTCTCCAATAAACTCCAGTGGTCCCAGCTCCTTGAACAGTTTAGCGGTGACCGTCCGAGAGTTTCCAGTGTTTTCACCTATATTTTGGAATGAGAGCGCTCTCTTCTCATTGTTGCATGAATTACGTAAAGCTTCTAAACATTCCATCATTCATCATTTGGTCGGTGTTGTTGTTTATATGAGGAATGTCGCCTTCTCGATGCACATTATCCCGATTATTGATATGTGGTGAATCAATGGTCGCTTTGTGCTCCATTGCTATTCTCAACATTCTCGGATGTCATTTTCGAATCTTCGCCACAAAACAAAGGTTAATTGACATGTAACATATTATCCCTATATTACGAATGACCAATTAAATACCAAATAAACTTAGGTAGGTCATACTAGCGAAGGAATTCCCCGCCTCTCCCTCCTAGTTCTATTCTCACATCTTAGCCAGGATCATATCCCTAAGCTTTGATACCAAACCGTGGCGCCCCAAAATCGGTATACATCACCTATTCTTAGAGTCACCAAATACATGATACAAAATTCAAATACAACTTAATTATACAACGATGTGGTAATAATATACGACTAAACATATCTTGTGAGTTTTAATACAAATATTGTCATCTAGACATATATACAAACTCAATGGGGTCCTCATTACATTTATTATCACACTATTTCATAGAATAGTGAGGACTACTAATGCTATTATCTGGACCATCACTCTTTTTTTCGACTAGTCCTTATTACGTTCTCATTTCACGAAGAGAACAATGAAAGCAAAAAGGTGAGCTCAACTAGCCCCAAGAAGAAATATTATGACTAAGATAATGCGAATAAATTATCATTAGCCTTCAACAAAGTTAAAGCGATAAATATAACAAACATTAAGTTTAACTGCAGCGGAACAAGCAATCCATTAGAAGAGTCAAGTAGAGAATAAAATCTACTATCTTTTATGATTTAAAAGGGTTTTCATGACTTTTACCAATCGAGACTCGACAATAAATAATCCACATCATCCACGCACTACTGCCAGGATATTCATTAGTATCACAACCACAATTTATCCATGCACCACAGCCAAGGATATTCGTGTATTCATCAATGATCATGATCATGTCAACAACTGTCCATCAATACACTATGGGTCAATGAAGACTTTTTCCACATCATTTGTAATATTACGGTCATGATTACACCGAATAATCCCTGGTCATAATCATACCAAGTCCATCTATGCACTACAGGCCACAAATGACTTTCAACATAATATAAACATGAGGATGATGACAATGATATAAGAATTCAATAAAATAAGTTCAAGAATTAATTTATCCAGGACTAATAATGTCCAAATTGTCAACATGATACTTCTTTGTAGAGTAACACTCAAGAATGCTCAAAAGAATATTTCCATGAAAAGATACTGGACGAAGCGCAAATATCAAGGATATTCCACTAATTTCATGGAGTATAAAATTCAAAACTTTAACCAATTGAGTATAATAAAGAATGGAATAACAAAAGAAATCACCGTGCATCGATAGAATCGCATGCATGTGGGATATATTCCAACGTAATAATAAATAATAGAACGAGTCATGCGTAACGCATCGACGGGATATTCTAACGAATAATAAATAATGGAACCGTGTTATGTGTAAACGCACGAGGCGGGATGTTCCAATGAATAATAAACAATGAAACCGGTCACGCATAAACGCATGCATAAGATGTTCCAACAGAATAATAAATAATGGAATAACAGAAGAATTTCACCAAGTATAGGGTATCCCGCGTATACAGGTTATTCCAACAGAATAATAAAGAATGGAATAACAAAAGAATTTCACCAATAAGAAAGAAGGAATACCCCTAACGAGTACAAAAAATAATATCCCTTACCGTAAAAAAAGAGTATTTTGACTGGTAGGGCGATGATATACTCAAAGAAAGCTTGCACTACGCTCAAAGCTTTCTTAAACTCTAAAGAAATACGCTCAAGATTATAGTAGAAGAATTCTCTCTATAGTTTCTCTCTCTAGAGTTTCAGTGAATTCGTAAGAAATAATGAAGGAATGACCTTCTATTTATAGAAGAATGGACTGCATAGTAACTAATTCATGAACGGTCCAGATTGATTTACTTTAAGCAGACGGTCGTATTGGTTTACAATAAAATATAATATATTCTATTTATAATCTAATAAAACGAATAACTTTATAAAAGTATTACATTTTTATATAAAAAGATTTTACTATCTGAAACACTATCAGTACTATATCTGAAACACTATGCATAATAAAATATAATATATTCTAATTATTGTCTAATAAAATAGATAACTTTATAAAAGTATTACATTTTTATATAAAAGATTTTTACTATTAGTCTAATAAAACGAATAACTTTGTAAAAGTATTATGTTTTATATAAAAAGCTTTTCTGTTTTATTACATTAATAATACTAATAAAACAAAACTCATCATCATTATTATAATTCACAATATTAATTGACCAGGTCGTTCCCAAGAAAGAGGGGGCTTTCCAATAAGGATTTCTCCCCATTGGCGCGCAATTAGGTGACCAAACCTCTCCTTGACAAAACTTCTAGACATCGTTAATATTGCAAATAATAATATTAATAACTTTGTCATCTCAATTATTGATTATAAAATATTGACAATAATTGAATCAAATAACGTGAGATTCTATGCAAAGAATTATCGTAATAATAATTGAACAAAAAGCTGAGTGACTTCTCACGTAAGCATCAATAATCAATATCGCAGCGTCTTCTTTGTGCTCTGGCGTATTCGTACTTTTAACACCGGGTGTTTTAACGGTTAACAGTAAAACTTCCGTAGATTATTTTCATAAAGTATTTTTATCATTTTTCAATCCGATGATAATTTCGTTTGTGGGGTCCACCAATGATTATCTAATCGTTATACTGAATATTCCTGTTAAAACGAATATTCCCAGACCAATCGAATATTATATAACAACTTGAGTACTTTGCAAAATTTATAAATATTACCCACAACTATAACATTATATCAAATTCATTCCATAATATTCAAAAATGATATTTATAGAAAATTCATCTTTATTCATAAAAGTTGGGGTCTTACAACTGTTCTTTTAACACCGGGTATTTCAACAGTTAACGGTAAAAAATTTCGTCGTTATTTTCATAAAAGATATTTATGTCATTTTCTAACTCCAATAGTAATTTTGTTGTGGGTTCCATTAATGATTGTGTCGTCGTACGGATATTCCCTGACAAAATGAATACTCCCCGACCAATCGAATAATTTGTAAAATTTTTAAATATCACCCTTAACTTTAACCTTTTATCAATTTAACCATTTACTAAATAGAATAACAATTATCAGAAAATTGAATACTTTTATTTCGTAAAATTCGGGGTCTTACATTAGCAAGATATTTTGCTCCAAAAACCAACAAAGCCATCAACTTAATTAATTAATCCAAGAAGTTTGGGCTGAAAACAAGTTTGGTTCATACTATGATCGTATAGTACCATCAAAAGATAGTAGGGTGTTAATTAACTTGGCCCAACATAAGATCGTTGAATGACAACAAACGATCGTAGAGTGTCAGCAGACGATCTTAGAGTAACATCGAAACGATCGTAAAGTGACATTACGATCATAGGGTGAAAACCAAAATCTTTGAGTACTTATCCAAATCGTAGATTATTTATCCAGACGTAACATGGCTTACATGGTATGATTTAATCCAAACACGACATTCCGGTCCCATCATCGGTCCCACCTCCGGTCCGAGAACTGATCCCACCCTCTAGAGTCTCATCAGCATCAGCCCGGCGGTCATCACCATCTTCTCCACGGTAATCGCCTATGTCGCAGCCTCCACCCCCGCGAGTCTCATCAACAAGACCCTAAAAAATTAAAATATTAATAACGAAGTTGAAAATAGAGCATATTTAAATTATTTTAGTTTGTGTTCTTCATGTTTTGGCAAGTTAGGCAAACGGGCTGATAACTAAGCCTCTGTATGTCAGAATCAAGTCCCGTAAGTTGTAACACGTGCCTAATACCTATGCGGTGCTATGTATGTGTTTCTGTGTCATTTCGACGACCGAGGCGGGTTTTGGTACCTTTTTTGACTTTTTTCCTAAGTTTTGGCAAGTTAGGCAAACGGGCTGATAACTCGGCCTTTGTATATCGGAATCAAGTCCCGTAAGTTGTAACGCATGCCTAATACCTATGTGGTGCTATGTATGTGTTTGCGTGTCGTTTCAACGACTGAGGCGAGTTTTGGTCTCTTTTTCGACTTTTTTCCTAAGTTTTGGCAAGTTAGGAAAACGAGCTGATAACTCGACCTCCATATATTGGAATTGAGTCCCGTAATTTGTAACGTATGCCTAATACCTATGCGGTGTAATGAATGTGTTTGCGTGTCGTTTTGACGACCGAGGCGGGTTTTGGTCTCTTTTTTGACTTTTTTCTTAAGTTTTGGCAAGTTCGGCAAACGGACTGATAACTCAGTCTCCGTATATCAGAATCGAGTCTCGTTAGTTTTAATGCGTGCCTAATACCTATGTGGTGCTATGTATGTATTTACGTGTCGTTTCGATAACCGAGGCGAGTTTTGGTCTCTTTTTTGACTTTTTTTTAAAGTTTTGGCAAGTTAGGCAAACGGGCTGATAACTTGGCCACTGTATATCGGAATCAAGTCCCGTAATTTTTAACACGTGCCTAATACCTATGCGGTGCTATGTATGTGTTTGCGTGTCGTTTCGAAGATCGAGGAGGGTTTTGGTCTCTTTTTTGACTTTTTCCTAAGTTTTGACAAATTAGGCAAACGAGCTGATAACTTGGCCTCCGTATATCAGAATTGAGTCCCGTAAATTGTAATGCGTGCCTAATACTTATGTGGTGCTATGTATGTGTTTGCGTGTTGTTTCGACAACCGAGGCAGATTTTGGTCTCTTATTCGACTTTTTCCTAAGTTTTGTCAAGTTAGGGAAACGAGCTGATAACTCGATCTCCGTATATCGGAATTGAGTCCCATAAGTTTTAACGCGTGCCTAATACCTAAACAATGCTATGTATGTGTTTTTGTTTCGTTTCAACGATCGAGGCGGGTTTTGGCCTCTTTTCGACTTTTTTCCTAAGTTTTGGCAAGTTAGGAAAACAGGCTGATAACTCAGCATCCGTATATCGAAATCGAGTCCCGTAAGTTGTAACGCATGCCTAATACCTATCCAGTGTTATGTATGTGTTTGCGTGTTGTTTTGACTACTGATGCGGGATTTGGTCTCTTTTTCGACTTTTTCCTTATGTTTTGTTAAGTTAGGCAAACAGGCTGATAACTCGACCTCCGTATATCGGAATCAAGTCCCATAAGTTGTAACACGTGTCTAATACCTATATGGTGCTATGTATGTAGAGGTGTAAGCAAATTTGCCGGTAGGGCCAAAAGCAACCCGGGTTTTGGCGAGGTTTGTTAAAGTGAGGCAAATGGCAGCCTACCGAAATGCTTCTTCCTCTTTTTTTTTTTTACAAAATCTTGCTACACCAAAAATAGTAATAATAATAAATATTAAAAATAATTTATAATAAACAATAATTCTAATTACCTACATTAACTACATATCTCAATCAATTAAAATTTTAATAGTATTATAAATTACTTTCAAAGTATATAATCAAATTTGATTTTTTAAAATTATACTTTAAAATTAATATAATTTATTTAACTTTTAAAAATGCATTCATGACTCCACAAATATTGTTCTAAGAGATATCTAATTAATTTCCAAGATTTACACGGTTGGAACTTGAAGATGCCAATATTTTAGCACTTTGAATATTTAAATTGATTTTTAGAAGATTTGCATGACATGATTTTAGGCATTACCCAATATCTCATTATTTAATCAATTAGCTTGTTTTATGGGACTTATTAACAGCCTTTCAGCCACATCAATTAAGAAATTTCAAACTATAATTATTATTTACTACAACTATAATAGTTAAATACCGTATTAGCATATGATATTTTTGTATAAAAATATATTTTTATATTGAAGATTGCATTAAAATAAATAGTTATTGTAGCTTTCGATGGTTTGAACTCTTATTTATTTACTTACAAGTCCCGTGTTCAAGCCTCATAACTCACAAGTAGCAACATTTTGTTTAAAAAAAAAAAAATGCAACACGGGCGGTCAGGGCTTGTGTAGTCCGGGCCTTCACTGTAGGGCGAAAAACCCAACTTTTAGTGGGCTAAAAAATGCGACTAAAGCCCACCGTGGCGAGAGGCCTACCGACCCGCGGGCCTGGGCCATCTTTGACAGGTCTATATGTATATGTTTGCATGTCGTTTCAACGATCAAGGCGGGTTTTGGTCTCTTTTTCGACTTTTTTCCTAAGTTTTGGCAAGTTTTTGCAAGTTTTTAACAAGTTAGGCAATAAGTCGACAATAAGTCGGATAACTGTTTGTTTGAAAGTTTATATAAGCAATATAATTAAAAATTACATAAATTAAATAAGGAAATACATCAATAATTGTTTTTACCTGTAGAATATGTGGAGGAAAGAAGTTGGCCAAGACAACCGCACATACTCGGATGGCCTCCTCCCGCACTACACCCATGAGGTCGTCAGTGACAGCTGTAGGATTTATGGAGCCGTGGACAACCTCATGAGAAATCTGGTAGATCAGCTCGCGTGATGGTGCGCCTGACTGCACAACACTGCTCGCCATGTACCCCTTTATGATCTGAAGGAAGAAATCGTAGGATAATGAAGGGTCAGCGCCCGATCCACTCACATCACTACCTCTAGTGGGTGGGCGCCGCCGAGATCTCGCAGCAGGGACTAGGTTGTAGGTTGGGACATTGGGAATGCCCACAACTCAACCCTTCTTTGGTCCCCTTGTAGTCTGCAGCCAGTCCTCCATCTCCTCATCCGCACGCGTAGAATCATTTACTGGAGTGTCACCTCTATAGATGCTCCGGGCCACAGCAAGGTCCTCGAACCGTCGCTGAAAAAAATATTAATAGATTAAACGCAAAGTATAAAACAAAAAAATACAAAAGAATATCCGAATTTTAAATACATACTAAATAAGAGAATTAAATAACTTATAGCAATGCGTTTTGCCTCAGGTGAGATATAACCACCTTCACCTTTCTTCTGGTGGGCGTGCCACCAAAACTCTAAGCGGGAGGGTGCATGCTTTAGACTCACCTTGAGTCTCTCCCGGTAGAGGTCGTACGACTGAGACCCTGTGTGTAAAATCCCAAATTTTATGAATAAAGATTTAATTTTCTCGAAATATTTTTTTTAAAATTATGGTGTGGATTTGAGATAATGTTATAATTGTGGGTAATATTTATAAATTTTGAAAAGTATGCAAGCTGTTGTATAATATTTGATTGGTCGGGGAATATTCTTTTTGTCGGGAAATATCCGTACGACGGTACAATCATTGGTGGACCCCACAACGAAATTATTGTCGGATTGAGAAAACAACAAAAATATTTTATGAAAATAACGGCAATGGAAGTTTCACAGTTAATCAAATGAAACACACTGTGTTAAAAGTACAAGATATCTCTGGCAGATAAGAAAGTAGTACTACGGTATTGATTATTGATGCTTACGTGAGAAGTCACTTAGTTTTGTTCAATTATTGCTACAATAATTGTTGCATAGTATCTCACGTTATTTGATTCAATTATTGTCGATATTTTATATATTATTAAATCAATAATTGAGACGACGAAGTTATTAATATTATTATTTGCAATATTAACGATGTCTAGAAGTTCTGTCAATGAGAGGTTTGGTCACCTAGTTGCGCGCCAATAGTAAGAAATCCTTATTGGAAAGCCCCCTCTTTCCTAGGAACGACCTGGTCGATTAATATTATGAATTATAATAATGGTGATAAATTTTGTTTTATTATTATTATAAATGTAATAAAACAAAAAACTTTTTATATAAAACAGAATACTTTTTATAAAGTTTTGTTTTGGCAAAACTATGTTTTTCACCACTATATTTGGCAAGTTTTACCTAATACACCATTGAACTTTTAATTTTTTGAATTACCCCATTAAACTAATTAAAATAGTAAAATTGGGTCATTCCGTTAAAATAAGTTGACAAGCGTTAAAATATTGCTTATGTGGCGCTGACTTATAAAAAAAAAAGAAAATTTTGCTTATCTGGCAAAAAATAAATAATCAAAAGCATTTTAAAAATAAAAAAATTAACATTTTAAAGTTTTAAAATAACAAAAAATAATAAAATAAAAAAAAATAAAAAAATGATTTTTTAAAAAAAATTTTTTTTTTAAAAATAGAATTTTTTAAAAGCAGTTATTTTTAAAAAAAACAAGTTTTTTTAAAAAATGCAATTTATAAAAAATATAAAAGTTTTTAAAAACAATTTATTTTAAAAAATAGAATTTTTAAAAAAGCGAACTTTTTAAAAAAAGCAATTCTTTTTTTAAAGCAGTTTTTTAAAAACATAATTTTATAAAAAATATTTTTTTAAAAGTTGAATTTTTAAAAAATAGATTTTTTAAAAATGAAAATTTTAAAAAATAGATTTTTAAAAAAAACAAATTCTATAAAAATATACATTTTTAAAAAGCGATTTTAAAAAATAGAATTTTTTAAAAAACATAATTTTTAAAAAAGATTTTAAAAAAAATAGAATTCTATTTTTTAAAAAAGCTATTTTAAAAAATTATGTTTTTAAAAGTTTTTTTTTTAAAAAATTCTATTTTAAAAAATCATTTTTAAAAAATTCTATTATTTTTAAAAATACATTTTTAAAATAGTCTACTTTTTTTAAAAGAATCATTTTTAAAAAAATATATTTTTTTAAAAATGTGTTTTTTAAAAAAGTTGTTTTTAAAAAAGTTCCGCTTTTAAAAATTTCTATTTTTTTTAAAAAACTTTCTTTAAAAAATTATATTATTTTATAGAATTACATTTTTTTTAAAAAAGCTATTTCTTAAAAAAATCTATTTTTTAAAAAGTTTCTATTTTTTAAATTACATTTTTTTAAAAGTTCCTTTTTTAAAAAAGCTATTTTTAAAAAATTATATTTTTTAAATTTCTACTTTTTAAAAAATTATTTTTTAAAAAATCTATTTTTTAAAAATTTCTATTTAAAAAAAATAATCTATTTTTGCATTTTTTTGTTTTATTTTATTATACTTTTTTTTTTTCAAACTTTAAATGTTAATTTTTTTATTTTTAAAATCTTTTTTGAATTTTTTTTTACCACATAAGCAATATTTTTTTTTTTTTTTGCCACGTCAATACATAAGCAATATTTTAACGTCTCATCGATTTTTTAACGGAATGACCCAATTTTACTATTTTAATTAGTTTAATGGGATAATTCAAAAAATTAAAAGTTCAATGGTGTATTAAGTAAAACTTGCCAAGTATAGTGGTGAAAAACATGGTTTTGTCGTTTTTTTTTATTTGATTATAAATAGAATATATTATATTTGATTATGCATAGTGTTTGCATAATGGTATGCGATAGTGTTTGCGTAGTAAAATCTTTTTATATAAAGCAGAATACTTTTATAAAGTTATTTGTTTTATTAGATTTTAAATAAAATATATTATATTTTATTATGCGTAGTGTTTACATAAGGTGTCTGCATAGTATTTGCAAAGTAAAAACTTTTTATATAAAACAGAATACTTTTTATAAAGTTTTGTTTTATTTGATTATAAATAGAATATATTATATTTTATTGCATAGTGCATCATAGTATTCTTTCCATTCTCCTATAAATAGGATGCTTAGTTAGAATTAAAAACAGACACCAGAAGTTCAGAGAATTCTTCTTCTATAATCTTGAGCGTATTTCTTTAGAGTTTAAGATAGCTTGAGCATATAAAATAGTGTAAGTTTTCTTCAAGTATATCCCCGCCCTATCTGTGACGCCCCCAAAACAAGTATACATCACCTATTCTGAGTCGTCAAATACATGGTACAGAATTCAAATACAACTTAATAATACAACCATGGTATAATAATCGACAAAACATAAGTATGAGTTTGAATACAAATATTGTATATTAGAGATTATACAAACTCAAAAGGAGTCCTCATTACAATTATTATCACACTATTTCACGAATAATAGTGAGGACTACTAATGCTTTATCATCCGTCCGTCACTCCGCTTCCCAGACTAGTCCCTACTACGTTCTCATTTTCACTCAAGAGAACAATAAAAGTAAAAGGTGAGCTCAACTAGCCCGAGAGGGAAATATTATGACTAAGATAATGAAGAATATATTATCGTTAGCCTTTAACGATGTTAAACCGATCTGATATAACAACCATCAAGTTTAAGCTGCGGTGAACAAGCAATCCATTAAAAGAGTCAAGTAGAGAATAAAATATACTATCTTTTATGATTTAGAAGGTTTTCATCACTTTTATCACGAGACTCGACAATAAATAATCCACATCATCCTCGCACTACTGCCAGGGATATTCATTAGTATCACGACCACAATTATCCATGCCTTCTACGGGCCAGAATATTTGTGTATTCAATAATGGTCATGATCATGCCAACAACCGTCCCATCAATGCACTACGGACCAATTAGGACTTTTACCACATCATTTGTAACATTACTATCATGATTACAACTTTGAATAATCCTCGTCATAATCATACCAAGTCCATCTATGCCTATAGGCCACGTATGACTTTTCAACAAAATATAAACATGAGGATGATGACAATGATATAAGAATTCAATAAAACAAGTTCAAGAATTATTTTATCCGAGAACTAATAACGTCCAAATTGTCGGCATGATCTTTGCTTTGTAGAGTAAACTTCAAGAATGCTTAGAAGAATATTTTCATGAAAAGATACTGGATGAAGCGTAAATATCGAGGATATTCCACTAATTTCATGGAGTATAGAAGTTAAAACTTTAACCAACTGAGTATAATAAGGAATGAAATAACAAAAGAAATCACCAGGCATGCGATAAATCGCATGCAGCGAGTTATTCCAATAGAATAATAAATAACGAAATCGGTCCGGCGTAAAACGCATTGCAGACGAGATATTCAACAAGAATAATAAAAAGGCGGAATCGGTCCGGCGTGAAACGCATGAATGGGATATTCAGCAGAATAATAAAGACGGAACCGGTCCGGCGTAGAATGCTATGACGGGATATTCAATGAATAATAATAAAATTTTAACCAGTCCTGCGTACGTGAAACCTTGTGAGCAGGATATTCCAACGAAATGATAAAGAATGGAACAATGAAAGAATTTCACCAAGTATAGGGTAGCAGCGTATCTGAGTTATTCTAACGAAATAATAAAGAATGGAATAACGAAAGTTCTCTTCATAGATAAGAAAGAAATAATACTCCCTACCTTTAGAAAAAAGCGGATCTTTGAAATAGTGAGGTAGCAGACTTCTCTTTTTCTTTCTATAATTTCTCTCTATAATAATCACTCTAAAGCTTTTGTGAATTAGTGAGAAATGAAGGAAGAATGAGCTTCTATTTATAGAAAAATATAGTTTCGATAATTGCACGTTTTGGGGCTCGAAAATTACAGTACAATACCTCCAACTTTTTCTTCATTTTTAATTTAGTCCTGCAAGTATTATCAATCTTGCACCAACTCCCTTAATAGTTAATAATGTGAATCAATAGTTCAATCATGTGAATCAATAGTATAATCATGTGAAAAATACGAATTACAGCATAGTACCTCCATCTATACCTCCATTTTTAACTTAGTCTTGCAAGTATTATCAATCTTGAACCAACTCCCCTAATAGTAAATAATGTGATTCAATAGTACACATATGTGAACAAATAGTTATATAAACATGTGAATTAGTAGCAATTAATTGCTCATTTATCCAATAAATTACCCGATTTATCGATATAACCCTGACATCAATTATCATCCGGAATAAATGTCGATTTTCACTAACACAAACAATTCCAACATAATAAAACTATTTTTATCAAAATATAAATTTTGAAATATCGAAGTTTGACTTTTCCCAAAAAAAATCAACAGTTGACTTTGACCAAATAGTGAATCTCAAAAAATTTTGTGTTTATAGACTATTTTTTTACTAATTTACGTCATTTAGGACTCAAATATCACGTCAGCGTCCAAATTCAACTCGAACAACATTCATCATTAATATTATAACTCATAATATTTATCAACCAGTCGTTCCACTCGGAAAGAGGGGCTTTCGATAAGGATTTCTCCTATTGGCTCGCAATTAGGTGACCAAACCTCTCTTTGACAGAACTTCTAGACATTATAAATATTGCAGTTTATAATATGAATAACTTTGTCGTCTCAAGTATTGATTTAATAAAAAAACATTTTATGCAGATAATACTGACCATAATTGAATCCATAATATGATAGATATGATCGTGATTCTTGTAGCAATAATTGAGTATAATGGTGACTTCTCACGTAAGCATCAATAATCAATCTGTGTACTACTATATAACCACGCGTATTATCTTTGTACTTTTACTACCGTAGTTCAACGATTAACAGTAAAACTTCCGCAGATTATTTTCATAAAGTATTTTTGTCGTTTTCTCAATCCAACAATAATTCCGTTGTGGGGGTCCACCAATGATTGTGTCGTTGTATGAATATTCTCTGTTAAAACGAATATTCCTCAACTAATCTAATATTATATAACAACTTGCGTACTTTGCAAAATTTATAAATATTACCCACAACTATAACATTATATCAAATCCACACCATAATATTCAAAAATATATTTCGAGAAAATTTAATCTTTATTCAAAAAGTTGGGGTCTTACACTACCCGTCAGAATACTCTTCTTTTTAAGGTAAGGGGTATTATTCTTTCGTATTCATGAAGAGAGTTATTTTTTTTCAATACTCGTAAGGGTTGTTAAGTGACGCCCCCAAAATAGGTATACATCACCTATTATGAGTCACCAAATATATGAGTACGAATCTGAAATACAACCTTAAATATCTGACATACGAAATGTGAGTTTTAATACAAATATTATCTTCTGTAGGCGATTATTCAAACTCAAAATAAGTCCTCAATACATTTATTATTACACTATTTCATAGAATAGTTGTGAGACCCCAGATTTTATGAATAAATATTTAATTTTCTCAAAATATTTTTTTAAATATTATGGTGTGGATTTGATATAATGTTATAGTTGTGGGTTATATTTATAAATTTTACAAAGTACGCAAGTTGTTATATAATATTCGATTGGTCGGGGAATATCCGTACGACGGTATAATCATTGGTGAACCCCGCAACGGAATTATTGTTGGATCGAGAAAACGTAAAAATACTTTATGAAAAAATAACTACGGAAGTTTTACTGTTAACTATTGAAACACCGGTGTTAAAAGTACGAAGAATACGCGTGGTTGCATAGTAGCACACACCAGATTGATTATTGATACTTACGTGAGAAGTCACCGCTTATACTCAATTATCTACATCGTAATTGCGTGATCATATCTTTCATATTATTGATTCAATTATTGTCACAAAGATTATCCGTGATAATATTTATTATTATTAAATCAATAATTGAGATGACAAAGTTATTCATATTATTATTTGCAATATCGACAATGTCTAGAAGTTCTCCACAAAGAGAGGTTCGGTCACCTAATCAATGCTACCAATAAGGAAAAAATCCTTATCGGAAAGCCCCTCTTCCTGAACTACCCAGTTGTTAAATATTGTGAGTTATAATATTAATGATGAATAAGTTGTGTTGATTAAAGATGAAATTGATTGTTCCATTGTATTGGGATTATTAGTGTTAGTGAAAATTGACATTTATTTCGATGATAATTGATGTCTGGAGGTTATATTGTTCACTCGGGTATTCGGAGCACTTTTTGTGTTGGAGTACTATTCACGAGTTACTATTCACGATGTACTATTGATTCACATTCTTATACTGTTAGGGGAGGTGATGCAAAATAGATAATACTGCTTATTTACTAAGTTAAAAATGGAGGTATAGTTGAAGGTACTATATCAGAATTAATTTTTTTCACATGATTATACTATTTATTCACATGATTGTACTATTGATTCACATGATTTACTATTAGGGGAGTTGGTGCAAGATTGATAATACTTGCAGGCTAAATTAAAAAAGAAGAAAAGAGGAAGGTATTATACTTTGTAATATTACGAGCCCCAAAACGTGCAATTATCGAAAACTATATTTTTCTATAAATAAAGCTCATTCTTCCTTCATTTCTCACCAATTCACAAAAGCTTTAGAGCAATTATTATAGAGAGAAATTATAGAGAAAAGAAGAAAAATATTCTCGCTACTTCACTACTCCTATATCCAAAGTACTCTTTTTTTAAGGTAGGGAATATTATTTGTTGTACTGTAAGGGGTATTATTTCTTTTATATTCATGAAGAGAACTTCAGTTATTCCATTCTTTATTATTCTGCTGGAATAACTAGTATACGTGGACTACCCTATACTTGGTGACATTCTTCTATTATTCCATCTTTATTATTATTACATTTGGAATATCCTGCATCTGCATGCGCTTTTACGCCGGACCGTTCCGCTTTTTATTATTATTCTGTTGGAATATCCTATTCAGACGTTCACGGGACCGGGTTAAAATTTTATTATTATTCATTTGGAATATCCCGCATGTGCATTTTACGCCGGACTAGTTTCGTTATTTATTATTCTGTTGAATAACTTTGCTATCATAAGTACCGCATGCATGGTGATTTCATTGTTATTCTATTCTTTATTATTCTGTTGGAACATCCTGCATAGGTGTAATTTCACTTTGACTCGGATCCGTTATTATTATTCTGCTGGAATAACTCGCTTCATGCAAGCACCGCATGCATGGTGATTTCTTTTGTTATTCCATTCTTTATTATATTTAGTTGGTTAAAGTTTTGACTTCTATACTCCATGAAATTAGTGGAATATCCTTGATATTTGCGCTTCATCCAAAGATCTTTTCATGGACATATTCTTCTCGAGCATTCTTGAATTTTACTCTACAAAGCAAAGATTATGTCGACACTTTGAACGCTTATCGGTTCTTAGATAAATTAATTCTTGAACTTATTTTATTGAATTCTTATATCATTGTCATCATCCTCATGTTTATATTTTGTTGAAAGTCATCTCGTGGCTGTGTGCATAGATGGACTTGGTATGATTATGACTGAGGGATTATTCTTGTGTAATCATAACCGTAATGTTACAAATGATATGGAAAAAGTTCTCATTGGCCCGTAGTGCATTGATGGACGCTTTTTTGGTATGATTATGCCTATGGATTCTCTTTGGTAGTGGTCTGAGATGAATTGTTTTATGGAATGATCGTGACCGTTGATGAAAACATGATTATCTTTAGTAGTAGTGCATGGATAATTCGTGGTCGTGATACTAAAGAATATCCTCGGTCCGTAGATGCGGGGTGATTCGATGATGTGGATTATTTATTGTCGAGTCGCAATGATAAAAGTGATGAAAAACCTTTTAAATCATAAAAGATAGTAGATTTTATTCTCTACTTGACTCTTTTAATGAATTGCTTGTTCTACCGCAGCTTAAACTTGATGGTTGTTGTGACGACCCCAAAATAGGTCCATTCCATCCAACCCATTCTCGAAGTCGCCAAATACATGGTACGTAAATAACTACAACTTTATTATTACAACATATAAACTGTGAGTTTAAATACGATATTGCCATCTAGACAATATCCACACGCAAAATAAATCCCCATCATAATTATTGATACATTATTTTACAAAATGGTGAGGACTACTAAACAACTATCTCTAGAACCTTCATTCCATACCCCACTAAGTACTTCGCTACATTCTCGCCTCCCGAGAAGAAAAATGGAACAACAAGGAAAAGGGTGAGCTCAACTAGCCCAAAGAAAGAATATTATGACTAAGATAATATACAACAAATTATCGTTAGTCTTCAACAGGAAAAATCTAATAGAATACAATAGATAACAAGTTTTAAATCAATATTCATAATGAAATAATAATTCATTAGAAGAGTTAAGTAGAGAATGCAAACTACTATCTTCTATGTATGAATTTAAAAGTTCATCGCTCATCTTTTATCCCCGTAACATCAATCAATATATATCTGAATCAAATATTCATCTTTGCACTACAAAAACAAAGATATTCATCGATTGATCATGTTCATCTAAACACTGCTCATCTTTGCACTACTACCAAAGATAATCTTCAAAATCATTCATCTTCGCACTACAGTGCCAAAGATATTCAATAATATCATCATTTAAGACGAGGAGGATGATGAAAAATATTTTAAAGAAACGAATCCAAAGAAACAAAATGACAAGGATTAAGGATTAAGGATTCGTACTTTGTTTTATCCATGTTCAAAAATACCTCAAAAATAATCATAGTGGTGTAAAATTCAAGAATGATCAAAACATGGATACAATCAAAGCTAGTATCCGAAATAGATATTTTGGACAAAAGAAGAAATTTTCATTTTTAATTGAATAGTCTTGATATCGTGAATAATGCCATATATCGTGAATAGTAATTCAGACACCAAAAGATAGAAATTCCACAAAAAACATCTTCACGCTTCATGAATAGTACTCGTAAATAGTAACTCGTGAATAAGAACTCATGAATAATAACTCGTGAGTAACTCATGAATAAGAACTCATGAATAAGTAACCCCATACATGAAAAAGTTCCAAATTTGATAAAAGTTTCAACCAATATTTCAAAGATAATGATATTGAAGAAATAATATCATTTGAGAAGAAAATAACATCCCTTACCTCGAAAAGACAATACTTCTAGTTGAAACACCAGATATAGGCTATGACTTGAACTTGCACCGTATAGCAATACTCAAAGTATACTCAAAATACTCACAAGAATACGCTCGATAATATAGAGAGAAAACTTGATTTAAAAGTGATTTTCAATTCTAACCTAAGCACCCTATTTATAGGAAATTGCTTAGAACACCAAAGCGAAAATTGAATATAATAATATTATATATAAACAAAATTCATAAACTTCACATCTTGAATCTGAATTCAGCCACCATAATTTCACGTTAAATGTGACGCCCCCAAAATAGGTCCATTCCATCCAACCCATTCTCGAGTCGCCAAATACATGGTACAAAAATAACTACAACTTTATTATTACAACATATAAATATAATCGTGAGTTTAAATATAATATTGCCTTCTGTAGACAATATCCACACGCAAATAAATCCCCATCATAATTATTGATTCATTATTTTACAAAATGGTGAGGACTACTAAACAACTCTCTCTAGAACCTTCATTCCATACCCCCGACTAAGACTCGCTACATTCTCGCCTCCCGAGAAGAAAAAAATGGAACAACAAGGAAAAGGTGAGCTCAACTAGCCCAAAGAAAGAATATTATGACTAAGATAATATACAACAAATTATCGTTAGTCTTCAACAGGAAAAATCGATAGAATACAATAGACAACAAGTTTTAAATCAATATTCGCAATGAAATAATAATTCATGAAGAGTTACGTAGAGAATGAAATCTACTATAATCTATGAATTTAATAATACCATCATCAATATTTTATCCCCGTAACATCAATCAATATACATCTCGAATCAAATATTCATCTTTGCACTACAGCCAAAGATATTCATCACTGGTCATGTTCATTTAAACACTGCTCATCTTTGCACCACAGCCCAAAGATATTAATCAATCTGGTCATGTTCATCTCAACACTGCTCATCTTTGCACTACAGCCAAAGATATTCTTCAGAAATCATTCATCTTCGCACTACAGCCCAAAGATATTCAATAATATCATCATTTAAGACCGAGGATGATGAAAAATATTTTTAAAGAAACGAATCCAAAGAAACAAAATGACAAGGATTAAGGATTAAGGATTCGTACTTTGTTTTATCCACGCCAAAAAATACCTCAAAATAATCATAGTGGTGTAAAATTCAAGAATGATCAAAACACGGATACAATCAAAGCTAGTATCCGTATTAGATATTTTGGACAAAAAAGAAGAAATTTTATTTTTCTATGAATAGATACGTGAATAATACGTGAATAATGATAAGGCCAGATACGTGAATAAGAACTCCGACACCAAAAAAAGATAGAAATTCCACAAAAAACATCTTCACGCTTACTTAATAATAGTACTCGTGAATAAGAACTCGTGAATAAGAACTCGCTGAATAAGAACTCGTGAATAAGAAACTCATGAATAAGAACCCATGAATAGTAACCCCGACATGAAAAAGTTCCAAATTTGATAAAACTTCAGATCAATATTTCAAAGATAATGATATTGAAGAAATAATATCATTACAAAAAAAATAATATCCCTTACCTCGAAAGATCAAGATTTTTAATTTAAACACCGATATAAAGGCTATGACTTGACTTGCACCGTATAGCAATACTCAAAGTATACTCAAAATACTCACAAGAATACGCTCGATAATATAGAGAGAGAAACTTCAGCTTTAAAGTGTGATTTTCAATTCTAACCTAAGACCCTATTTATAGAAATCGCTTGTAACACCAAAGTTAGAAAAATTTAATAAATTAATATATATATATATATCAAATTCATACCAACCTTAGAATTCAGATCCTAGCATTTCCCACATGCCACCTTCTAGAAAGAAATGATAAAAAACGTTTTTCATAAAATAAATAATTAAAACTTACAAAATTAATTATTTCTAGCTTCGTAACTTCAATAATTCATAATAAATAGCCCTTTCATCAGAAAATTCGAATCTCATGAGTTTTTATAGGAAATTCAATTCTCTACAACTTTGCAGTAAGAAAGTTTTTCCAAATTCCAAATAGAATTGACCAAATCCACAAACAAGCAATTTTACAAAGCTATAATCAAATTTCAAATAATAAATGGGGTCCACCGACATGTTTAACATGTTTTAAACATTTATTGCAACAAAAATACTCTTCCTCCTCAGATACTCATATATCCCACATTCGTTGTAAAATATCACCGCTAATATATTATTAAAATAATATATTTAAATGAATTATTTTATCGTAAAAGATAAAATATTAATTTTCAACAATTGTCATTTTAAAAATTTTCCCATCTATATCCACATAAAATCAATATTTTCCTCATCATATAAATCAATAATTAATTATTCACAAATAATATTACGTAATCACAATATCGACAACCGTGCGCCTCCTGTGAGAAAGAGGGGCTTTCCAATAAGAATTTCTTCTTCATCGCCCGCAATTAGTGACCAAACCTCTCCTTAGATGTAACTTTCTAGACATTGCCAATAATGTTATCTAATAATATTATTCAGATAATATGAATTATTGCTTTCGATAATGAAAGATACCGTAATGACAATTATCAAACAACAAAGAATATAAAATATCAACGCAAAGAATTATTAACTCAATAAAATATCAATAAAGAATTATCGTAACCATTATCGAGTAGTGCCTTCACGTAAGAATCAATAATTGGTGCAATACCGCAAGTACTGCTCAACAACGCCAGACAGCAGTGTTTTTAACCACCGGTATTCCAACAAGATTAATCTGTGAATAACTACGCCAAGCTATTTAAAAACAACTTATATTTGTCGCTTTCTTCATCCAATCACTTTCCGTTATGGGCTCACACATGGTCATACCAGTCAGCATTTAATATTCCCTGACAAAGATTTAATATTCCACCACCAAACGAATATTCCCCGACGATAATGAATATTTTATAACCACTCATTAATTTGAAATATTTGCATATTTAACCCTTAACTATCCACATTAATCAAATCAACCCTTACTATTTCAAAATAATAAATAAAGGAAATTCCTTTTATTTAAAAATTTCTGGGTCTTACAACCTCCCTCCTTATGAAATTTCGCCCCTCGAATCGACGTGACGCACTCGGTGTTTTCAAAGGTGAGGATACCTCGCTTTCATTTCCGCTTCCAACTCCCGTGTCATTTCCTCTATAAAGATGATTCTTCCACAAAACTTTAACTTGTGGTATAACCTTTCATGGCCAGTAGGACATGCTCCTTCCTATCCAAAATCTTGACAGTACCTCCTCATACGCTAAGTCTTCTGGCTATCTCGTCCTGCTTCTAACTCTATAACGTGGTTCGGCCTTTCACATATTTACGAAGTATGATATGTGAAACACATTATGAACACGAGACATACTCGGAGGTAACGCAAGTCTATAGGCTACATTTCCTACTCTAATCAAGAATTTGAAATGGACCAATAAATCGTGGATCGAGCTTTCCTCTCTTCCCAAATCTTGTAACTCCCTTCCATGGAGCAACTCGCAATAATACATGATCCCCTACATTAAATTCCACGCCCTTTCGATGAAGATCCGCATAACTCTTTTGTCGATCTTGTGCCGCTTTTGTATACGCTGTCGAATCATTTGATCTTTCTCGTAGTCATATCGCATTAACTCCGTCCCAACAATGTTGCTTCACCCACCTCATCCCAACATATCGAGAAACGACATTTTCGGCCCATATAATGCTTCAATGGAACCATGCCTATATTTGTTTAATAACTATTGTTGTATGAGAATTCCACCAATGGCAAGTACTTATCCCAACTTCCTTTGAAATCTAGAACACGTAGTTTTAATATATCTCTCAAGAGTTTGAGTAGTCCTTTCGATTGCCCATCCGCTTGAGGATGGTATGCCAAACTAAATCGTAAATTGCGCCCCATAGCTTTTCTAACCCAAAATCATGAAGTGAATCTTGGGTCACGATCTAAAACTATGGATACCGGCATGCCATGCATCTCACAATCTCATTTACGCATATACGAGAAAGACGCTCAAGGAATAAGTCTCTCGATCGGCAAGAAATGAGCGCATTTGGTTAATCTATCAACAATAACCCAAATAAGATTGATGCCTTGAGAAACCGCAGGAAGACCCGTAATCTAAATCCATAGTAATGTGTTCCCACTTCCATTCCTAATCTCAAGTGGTTGCAACGACCCTTAGGTACAAGATGCTCCGCTTTTTTACACGCTGGGCAAGTTAAACACATCGAGATAAACTTTGCAATCTCTCTCTTCATATTGTTCCACCAAAATGTATGTCAAGATCACGATACATTTTAGTACTTCCAGATGGATCGCAAATGGCGATTGTGTGCCTCCATCATAATCTTGTACTTCAAATCGTAGTCGTTAGAACACAAAGTCTAGAGTGGACTCAAGTATTCCTTCTTCATCAATTCTCGCTCCTAATAGCTCCTTCTTGTACTTTCTTCTTCATACGATCAACTCCCGCCTGCGGCTCGAGCAACCTTAACTTTTTCTATTAAAGTCGGCTCTACGCGATACTTGACATCATCGCACTCGCTCCTCGCGATATAATCTTCTACTCATCGCCGCCTACCACGCTCGCTTTTCCAGATGGTATGATCGTAATACGTGCCGAAATGAGTCTCTCTCGAGTTCTTCAAGCTCTTCCCACATTCCTCGCTTCCATTCGAATTTTGTATCTCTACGAGTCACCAAAGTTAATCGGAATAGCGATTCGAGAATATCCTTCAACGAATCTCCGATAATAACCAACTAAGCTTTGTAAAGCTACGCCTTTTCGATAATCGACTTTAGGTTGCTTCTCAATCGCGACTCATATCCCAATCTTGATAAGACGTCACAATGACACCTATCGCTTTACTATCGCATCTAATACGACGCCCCTACAGAGAGTCTTCCGCTTAGTGAATTCCACAAAGGAAGTCACAAGATAAAGGCTCAGTACCAAATTTATAGTTGAATTTTTAACTCCTCAAGTTCAATAGAGCCATTCGATATGAGATTTTAGAAATGAGTTTTGTACCGGTTCAAAGTCGATACAAAATTTAATATCGCTTTTTGAGTAAGCCAAGAAATTCTTCAGAAATACGCCAGAAAAAAATCAATAACAACAGAATATTATTCAAATCGACGTGTTCTTTATTCAAATCCATAACACGGACTAAGAAAACTCGACATCCGTAATAAACGAATGACTTCATGGCTTGATATGAAAATGTTTGACTACAATGGTTTGATTGCTTGAATTCAATAACAAAGTTGCTTAGAATATGAAAACTAACAACCTTACAAAAGCAATCAATTTGGCATGATGAGTAGCTAACCTTAAAATCACATCAAAAGCAAATATCTCTATAGAAATAAGGTTAACAGTAATGTGATAGTGCCAACTTGAATCAAGCAAGATTTTTAAACAACTGATGTAATGAAAGTTTCTCCTAATGGAGTCTCCACAGATAGGTCAAAGTTTAATTTCTCCGTAGTCAAGTTCAAACGCTGAGCGCAAGTAAGAGAGATAAAAGAATGGGTAGAACCAATATCTAGTAAGGTATATACTTCGCAAGAATTTATAATTAACTAACCTGCGCAACTTCGTCGTCGTTCCTCGATTTTGACCGGCCACAACAAACGCCTTCCCTGAACCGCTGACTTTCGACTTTTCGGGACATCCTTTTGAGTCACCATTCTCACCGGACTCGGTTTTGATATCGCATAATCTCGAGCGATATGTCCTTCTTTTCCACAATTATAGCATACCTTAATCGTCAGGGCGCTTGATCGATATGTCCGCTTTTCCAGATTTGTAACATATGACCGGTGGTCGCTTCTCCTCCCTTAAAACTAGTTGCATCAAGCACCGACGCCTTCACATGGTCGCTTGTTGAATCTCCTCTTTTAAAATCTCCTCCCGACTCGCTTCTTCTATTTTCACGGCCACGATTACCACCAGAGTGGTTACCGCTTTGTCTTCAGATTCTTCTTTCTCCGCCGTTATCGTTATTCGATGATCGCTATCTTCTGTGATGATCCTCGGTTATGGTCCCTCATTGAACGCATTCGTATCTCTCGCCTAACAACCGAGCCCCTCGCTGACAACATCCGAATAGAGAGAAAATTTATGAGAAATGAGATATCGACGTATGTCTGGTTTCAAACCTCTCGTAAACATCCGCCATACGCGCTCCTCATTCTCCACCAAATGAGGTGCAACCTCGATAACTCCGCCGAATTTCGCCAGACATCGGGACACCGCCATGTTATTCTCGCTTCTAGTCTAATAAACTCCACTTCCTTCATACGACGAATACTTTCAGTGGAAGTACTTGTTATTGAACTGCTTCAAACGCTCTCCCACGATATACGCCGAAAGCAAATGGATGGGTACGCTTACGTATTCCCACCAAGAATCACTTCGCCACCACTAACATAAAGGTGGCGAATGGAACTTTCTGCTCCTCTCCGCATCCCAAGACATCGAATATCTTGGTAATTTGTTCACCCACGCTCCGCCTTTAATCGGATCCGCTTCCCTGCACTTCGTGGTCCCAACTTTCAACCGCTGGGTCAGGACCACCCGTGAATTGCTATCATTTCCTCCTCAGATTTTGAACACGAGTCTCCTCGTCTCGATTTTGCATGAACCGCAAAAAACTTCTAAACATCCCCTCGCTCATCATCTCGCCAAAGCAGTGTTGCTCACAGAGGAACAACATTGCCACCACTGTCAGACGCTTCTCCTCGCTGGTGAGTAGTAGTGCATCTCCACTACCTCATTTACTCCAATCATTAATATTCTCAATCGACATTCTCAAATACCGCCATAAAATAAGGGTTAATTAAGGAAATCAATATATCACATAATATCCCTATATATCTCACCAACTAACAAATAAGCTTTGTAGACACACTAGCAAGGATTTACTCGCCTCCCTCCTTCTATTCTATTCCCCGATCTCCGCCAGAGATCATATCCCTAAGCTCGATACCAACCGCGACGCCCCCAAAATAGTATACCATCCAACCCATTCTGAGTCGCCAAATACATGGTACAAAAATAACTACAACTTTATTATTACAAATGTATAAACTAATATATAAATGTCGGTGAGTTTAAATATAATATTGCCTTCTGCATAATATCCACACGCAAATAAATCCCCATCATAATTATTGATTCATTATTTTACAAAAATGGTGAGGACTACTAAACAACTCTCTCTGTAACCTTCATTCCATACCCCTCGACTAAGACTTCGCCACATTCTCGCCTCCCCGAGAAGAAAAATGGAACAACAAGGAAAAGGGTGAGCTCAACTAGCCCAAGAAAGAATATTACGACTAAGATAATATACAACAAATTATCGTTAGTCTTCAACAGGAAAAATCTGATAGAATACAATAGACAACAAGTTTCAAATCAATATTCGCAGCGAAATAATAATTCATGTAAGAGTTACGTAGAGAATGAAATCTACTATAATCTATGAATTTAATAAATTCATCATCAATATTTTATCCTCGTAACATCAATCAATATACATCCGAATCAAATATTCATCTTTGCACTACAAAGCCAAAGATATTCATCACCGGGTCATGTTCATTTAAACACTGCTCATCTTTGCACTACAGCCAAAGATATTAATCAATCTACCATGTTCATCTCAACACTGCTCATCTTTGCACTACAGCCAAAGATATTCTTCAGAATCATTCATCTTCGCACTACAAAGCCAAAGATATTCAATAATATCATCATTTAAGATCGAGGATGATGAAAATATTTTTAAAGAAACGAATCCAAAGGAAACAAAATGACAAGGATTAAGGATTAAGGATTCAGATTTTTGTTTTATCCACGCCCAAAAATACCTCAAAAATAATCATAGTGGTGTAAAATTCAAGAATGATCAAAACACGGATACAATCAAAGCTAGTATCCGTATTAGATATTTTGACAAAAAGAAGAAATTTTATTTTTTATGAATAAGACCAGATATAATAAGGTCAGATATCGTGAATAAGGCCAGATACGTGAATAAGAACTCCGACACCAAAAGATAGAAATTCCACAAAAACATCTTCACGCTTTCATGAATAGTACTTTGAATAAGAATCGTGAATAAGAATCATTAATAAGAATCGTGAATAAGAACTCATGAATAAGAACCCATGAATAGTAACCCCGATATGAAAAAGTTCCAAATTTGATAAAAACTTCGTGATCAACATTTCAAAGATAATGATATTGAAGAAATAATATCATTACAAAAAAAAATAATATCCCTTACCTCGAAAGATCAAGATTTCTAAATTAAACACCGGATATAAAGCATGACTTGACTCTCAACCAGATAGCAATACTCAAAGTATACTCAAAATACTCACAAGAATACGCCGATAATATAGAGAGAGAAACTTCAGCTTCTCAGTGTGATTTTCAATTCTAACCTAAGACCCTATTTATAGAAATCGCTAGTAACACCAAAAGTTAAAAATTTAATAAATTAATATATATATATATATATATAATTCATCAAATTCATACGCCAACCTTAGAATTCAGATCCTAGCATTTCCCACATGCCACCTTCTAGAAAGAAATGATAAAAAACGTTTTTCATAAAATAAATAATTAAAACTTACAAAATTAATTATTTTGAGCTTCGTAACTTCAATAATTCATAATAAATAGCCTTTTCATCAGAAAATTCAATCTCGCGAGTTTTTATAGGAAATTCAATTCTACAACTTTGCAGTAAGAAAGTTTTTCCAAATTCCAAATCAAAATTGACCAAATCCACAAACGGGCATTTTACAAAGCTATAATCAAATTTCACCAATAAATGGGGTCCACCGACATGTTTAATATGTTTTAAACATTTATTGCAACAAAAATACTCTTCCTCCTCAGATACTCATATATCCCACATTCGTTGTAAAATATCACCGCTAATATATTATTAAAATAATATATTTAAACGAATTATTTTATCGTAAAAAGATAAAATATTAATTTTCAACAATTGTCATTTTAAAAATTTTCCATCTATATCCACATAAAATCAATATTTTCCTCATCATATAAATCAATAATTAATTATTCACAAATAATATTACGTAATCACAATATCGACAACCGTGCAGCTCCTCAGAAAGAGGGGCTTCCCAATAAGAATTTCTTCATCATGCGCAAGTAATTAAAAGCGACCAAACCTCTCCTTAGATGTAACTTTCTAGACATTGCCAATAATGTTATCTAATAATATTATTCAGATAATATGAATTATTGCTTCGATAATGAAAGATACCGTGTAATGACAATTATCAAACAACAAAGAATATAAAATATCAACGCAAAGAATTATTAACTCAATAAAATATCGAATAAAGAATTATCAGAACCATTATCGAGTAGTGCCTTCACGTAAGAATCAATAATTGGTGCAATACCGCAGTGCTACTGCTCAACAACGCCAGATTAGTGTTTTTAACCACCGGTATTCCAACAAGATAATCTGTGAATAACTACGCCTGCTATTTAAAAACAACTTATATTTGTCGCTTTTCTTCATCCAATCACTTTCCAATGCATGGGCTCACACATGGTCGCTACTGTCAGCATTTAATATTCCCCGACAAGATTTAATATTCCACCACCAAACGAATATTCCCCACGATAATGAATATTTTATAACCACTTGCTTAATTTGAAATATTTGCATATTTAACCCTTAACTATCCACATTAATCAAATCAACCCTTACTATTTCAAAATAATAAATAAAGGAAATTCCTTTTTATTTAAAAATTTCGGTCTTACATTAAATATGCCCAATGAGGAAACATATAAAAACGCTTTATTAATAAAAATAGATTAAAATATTTAAAATAAAATTATTTCTATTTCAACTTCAATAATTCATAATAAATAAAGCCCATTTTATCGTAAAAAATTAAATCTCATAAGTTCGCATTAGTAAATTCCATTCCATTCATCAATTATTAATCTAGAATTTTCAAATTTCCATGAATTCAACTCTACATCAAGCTCATAACACATAATTTCCAAAACTTGATATACTATCATCATAATCAATATTAATTATCACAAATCATAAATTCACACAACAAATTATTCATTCGCTCAACATTATATCTATTATTGATAATGCACAATCATAAATTCTTATCATGAAGCATCAATTACATCTTCCCAATCATAATAATCAAAAAATTAACGTCATAATAAATTATATACACACCTTAATTAAATATCAAGAAGTTATTACATTATCGTACACGATCAAATAATAATAATTTTATTTTATACAATCATTTTTGGTCTGGACAATAAAATTCAATCAGCAATATCAATCATGTCAATATCTATTCTATCAAATTTCATATTTTATCATTGTCAATTCAATATTTTATGATAATACCACAATTTTCAAAAATTCATTAATGTAAATAGGTATCATATCAATCATTTCAAAATAATAAATAAGAAAATTTTTCGTTTAAAAATTTGAGGGTCTTAAACGTAAGACCTCTCAAATTTTTAAATAAAAAGGAATTTCCTTTATTTATTATTTTGAAATAGTAAGGGTTGATTTGATTAATGTGATAAGCTATGGGTTAAATACGCAAATATTTCAAAATAAGTAAGCGGTTATAAAATATTCATTATCGCTCGGAATATTCGTTGGTCGTGGAATATTCGCATCGTTTGGGAATATTCGTATTTACGACGCAAGCCCATGTGTGGGCCCCATAACTAAAAGCGATCGATGAAGAAAACGACAAATATAAGTTGTTTTTAAATAACTGCCAGAAGTTGTTACCAAGTAATATCCGCTGAATACCCTATGGGTTAAAACACACTAATACGCTGTTGTCAAGAAGAAGAAGACACCAGATTGCACCAATTATTGATTCTTACGTAAGAAGGCACTACTCAATAATGGTTACAATGAATTATCGCTCAAAGATTTTATCGAAAGTTAATAATTGTCATATTGATATTTTATATCATCGTTGTTTCAATAATCACATTACACAAGATTTTCATTATCGGCTAATAATTCATATTATCCTAATAATATTATTAGATAACATTATTGGCAATGTCTAGAAAGTTCTCGCCTTAAGGAGAGGTTTGGTCACCTAATCATAGGCCGCCAAGAAGAAGAAATTTTATCGAAAGCCCCTCTTCCTGTGAACCCGCCGTCATTAATATCAGATTCTCAGAATATTATTTGTGAATAATTAATTATTGATTTATATGATGAGGAAAATATTGATTTTATGTGGATATAGATGGAGAAAATTTTAAAAATGACAATTGTTGAAAATTAATATTTTATCTTTTCCTCGATAAAATAATTCATTTAAATATATTATTTTAATAATATATTAATCTATGATATTTTTACAAATGAATGTGGGATATATGAGTATACGAGGAGGAAGAGTATTTTTTGTTGCAATAAATGATTAACACATGTTTTGTGTGTATTGCGGGACCCCATTTATCGATCGAAATTTGATTATAATGTAGAAATCGCCTGCTTGTGGATTTCTTGGCCAATTTCTATTTGGAATTTGGAAAACTTTCTTCCGCAAAGTTGTAGAGAATTGAATTTCCTATAAAAACTCATGAGATTCAAATTTTCTCGATGAAAGGGCTATTTATTATGAATTATCAAGTTCAAGTTCAAATAATTGATTTTTGAAGTTTAAAATATTTAAAATAGGAAAACGTTTTTTTTTTTGTTAGGTGGCCTCATTTAACATGTGTAGGAGCTGAATTCAGTTGGTTCTAAGGTAAAGTATGAGGTTTTGAAAATAAATATTAATATTATATTAAATTTTCGCTTTTAATGTGTTCTAAGAATTTTCCTATAAATAGGTGCTTAGGTTAGAATTGAAAATCACACCGTAAATCAAGTTTTCTCTCTATATTATCGAGCGATTCTTGTGAGTATTTTGAGTATACTTTGAGTATTGCTATACTATGCAAGTTCAAGTCATAGCCTATATCCTGTTTCAACCAAGATCGATCTTCGAGGTAAGTGGATATTATTTTTTTTTTGAATGATATTATTTCTTCAATATCATTATAATCAAAATGTTGATCCAAGTTTTTATCAAATTTGGAACTTTTTTCATGCTCTGGGTTACTATTCATGGGTTACTATTCATGAGTTACTATTCACGAAGTTACTATTCACGAAGTTACTATTCACGAGTTACTATTCACGAGTACTATTCATGAAGTGGAAGATGTTTTTTGTGGAATTTCTATCTTTTGGTGCTCTGAGTTACTATTCACGATACTTGCACTATATTCACGATACTTGCAGACTATTCACGATACTGCACTATTCAATCAAAATAAAAATTTCTTCTTTTCGTCTAAAAATATCTATTCGGATACTAACTCGATCAGATCCATGTTTTGATCATTCTCAATTTTACACCACTACGATTATTTTGAGGTATTTTTGATGCGGATAAAACCAAGTACGAATCCTTAATCCTTAATCCTCACATTTTGTTTCAATCGATTCGCTTTCTTTAAAAATATTTTTTTCATCATCCTCACCTTTAAATGATGATATTATTGAATATCTTCGCCCCTCAGAGTAGCAAAGATGAATGATTTCAAGAATATCTTCGGCCTCAGAAGCAAAGATGAATGTGTGTTGAGATGAATACGACCGATTGATTAATATCTTTACCTCAGAGTGCAAAGATGAAAAAGTGTTTAAATGAATACGACTAATCGATGAATATCTTCGCCCAGAAAGGCAAAGATGAATATTTGATTCCGTATGTATATCGATTGATGTTACAGGATAAAATATCGATGATGGATCGTTAAATTCATAGATTATAGTAGATTTCATTCTCTACGTAACTCTTCTAATGAATTATTATTTCCGCCATGTAATATTGATCCGAAACTTGTTGCCTATCAGATTCTATCGATTTTTCCCTCGTCAAGACTAACGATAATTTGTCAGATATTATCTTAGTCATAATATTCTTTATCGGGCTAGTTGAGCTCACCCTTTCCTTGTTGTTCCATTTTTCTTCTCGTGAGGCGCAGAATGTAAATGTAGTACTAGCCTGGGTATGGAATGAAGGTTCTAGAGAGAGTTGTTTAGTAGTCCTCACCATTTTTGTAAAATAATGAATCAATAATTATGATGGGGATTTATTTGAGTATGTGGATATTGCTCTGTAAGACAATATTATATTTAAACTCACAAGATATATTGTCGTATTTCACACCTACATCAGATTATTGAAGTTGTAGTTTGCTTTTTGTACTATGTATTTGGCGCACTCGTAACGGGTGTCAGGTATACCTATTTTTGGGGCGCCACAATTGGTATCGTAGCTAGGATATGATCTCCAAGTGAGATCGGGAATGTAAACTGGGAGGGGAGAGACGAGTAAATCCTTCGCTAAAGTGTCCTACCTAAGCTTATTTGTTGGTCATATTATATAGGGGTATTATGTGATTTGTTAATTTATTTAATTAACCCTTGTTTTATGATAGTTTTTTAAACGGTCATTGAGTAACGCTAACAATGGAGTGAATGAGATCGTGGAGACACCTCTAATCGCCAACCGTGATAATGTGATGTCAAAGTAAGAAGGAATTAGAGATATCCATGCGTGGTGAGTGAAGAATTGATAGTTGCACTTAGATAATCGCAGAGGTAACAAATTTAGAGTGAGGAAGAAGAGAAGAAGAGGTACCAAGAGAGTTTATTAGAGGTATTTTATGATCGAAATATAGAATTGCAAAATCGTATTCATGAGTTAGAAGAGCAAAGCAAAGAATCACAGTAAATGTGGAGCAAAAGGATGCAACGATTCAAGCCAGGTTACCCGATACGCGATGCTTGAATGTAAGCACTTTTCGCGTAGTATAAGATGATAAAGTCGAATCGAAATGAAAGAAGAAATAACCGAACGAGTGAGAATGAGTGATGCATGGGTAAAAGTCGACGACGCTGATATTATGGAAAGAGATGTCCAATCTAAAAAGAGAAGATTTAACGATAACGGAAGACGTTTAAGAAGATTCAACAACATCAAAGACCATCAACAAATTCTAGGGGAAGAGAACGATCGCCGCTAGATGCTGCGATGATGGAGAGGAGGACATATAAGGTCAAACTGCTCAAAGCCTTCCAAGGTATGCTATAATTGTGGAAAAGAAGGACATATCGCCGAGATCAGACGATATCGAAACCCAAATCCAAAATGTGAATGGTGACTCAAAAGGATGTCCCGTAAAAGTCAAAGTCAATCTGGTTCTTGAAGAGCGCTTTGTCGCGACCGGGTCAAAAAGCGAGGAACCCGAACGGTTAGCACGGTTAGTTAATTATAAATTCTTATAAGTATATACCTTACTAGATACCTGCTCTACCCATTCTTTATCTCTCTTGCTCATGCCAACGCTTGAACTCGACTTACTGAGAGAAATTAGACTTTGACCTATTTATGGAGACTCCATTAGAGAAACTTTCATTACATCCGTTGTTTAAAAATCTTGCTTGATTCAAGTCAGCACTATCACATTACCGTTAACCTTATTTCTATAGAGATATTTTCTTTTGATGTGATTTTAAGGTTAACTACTCATCATGCCAAATTGATTGCTTTTGTAAGGTCATTAGTTTTCATATTCCTAAGCAACTTGTTATTCAATTCAAGCAATCAAACCATCAGAATCAAACATTTTCATATCAAGCCATGAAGTCATTCGCTTATTACGATGTCAAGTTTTCTTAGTCCATGTTATGGATTTGAATAAAGACACGCCGATTTGAATAATATTCTCGCTGTTATTGATTTTTTCCCGACGATTTCCTCAAGAATTTCTCGCTTACTCCCAAAGCCTCGATATTAAATTTTGTATCGACTTTCAACCCCAGACAAAACTCATTTCTAAAATCTCATATCGAATGGCTCCTATCAACTTCGTGAGTTAAAAATTCAACTATAGAATTTGGTACCGAGCCTTTATCTCATGACTTCCTTTCAGGAATTCACCAAGCCGCATCTCCGTAGGGACGCCATATTCGTATGATAAGAACTCGATAGGTGTCATTGTGACGCTATCCAAGATTGGGATACGAGTCACAATGAGAGCAACTCTAAGTCGCTTAATCGAAAGACGAGCTTTCAGGCTTAGTTGGTTATTATCTGAGATTCGTCAAGGATATTCTCAATCGCTATTCCATTAACGCAACGACTCAGAGAGATACAAAATTCGAATGGAGCAAGGAATGCGGCAAAGAGCTTCAAGAACTCAAGAGGAGACTCATTTCAAAGACATATTCTCGACCATACCATCCCGAAAAGCGAACGGTAGTTGACGCGATGAGTAGAGAAGATTATATGCGGAACGAAAAGCGATGATGTCAAGTATAATGACGAGAGCCAACTTTAATAGAAAAAGTTAAGGTCGCTTCAAGCCACCCGAATCTTGAAATCGATGCGTATGAAGAAGAAAGTACAAGAAGGAGCTATTCCTAAGCGAGAATCGATGAAGAAGGAATACTTGAGTCCACTCTGCACTTTGTGTTCCTAACGACTGATTTGAAGTACAAGATTACGATGGAGGCACACAATACCCATTTGCAATCCATCTCGGGAGTACTAAAATGTATTATGATCTTCAACATACATTTTGGTGGAGCAATATGAGAGAGAGATCGCAAAGTTTATCTCAATGTGTTTAACTTGCTAACGTAAAGGCGCGAGCATCTTGTACCTAAGGGTCCGCTAGAACCACTTGAGATTCCTAATGGAAGTGGGAACACATTACTATGGATTTCATTACGGGTCTTCCTACTTGGTTTCAAGGCATCAATGCTATTTGGGTTATTGTTGATAGATTAACCAAGTTCCGCTTATTTTTACCGATACGAGAGACTTATTCCTTTGAACGCCTTTTCTCGTATGTGACGTGAAATGATTGTGAGATCAGATGGCATGCCAAGATCCATAGTTTTAGATCGTGACCCAAGATTCACTTCATGATTTTGGGTTAGTTTAAAGCTATGGGCACGAATTTATTTATCTGGCTGGTATACCATCCTCAAACCGATGGGCAATCGTAAGGGACTATTCAAACTCTTGAAGATATATTAAAACTCGTGGTCCTAGATTTCAAAGGAAGTCGATAAGTACTTGCCATCAGGTGGAATTCTCATACAACAATAGTTATTAAACAAATATAGTATGGTTCCATTCAAGCATTATATGGACAAAAATGTCGCTTCTCCAATATGTTGGGATGAGGTGGGTGAAGCAACATTGTTGGGACCCGAAAGTTAGTACGTATGACTCACCGAAAAGATCCAAATGATTCGACAACGATACAAACCAAGACAAGATCGACAAAAAGAGTTATGCGGATCTTCATCGAAAGGACGGGAATTTAATGTAGGGATCATGATTGTCATGAGTTGCTCCACGGAAGGGAGTTACAAGATTTGGGAAGAGAGAAAGCTCAATCCACGATTTATCGGGTCCCATTTCAAATTCTTGACCGAAAGTAGAAATGTAGCCTATAGACTCATAAGCACTCCGAGTACGTCTCGTGTTCATAATGTGTTTCACATATCTGCATTTCAGAATATGTGAAAGACCCAACCACGCTATCGAAGTTGTAACCGACGAGATAGCCAAGACTTAACGTATGAGGAGGTACCGCCAAGATCGTGGATAGAAGGAGACATGTCCCACGCCAAGCAAAGGTCATACCACAAGTTAAAGTTTTGGGGAGGAATCATGCTATGAGAGGAAATGACCGAATTGGAAACGAAATGAAAGCGAGGTATCCTCATCTTTTCAAACACTGTGTATCGTGACGCCAATTTCGAGGACGAAATTTCATAAGGAGGGAGGTTGTAAGACCCTAAATTTTTTAAATAAAAAGGAATTTCCTTTATTTATTATTTTGAAATAGTAAGGGTTGATTTGATTAATGTGGATAGTTAAGGTTAAATATGCAAATATTTCAAAATAAGCAAGTGGTTATAAAATATTCATTATCGTCTTGGGAATATTCGTTCGTCGTGGAATATTCAGACGGCTTGGGAATATTCGTATTTACCTGCCAAGCAAATGCATGTGGGGCCCCATAACTGGAAAGCGATCGATGAAGAAAACGACAAATATAAGTTGTTTTTAAATAACTACCGTAGTTGTTACCAAGTATCATCGCTGAATACCCTTATGGTTAAAACACACTAATACGCTATTGTCAACAAGAAGATACCAGTATTGCACCAATTATTGATTCTTACGTAAGAAGGCACTACTCAATAATGGTTACAAGAATTATTGTTCAAAGATTTTATCGAGTTAATAATTGTCGCGCTTGATATTTTATATTGTCATGTTTCAATAATCACATTACACAAAGATCTTTCATTATCGAGCAATAATTCATATTATCTCAATAATATTATTAGATAACATTATTGGCAATGTCTAGAAAGTTCTGCTCTAAGGAGAGGTTTGGTCACCTAATCATGCTACCACAAAGAAGAAGAAATTTTTATCGAAAGCCCCCTCTTCCCTGTGAACCGCCTCGTCATCAATATTGTGATTCTCGTAATATTATTTGTGAATAATTAATTATTGATTTATATGATGAGGAAAATATTGATTTTATGTGGATATAGATGGAGAAAATTTTTAAATGACAATTGTTGAAAATTAATATTTTATCTTTTTCGATAAAATAATTCATTTAAATATATTATTTTAATAATATATTAACTATGATATTTTTACAAATCTAATGTGGGATATATGAGTATACGAGGAGGAAGAGTATTTTGTTGCAATAAATGTTTAACACATGTTTTGTGTGTTTGCGGACCCCATTTCTCGATCGAAATTTGATTATAAATGTGAAAATCGCCTCGCTTGTGGATTTCTTGGCCAATTTCTATTTGGAATTTGGAAAACTTTCTTCTGCAAAGTTGTAGAGAATTGAATTTCCTATAAAAATTCGCGAGATTCAAATTTTCTGATGAAAGGGCTATTTATTATGAATTATTGAAGTTCAAGTTCAAATAATTGATTTTTGAAGTTTAAAATATTTAAAATAGGAAAACGTTTTTGGAATGTTAGGTGGCCTCATTTAACATGTGTAGGAGCTGAATTCAGTTGGCAAGGGCAAAAGCGTATGAGGTTTTGGAAAATAAATATTAATATTATATTAAATTTTCGCTTGCGTGTTCTAAGCAATTTCCTATAAATAGTGGTGCTTAGGTTAAATTGAAAATCACACCGTAAATCCTAAGTTTTCTCTCTATATTATCGAGAGTATTCTTGTGAGTATTTTGAGTATACTTTGAGTATTGCTTATACTAAGGCAAGTTTAAGTCATAGCCTATATCCTGTTTCAACTGTAAGACCGATCTTCGAGGTAGTGGATATTATTTTTTTCAGAATGATATTATTTCTTCAATATCATTATAATCAAATGTCGATCCTCAAGTTTTATCAAATTTGGAACTTTTTCATGCTCTGGGTTACTATTCATTATTCATGAGTTACTATTCACGAGTTACTATTCATGAGTTACTATTCACGAAGTTACTATTCACGAGTACTATTCATGAAGCGTGAAGATGTTTTTTGTGGAATTTCTATCTTTTGCGCCTGAGTTACTTATTCACGATACGCAAGACTATTCACGATACTCAAGACTATTCACGATACTGGTGATTATTCAATCTAAAAATAAAATTTCTTCTTTCGTCTAAAACATCTATTCCGGATACTAACTCGATCAGATCCATGTTTTGATCATTCTCTTGAATTTTATACCACTATGATTATTTTTGAGGTATTTTGGATGTGATAAAACCAAGTACTAATCCTTAATCCTTAATCCTCACATTTTGTTTCAATCGATTCGCTTTTTAAAAATATTTTCATCATCCTCGCCTTAAATGATGATATTATTGAATATCTTCGCCCAGAAGGCAAAGATGAATGATTTCAAGAATATCTTCGCCCGTAGTAAAGATGAATGTGTGAGATGAACATTACCGATTGATTAATATCTTTCGCCCAGAAGCGCAAAAGATGAACAGTGTTTAAATGAATACGACTTAATCGATGAATATCTTTCGACCAGTAGAAAGCAAAGATGAATATTTGATTCCAGATGTATATCGATTGATGTTACAGTGATAAAATATCGATGATGGATCATAATTCATAGATTATAGTAGATTTCATTCTCTACGTAACTCTTTCTATGAATTATTATTTCACTAAATATTGATCTCGAAACTTGTTGCCTATTGTATTCTATCGATTTTTCCCTCGTCAAGACTATTGATAATTTGTCAGATATTATCTTAGTCATAATATTCTTTACCGGGCTAGTGAGCTCACCCTTTTCCTTGTTGTTCCATTTTTCTTCTCAGTGGCGGCGAGAATGTAATGAGTACTAGTCGGGGTATGGAATGAAGGTTCTAGAGAGAGTTGTTTAGTAGTCCTCACCATTTTGTAAAATAATGAATCAATAATTATGATGGGGATTTATTTGCATGTGGATATTGTCTAGAAGACAATATTATATTTAAACTCATAAGATATATTGTCAGATTTCACACGACATTTGTAGATTATCAAGTCAGAGTTTGCTTTTGTACCATGTATTTGGCGACTTCGTAACGGGTGTCAGGTATACCTATTTTGGGGGCGCCACACTTACAAATTGTTATATCAGATCGCTTAACATCATTGAAGGCTAACGATAATTTATTCTCGCATTATCTTTGTCATAATATTTTTCATCGGGCTAGTTGAGCTCACCTTTTCTTTCACCGTTTTCTTGTGAAATGAGAACGTAGTAGGGACTAGTTGGGGAATAGAGTGATGGTCCTAGATGGTGCATTAGTAGTCCCTCACTATTCCGTGAAATAGTGTGATAATAAATATAATGAGGAATCCATTGAGTTTGTATACTTTCTAGAGGACAATATTTGTATTAAAATTCACAACATATGTTTTGTCGATTTTACACAACCGTCAGATAATTAGTTTGTATTTGATTCATACTATGTATCCGCGCACTCAAGATGGGTGATGTATACCTAATTTTGGGGCGCCACAACAGTATCAAAGCTTGAGGATATGATCCCCTGCTAGATGTGAAAATAGAACTAGGAGGGGAGAGATGGGGAATTCCTTCGCTAGTATGACTTACCTAAGTTTATTTGGTATTTAATTGGTCGGTCAGAGTATAGGGATAATATGTGATATGTTAATTAACCCTTGTTTTGTGGCAGTATTTGAAAAAGACATCCGAGAATGTTGAGAATAGCAATGAAGCACATGAGACTATGGAGACACCTCTAATTACCAACCAAGATAATGTGATTAGAGATATCCATGTGGTGATTGAGGAATTAAAAGTTGCACTCAAGCTAGTCGCAAAGGTAGCAACTGAGAGTGAGGAAGAAGAGGAACCTGGGGAGGATGTATTAGAAGAACTTATTGATCAAAATGTAGAATTGCAAAATCGTATTCATGAGTTAGAAGAGTAGGCTGAAGAACGAAAGGCGGTCGTGGAGCAAAGGAATGTAACAATTCAAAATTGTATTACCCCAATGTGCGATAATTTAATACGAGCGCTCTTTGGCAGAGTATATCGATATTAAAGTCGAATCGAGAATTCAAATGTCAAGGAGCAACTGAAAGAAGAAATAACTGAACGAGTGAGAATGAAAGATGCATGGGTAAAAGCCACATGACGCGTTGATATTGTGGAAAGAGAAGTCCGATCCATGAAAGCTAAAATAGATGATATGTATTTCTCTTTTTCGACAGCAATTGGGAGAACCCAACATCGAGTTTTGAATTACCCTATACATTGGGGTCAACCCCAATTCGATATAGATCGAAGGCTAATGATTCAGATCATGGAGCAGGAGTACGACGAAGCAGTTGAGGGTGGAATATGCCCTATAGCGAAAGTCAATTCTAGTGCTAATGATGACACCAAAGATTGTCTCGAACAAGTCAAATTCGGTAGTTTAAGGGAGAGCATTTTTCGTGACGAGGAATCAAACGAAGTTATCACGGGTTAGTTAATTATAAATTCTTGCGAAGTCTATACCTTATTCGATACCGCTTCTACCTATTCTTTTATCTCTTGCTTATACTCAACGCTTAAATTTAACTCCTAGGAGAAGTTAGACTTTGGACGTATTGGTTGAAACTTCGTTAGTAAAAACCTTCGTTACCTCCACTATTTATAAATTTTGTTGATTCAAATCGACACTTTCATGTTACCTGTCAATCTTATCTCTTTGAAAATACTTGCCTTTGATACGATTTTTAGAAATCGATTGGTTAACTACTCATCATGCTTGTGAAGGTTGTTAGCTTTCATATTCTTAACCAACTCATTATGCGAATTCAAGCAACCAAACCACTAAAGTCAATCATTGTCATATTAAGCCATAAGTAAAGTGCCCCGGTCCTTTCGTTATTGACTTTCTTGTGTGGAATGCACCGAAGCAAGACTTTCTGTAGGCAACGTCATGAATGACGGTGACAAGTTGATAGGTATCAATGTAACGTGCTATCCAAGTCTTGGATGAGAGTCACAGTTTTGAATGATATTTCTATTGTTAATAAATTTCCTGACGTATTCTTGAAGACTTCTTAGCCTACCCCTAGAGCGTGAAATCGAATTTTGTATTGAACCCAGTACAAAATCCATTTCTTAAACCCTCAAATATTTTCTTCACCTAAAACGAACGTAACATGTGCCAAAGACGTTGGCTCGAGCTGTTGAAGATTACGATCATATCATTCAATACCATCGTGGAAAAGCGAATGTGGTAGCTGACGCGTTGAGTAGAAGATCGTATGCATTTACAAGTGCAAATATACGAACCCCCGTGAAGACAACAAATATACGAGTAGAATCAATTTTAATCGATAAAGTTAAAGCCGCTCAAGCTACACACCCGGAGCTGATGAATGTGAAGAATTAAGAAGGTTCAAGAGGGCGTTATTCAAGAAGCAAGAATCGATGACGAGAGGAAATCTCAACCCTCGATTTAATTGACCCATTTGAAATCCTCGATCGAGTAGGAACTGTGGCTTATATACTCGTTTTACCGCCAAGTATGTCGCGTGTTCATAACATTTTTTTTTACGTATCGACGTTACGTAAATATGTGGACGACCCGAACCACATTATTAATTTAGAACCGGATGAGATAACGGCTGATTTAACGTTTGAGGAGATACATGTTAAAATCTTGGATAAGAAGAATCGTATTCAACACTCAAAGGTTATACCTCAAGAGTTAGAATTTGAAATGAAGTCGAGGTATCCTCACCTGTTCAGCATACCAAGTACGTACGTAAATTTCGAGGGCAAAATTCCATAAGGATGGGAGATTGTGAGACCCTAGATTTTATGAATAAATATTTAATTTTCTCAAAATATTTTTTTAAATATTATGGTGTGGATTTGATATAATGTTATAATTGTGGGTTATATTTATAAATTTTGCAAAGTACGCAAGTTGTTATATAATATTCGATTGGTCGGGGAATATTCTTTTTGTCGGGGAATATCCGTACAACGGCACAATCATTGGTGGACCTCAAGAACGGAATTATTGTTTGATTGAAAACGATAAAATACTTTATGAAAATAACGCCGGAAGTTTTACCGTTAATCGTTGAAACACCCTTATGTTAAAAGTACAAGAATACGCTGTGGTCGCATAGTAGTAGACACCAGTATTGATTATTGATGCTTACGTGAGAAGTCACTAAGTTATACTTAATTATTGCTACAATGAATTGTTGCATCATATCTTCATATTATTGATTCAATTATTGTCACAAAGATCATATGCATAATATTTATTATTATTAAATCAATAATTGAGACGACAAAGTTATTCATATTATTATTTGTAATATTGACAATGTCTAGAAGTTCTCACAAGGAGAGGTTTGGTCACCTAATCATGCTACCAATAAGGAGAAATCCTTATCTGAAAGCCCCCTCTTCCTGTGAAATCGACCTAATTGTTAAATATTGTGAGTTATAATAGTAATGATGAATAAGTTGTGTTGATTAAAGATGAAATTGATTGTTCCATTGTATTGAGATTATTAGTGTTAGTGGAAATTGACATTTATTTCGATGATAATTGATGTCTGGAGGTTATATTGTTCACTCGGGTATTCGGAGCACTTTTTGTGTCGGAGTACTATTCTCGAGTTACTATTCACAAGTTACTATTCACGAGTTACTATTTATGAGGTACTATTCACGAGGTACTATTGATTCACATTCTTATACTATTAGGGGCGGTGGTGCAAAATTGATAATACTTGCATAACTAAGTTAAAAATGGAGGTATAGTTGAAGGTACTATACTGTAATTAATTTTTTTCACATGATTATACTATTTATTCACATGATTATAGTGTTTATTCACATGATTGTACTATTGATTCACATGATTTACTATTAGGGGAGTTGGTGCAAGATTGATAATACTTGCAGGGCTAAATTAAAAATGAAGAAAAAAAAGGAAGGTATTATATACTGTAATATTACGAGTCCCAAAACGTGCAATTATTGAAACTATATTTTCCTATAAATAGAAGCTCATTCTTCCTCCATTTCTCACCAATTCACAAAAGCTTTAGAGCAATTATTATAAAGAGAAATTATAGAGAGAAAGAAGAAAAGTATTCTGCTACTTCACTACTCCTATATCCAGTACTCTTCTTTTTAAGGTAGGGAATATTATTTGTTGTACCCGTAAGGGGTATTATTTGTGAGACCCTAGATTTTATGAATAAAGATTTAATTTTCTCGAATTATATTTTTTTAATATTATAGTATTGATTTGATATAATGTTATAGTTGTGGGTAGTATTTATAAATTTTGCAAAATACGTAAGTTGTTATATAATATTCGATTGGTCGGGGAATATTCTTTTTATCGGGGAATATTCGTACGACGGTACAATCATTGGTGGACCCCACAATAAAATTATTGTCAGATTGAGAAAACGATAAAAATACTTTATGAAAATAATCTATGAAGTTTTACCGTTAATCGTTTGAAACACCCTTGTATTAAAAGTACAATGAATACGCGCGGGTCGCATAGTAGACACCAGTATTGATTATTGATGTTTATGTGAGAAGTCACCAAGATTGTTCAATCAGTATTTGGGACACTTTTCGTGTTGTTACTATTCATGAGTTACTATTCATGAGTTACTATTCACGAGTTACTATTCATGAGTTACTATTCACGAAGTTACTATTCATGAGTTACTATTCACGAAGTTACTATTCATAAGTTACTATTCACGAAGTTACTATTCACCCGATTACTATTTACCCTAGTATTGTGCATTCTAGTATTTGGGTACAATATTATTCCACGAGGAGATGTGCTAATTTTTCGCACTCATTGGTTGAAGATATAATAAGTAAGTCAATATGGACTACCGGTGGAGTTATAATAGTAAATCAATATAGATCATTTGGTTTAAAGTTTTAATAGTAAATCAAGATGGATCGTTGTTTTAAGTTTTAATAGTAAACCAATATGGACCGTCTCGCTTAATAGTGAATCAATCTGGACCGCTTCATGAATTAGTTACTATTCATTCCATTTTCCTATAAATAAAGCTCATTCCTTCATTATTTCTTACGAATTCACCAAACTTTGTAGAGAGAAACTATAGAGAAAGAAGAAAAGTATTTTGTTACTTCACTTTTCCAATATCCAGCTTCTTCTAAGGTAGGGAATATTATTTGTCAGTAATTCGTAAAGGTTATTATTTCTTTTTTATTCATGAATAGAACTTCTGTTATTCTATTCTTTATTATTCTGTTGGAATAACCTGTATACGCGGAATACCCTATACTTGGTGAAATTCTTCTAATATTCCGTTCTTTATTATTCTGTCGGAATATCCTCACATACGCTAACGTTCTGTGGGACCGGTTCCATTATTTATTATTCGTTTAATATTATGTCCGCATGCGCTTCTGTACGGACTCGGTTCCCATTATTTATTATTCGTCGGAATATCCTATCTGTATGCGTTCTGTGGGACCGTTCCATCCTTTATTATTCTCATTGGAATAACTCACTGCTGTGCGGTCTATCGCATGCATGGTGATTTCTTTTGTTATTTCATTCTTTATTATACTTAGTTGGTTAAAACTTTGACTTCTATACTCCAAGAAATTAGTGGAATATCCTTGATATTTAAGCGCTTCATCCAAAGATCTTTTTTATGGAAATATTCTTCTAAGCATTCTTGAATTTTACTCTACAAAGCAAAGATCATGTTGACAATTTGGACGTTATCATTTCCTAGATAAATTAATTCTTGAACTTGTTTTATTGAATTCTTATATCATTGTCATCATCCTCATGTTTATATTATATTGAAAGTCATCTCGCGGCTCTTGTAGTGCATAGATGGACTTGGTATGATTATGACCAGGGATTATTCTAAGATAATCATGACCGTAATATTACAAATGATGTGGTAAAAGTCCTCATTGTCAGTAGTGCATTGATGGACAATTGTTGGCACGATCATGACCATGAATGAATACACAAATATTCTTGGCCCGTAGTGCATGGATAATTGTGGTCGTGATACTAAAGAATATCCTCGGCGAAAAGTGTAAGTGATTCGATGATGTGGATTATTTATTGTCGAGTCCCAAATGATAAAAGTGATGAAAACCTTTTAAATCATAAAAGATAGTAGATTTCATTCTCTACTTGACTCTTTTAATGGATCGCTTGTTCACCGCAGCTTAAACTTGATATTTATTATATTTTATCGGTTTAACATTGTTGAAGGCTAACGATAAATTATTCCGCATTATCTTAGTCATAATATTTCTCCGGGCTAGTTGAGCTCACCCTTTCTTTTAACCGTTCTCTTAAGAAATGAGAATGTAGTTGGGACCAATCGAGGAACAGAGTGATGGTCCTAGATGGTGCATTAGTAGTCCTCACTATTCTGGTGAAATAGTGTGATAATAATAGTAATGAGGACTCCTTTTGAGTTTGTATACTCTCTAGTAGACAATATTTGTATTCAAACTCATGAGCTTTATGTTTTGTCGTGATTGCATACCTATTAACAGTTATTAAGTCAGTTGTATTTGAATTACACCATGTATCCGCACTCAAGATGAGTGATGTATACCTAATTTTGGGGCGCACATTATTTCTTTTGTATTCATGAAGAGAACTTCATTATTCCATTCTTTATTATTCTCACTGGAATAACCAAAGATACGCGACTACCCTATACTTGGTGACATTCTTCTATTATTCCATCTTTATTATTATTCATTTGAATATCCTCGCTTCGCATGCGCTTTCTGTGGGACTGGTTCTCATCTTTATTATTATTCTCGTTGGAATATCCTCGTCAGGCGTTTCACTTTACTTCGGTTCCGCTTTTTATTATTATTCATTGGAATATCCTATTTGTGCATTTTACGCCGGACCTGGTTCCGTTATTTATTATTCTGTTGGAATAACCTGTCTATGTGAAGTACCGCAAGCATGGTGATATCTGTTGTTATTCTATTCTTTATTATTCATTGGAACATCCCGCTTGGGCATGTAATTTCACCGACCTGGTTCCGTTATTATTATTTTGTTGGAATAACCTGTCTATGCGAAGTACCGTATGCATGGTGATTTCTTTTGTTATTCCATTCTTTATTATACTAAGTTGGTTAAAGTTTTGATTTCTGTGTCCATGAAATTAGTGAAATATCCTTGATATTTCAAGGCTTCATCCAAAGATCTTTCATGGACATATTCTTCCGAGTATTCTTGAATTTTACTCTATAAAGCAGTATCATGTTGACACTTTGGACGTTATCAGTTCCTAGATAAATTAATTCTTGAACTTGTTTTATTGAATTCTTATATCATTGTCATCATCCTCATGTTTATATTTTGTTGAAAGTCATCTGTGGTCTGTAGTGCATAAATGGACTTGGTAAGATTATGACCAGGGATTATTCGGGGTAATCATAACCGTAATGTTACAAATGATGTGGAAAAAGTCCTCATTGGCCCGTAGTGCATTGATGGACAGTTTTTGGTATGATTATGCCTATGGATTCTCTTTTCGTCAGTAGTCTGAAGATGAATTATTTTATGGCATGATCGGGGACCGCTGATGAAAATATGATTATCTTTAGTCGTAGTGTATGGATAATTCGTGGTTGTGATACTAAAGAATATCTTCGGCCGTAGTCTTGCGTGGGGTGATTCGATGATGTGGATTATTTATTGTCGAGTCCCAAATGATAAAAGTGATGAAAACCTTTTAAATCATAAAAGATAGTAGATTTTATTCTCTACTTGATTCTTTTAATGGATTGCTTGTTCACCGTAGTTAAACTTGATGGTCATTATATTGTATCGCTTTAACACCGTGTGAAGGCTAATGATAATTTATTTTGCATTATCTTAGTCATAATATTTCTTCTTGGGCTAGTTGAGCTCACTCTTTCTTTCACTGTTCTCTTCAGGAAATGAGAACGTAGCAGGGACTAGTCGGGGAACAGAGTGATGGTCCTAGATGGTGCATTAGTAGTCCTCACTATTCTGTGAAATAGTGTGATAATAAATGTAATGAGGACTCCATTGAGTTTGTATACTCTCTAGTAGACAATATTTGTATTCAAACTCACAGTTTATGTTTTGTCGTATTGTACACGATAGTTGTATTATTAAGTTGTATTTGAATTCTGTACCATGTATCTGGCGACTCAAGATGGGTGATGTATACCTAATTTTGGGGGCGTCACATTATTTCTTTTGTATTCATGAAGAGAACTTCTGTTATTCCATTCTTTATTATTCTGCTGGAATAACCAAAGATATCGCTGACTACCCTATACTTGGTGACATTCTTCTATTATTCCATCTTTATTATTATTCTCGTTGAATATCCCGTTTATCGCGCTTTTACGCCGACCGGTTCCGCTTTTTATTATTATTCTTGGAATATCCTGTTTGTCGTTTTACGCCGGACTGGGTTCCGTTATTTATTATTATTCGCTGAATAACTCGCTCTATCGCCAAGTACCGCATGCATGGTGATTTCGTTGTTATTCTATTCTTTATTATTCTGTTGGAACATCCCGCTTGCGGCAAATTTACTTTGACCGTTTCGTTATTATTATTTTGTTGGAATAACCTGTCTATGCGAAGTACCGTATGCATGGTGATTTCTTTTGTTATTCCATTCTTTATTATACTAAGTTGGTTAAAGTTTTGACATCTGTGCTCCATGAAATTAGTGGAATATCCTTGATATTTGCGCTTCATCCAGTATCTTTTCATGGACATATTCTTCTGAGCATTCTTGAATTTTACTCAACAAAGCAGTATCATGTTGACACTTTGGACGTTATCAGTTCCTAGATAAATTAATTCTTGAACTTGTTTTTATTAAATTCTTATATCATTGTCATCATCCTCATGTTTATATTTTGTTGAAAGTCATCTGTGGCCTGTAGTGCATAAATGGACTTGGTATGATTATGACCAGGGATTATTCGGTGTTATCATAATTGTAATGTTACAAATGATGTGGAAAAAGTCCTCATTGGCCCGTAGTGCATTGATGGACAGTTTTTGGTATGATTATGGCTATGAATTCTCTTTTGGCCGTAGTGCAAAGATGAATTATTTTATGGCATGATCAGGACCGTTGATGACAACATGATTATCTTTAGCCGTAGTGCATGGATAATTCGTGGTCGTGATACTAAAGAATATCCTCGCCGTAGTAGTGCGAGGGTGATTCGATGATGTGGATTATTTATTGTCGAGTCCTGCGATAAAAGTGATGAAAAACCTTTTAAATCATAAAGAGATAGTAGATTTTATTCTCTACTTGACTCTTTTAATGGATTGCTTGTTCATTATGCAGCTTAAACTTGATGGTTGTTATATTGTATCGCTTTAACACTATTGAAGGCTAACGATAATTTATTCTCGCATTATCTTAGTCATAATATTTCTTCTGGGCTAGTTGAGTTCACCCTTTCTTTCACTGTTCTCTTCAGGAAATGAAAACGTAAAGGGACTAGTCGGGGAACGGAGTGATGGTCCTAGATGGCGTATTAGTAGTCCTCACTATTATGTGAAATAGTGTGATAATAAATGTAATGAGGACTCCATTGAGTTTGTATACTCTCTAGTAGACAATATTTGTATTCAAACTCACACGCTTTATGTTTTGTCGTATTGTACACGGCATATTTGTATTATTAAGTTGTATTTGAATTACGTACCATATATCCGGCACTCAAGATGGGTGATGTATACCTAATTTTGGGGCGCTACATTATTTCTTTTGTATTCATGAAGAGAACTTCATTATTCCATTCTTTATTATTCTCACTGAATAACCAAAGATACGCTTACTACCCTATACTTGGTGACATTCTTCAATTATTCCATCTTTATTATTATTATGTTGGAATATCCTCATTTATGCTTTCTTTTACGCACGGACTTTGTTCCGCCTTTTTATTATTATTCCATTGGAATATCTTGTTCATGCGCTTTCACCGACCTCGGTTCCGTCTTTATTATTATTCTCGTTGGAATATCCTCGTCATGCATTTTACGCCGGACCGGGTTCCGTTATTTATTATTCTGTTGAATAACTTTGTCTATGCTTAAGTACCGCATGCATGGTGATTTCGTTGTTATTCTATTCTTTATTATTCTCATTGAAACATCCTCGCTTGGTCTAATTTCACTTTGACTTGGTTCCTTTATTATTATTCATTGAATAACTTGTTCATCTGAAGTACCGCATGCATGGTGATTTCTTTTGTTATTCCATTCTTTATTATACTCAAATGGTTAAAGTTTTGACTTCTATACTCTATGAAATTAGTGGAATATCCTTGATATTTCAAGCTTCATCCAAAGATTCTTTCATGGACATATTCTTCCGAGCATTCTTGAATTTTACTCAACAAAGTAGTATCATGTTGACACTTTGAACGTTTTCAGTTCCTAGATAAATTAATTCTTGAACTTGTTTTATTGAATTCTTATATCATTGTCATCATCCTCATGTTTATATTTTGTTGAAAGTCATCTTTGGCCTGTAGTGCATAAATGGACTTGGTATGATTATGACCAGGGATTATTCGATGTAATCATAACCGTAATGTTACAAATGATGTGGAAAAAGTCCTCATTGGCCCTTAGTGCATTGATGGACAGTTTTTGGTATGATTATGGCTATGGATTCTCTTTGGCCGTAGTGCAAAGATGAATTGTTTTATGGCATGATCGTGACCATTGATGAAAACATGATTATCTTTAGTCAGTAGTGCATGGATAATTCGTGGTCGTGATAATAATGAATATCCTTGGCCGTAGTACAGGTGTGATTCGATGATGTGGATTATTTATTAAGTTTGAGTCCCAAATATAAAAGTGATGAAAAACCTTTTAAATCATAAAAGATAGTAGATTTTATTCTCTACTCAACTTTTTAATGGATTGCTTGTTCACCGCAGCTTAAACTTGATGGTTGTTATATTGTATCGCTTTAACATTTGTTGAAGGCTAACGATAATTTATTCGCATTATCTTAGTCATAATATTTCTTCTTTGGGCTAGTTGAGCTCACCCTTTCTTTCACCGTTATCTTCGTGAAATGAGAACGTAGCGGGGACTAGTCGGGGAACGAGTGATGGTCCTAGATGGTGCATTAGTAGTCCTCACTATTCTGCGCTGAAATAGTGTGATAATAAATGTAATGAGGACTCCATTTGAGTTTGTATACTCTCTCTGAGGACAATATTTGTATTAAAATTCACAACATATATTTTATCGTATTTTACACGCATCGTAGATAATTAGTTTGTATTTGTATTCTATACCATGTATCTGGCGACTCAAGATGGGTGATGTATGCCTAATTTTGGGGGCGTCAGAATAGTGAGGACTACTAATGCTATCATCTGGACCGTCACTCCGTTCCCCGACTAGTCCCTCGCCACGCTTTCATTTTCGTAAGAGAACAATGAAAGCAAAAGGGTGAGCTCAACTAGCCCAAGAAGAAATATTACGACTAAGATAATGCGTAATAAATTATCATTAGCCTTCAACAAAGGTTAAACCGATAAAATATAACAAACATCAAGTTTAATCTGCAATGAACAAGCAATCCATTGTAAGAGTCAAGCGAGAATAAAATCTACCATCTTCTATGATTTAAAAGGTTTTTCATTACTTTTATCACCGAGACTCACTTTTAATAAATAATCCACATCATCCCTGCAAAGGATATTCATTAGTATCACGACCACAAATGGATTTTTGCCGCCATGCGGTAATCCACGTAGACAGATTATTCCAACTGAATAATAAAAAATGGAATAATGTAAGAATTCACCCAAGCGCATGCGTAATTGCATGCATGTGTTATTCCAATAGAATAATAAAGAATGGAACTAGGTCATGCGTAATCCGCATGCATGTGATGTTCCAAATGTAATAATAAAAAATGGAACCAGGTCATGCGTAATCCGCACAGATAGGATGTTCCAACAGAATAATAAAGAATGGAACCAGGTCATGCGTGATCCGCACAGACAGGTTATTGCAACAGAATAATTAAAAATGGAATAACAACCTATACGAGTATTGAAAGAAAATAACTCTCTTCATGAATACGAAAGAATAATACCCCTTACGAGTACAACAAATAATATCCCTTATCGTAAAAAAAGAGTATTCCGATTGGTAGGGCGATGCTATTCTTGAAGAAAACTTATATTGTTTTTCTACGCTCAAAGCTTCTGAAAACTCTAAAGAAATACACTCAAGATTATAGAAGAAGAATTCTCTGAATTCCTGGTGTGATTTCAATTCTAACTAAGCATCCTATTTATCGGAGAATGGAAAGGATACTATGCAATAAAATATAATATATTCTAAGTATATATATATATATATATTTATATTTTATTTAAAATCTAATAAAACAAATAACTTTATAAAAAGTATTCTGCTTTTATATAAAAAAGATTTTACTATGCAAAACACTATGCAACACTATGCATAATAAAATATAATATATTATATTTATAGACTAATAAAACAAATAACTTTATAAAAGTATTCTATTTTATATAAAAAGATTTTACTATGCAAAATACTATGCATAATAGAATATAATATATTCTATTTATAGTCTAATAAAACAAATAACTTTATAAAAGTATTCTGTTTTATATAAAAAGTTTTCTGTTTTATTACATTAATAATACTAATAAAACAAAATTATCATCATTATTATAATTCACAATATTAATCATCCAGGTCGTTCCCAGGAAAGAGGGGGCTTTCCAATAAGGATGTCTCCCTATCAAAAAGTAAATTAGGTGACCAAACCTCTCCTTGATAGAACTTCTAGACATCGTTAATATTTTAAATAATAATATTATTAACTTTGTCATCTCAATTATTGATTTAATAATATATAAAATATTGACAATAATATAATCAAATAACGTGAGATACTATGCAGCAATTACTGTGACAATAATTGAACAAAATTGAGTGACTTCTCACGTAAGCATCAATAATCAATACCGTGTGCTACTATGCAACCACACGACATCGTATTTTTTTAACACCGGTGTTTCAACAAAGAATGGTAAAACTTCTGTCGTTATTTTCACAAAGTATTTTTGTCGTTTTCTCAATTCGATAATAATTCTGTTGGGGGGTCCACCAATGATTGTGCCGTTGTAAGAATATTTCCTGTTAAAACGAATATTCCCCGACCAATCGAATATTATATAATAACTTGCGTACTTTGCAAAATTTATAAATATTACCTACAACTATAACATTATATCCAATTCATTCCATAATATTCAAAAATGATATTTATAGAAAATTCATCTTTATTCATAAAAGTTGGGGTCTTACTTGTTATTCCATTCTTTATTATTATGTTGGAATAACCTGTCTATGCGAAGTACCGCATACATGGTGAAATTATTCTGTTATTCTATTCTTTATTATTCTGCTGAATAACTCCGTCTGCAAGCGTCTATCGCATGCTTGGTGAATTCTATTGTTATTCCATTCTTTATTATTTCGTTGGAACATCCTGTCTGTCCAGATTACGCATGACCTGGTTCCATTCTTTATTATTCTGTTGGAACATCCTGTCTATGTGGATTACGCATGATCTGGTTCCATTCTTTATTATTCGTTGAATATCACGTCGCGCTCGCGGATTACTGCATGCGGTGAAATGATCCTTTGTATTCATTCCTTATTAACTTATGGAAATGATCTGTCTACGTGGATTACCGCATGGCGGGCGAAAATCCATTTGCAGTTTCATATATTCTATTATACTCAATTGGTTAAAGTTTTGGCTTCTATACTCCATGAAATTAGTGGCATATCCTTGATATTTGTGCTTCATCCAGTATCTTTTCATGAAAATATTCTTCTGAGTATTCTTGAATTTTACTCCACAAAGCAGTATCATGTTGATAATTTGGACGTTATTGGTTCCTGGATAAATTAATTTATAAATCTTTAAAATTTATTCTTGAACTTGTTTTATTGAATTGCCATCATCCTCATGCTTAGATTATGTTGAAAGTCATCTGTGGCATGTAGTGCATAGATGGACTTGGTATGATTATGACCAGCTGATTATTCGGTATAATCATGACCGTAATGTTACAAATGATGTGGAAAAAAGTCCTCATTGGTCCGTAGTGCATTGATGGACAGTTTTTGGTATGATTATGGCTATGAATTCTCTTCGGCCAAGGGTGCAAAGATGAATTGTTTTATGGCATGACCAGGACCGTTGATGAAAACACGATTATCTTTGGCCCGTAGTACATGGATAATTCGTGGTCGTGATACTAAAGAATATCCTTGGCATGTAGTACAGGGATGATTTAATGATGTGGATTATTTATTAAGTTGAGTCTCAGCGATAAAATTTATGATAATTTTTTTTTAAAATCATAGAAGATAGTAAATTTTATGCTCTACTTGACTCTTCTAATGGATTGCTTATTCCGCTGCAGTTGTTGATCTAAAACTTGTTGTCTATTATATTCTATATGTTGTTATACTGTTGAAGGGTAAGGATAATTTATTCTGCATTATCTTAGTCATAATATTTTTTACTAGGCTTATTGAGCTCACCCTTTCTTTCAATGTTCTCTTCAGGAAATTAGAATATAGCTGGGACTTGTCGGGGAATGGATTGACGGTCCAGATGGTTACATTAGTAGTCCTCACTATTCTGTGAAATAGTATGATAATAAATGTATTGAGGACTTATTTTGAGTTTGAATACTGTCTAGAAGATAATATTAGTATTAAAACTCACAGTTATGTCTTGTCGTATTCTACACGGCAGTTGTATTATTAAGTTGTATTTGTATTCTATACCATGTATTTGGCAACTCCGAATGGGTGATGTATACCTATTTGGGGGCATCACACTGTGCAGTATGGGAGACGACTCTACTGTCGGGCAGCTGTACGTTGTGCCGACATCTTCTTGAACGTCTCGCCGTCCCAAATGCTGCACATCTGGTCCCAAACCGCATCACTAATGAAATTTGGCCGGACATCCTTAAGTGTCTATCCATCAGCCATCTTCGCCTGGGTCATCTTCTTCCAGTCGTAGACCCACTTGTGCCAATTCATCTTCAAATATTTATGTAGAACAGTCATGCCATGGGCTTCTTGCCCGTCCTCAAAGCGGTAATATCTCAACACATTATACATTAAGAAGCTTAGTAGACAACATGAATCAAAGAGGTAAAAACATATTCAAATGGAATATAAAACTAACATATGAATGAATGACATCTTACCCTAAACTCAACAATAATCAGCTGACGTGTACGGTATTCCACATCCACCCACCTTATCCACAGGCTTGAGAATCGGTTGCGGACGATCCCAAGCAACGTGTTCCTTGGCGTCGCGTTAAGGATACTAAAATTGAAATTAATACATTTGCAAATTACAAAGAATATATAAGAACTAAATACTTATGTCAATACTATATAGGACTATGAAATTACCTATTAGTCTCAACAGGACAAATAAGCGGCGCCTGGGCGGATTCCCTACCAAGCCACGTGCTAGTCCCCGCGAAGGCCTACGTCGATCACCTATGTAGTGAAATACATCAATATTTATATAAACGAATATAATGTCAATACTATATAAAATAAAAAATAATAAGATGTATCCCAACAAAATATGTAATTATACCTGACGATCCGGCCTGATCATCACCCCCCACTACCTGCACGCCTACCACGATCGCCGTGTGGTGTACGCGCCATATGTATATATACTATCAAATCATTAAAAAATATTATTAGACATTCGTAAACACAATATTTTTGAACAGTAACAAAGAGGATAACATACAGATACAACTAAAAGAATATAACATAAATAGTAACCTAAAAGGATACAACATAAATAGTAACCTAAAACAACTAACACCTTATTTAGTAGATTAATATAAGTTGAAGAAAATGATTGTACTACTAAAAACTATTACATTTGAATACAACTAAAAGGACACAAAGAGTACATACTCCTAATCATTTATATCATCAAAGCCATCAATATCAGAATCATCATCTTCGAGCAGTAGATCTTCAATATCGTTGTCATCACCATCTTCGTCATCCTCAACGATTTCTTCAATTATATCTACCTGCTCAAGAACATCGTATTCACTTTCGATATCGACGACATCATCTTCTTCTTTACTAGACTCACTAATAATTGTCACATCAGCATGTGTGACACTAGTAGACTCGACTTGTAAAGGTTCATCGTCTGGACGAGGAGCTATGCCTTGAAAACCACAGGCTTTGGTAGTTATAACAACACATCATGGGCTTGCAGAAGTCTTAACACTCCGCGCGTAGTACACCTGTGTTGCTTGACTTGCTAAAATAAAAGGCTCATTTGAGTTTGGTTTTGACTTAACATTAACAGTCACCAGCCCTGAATTTTTATCTACTCTAACTCCATTCTCAACATCAAACCAATGACAATTGAAGCAAACTAACTCTTTATGACCACAATATTTGAGAACGACAACTTCTAGCAATCGTCCATACCAGTCATCCCAATGATTATCATAGCAGCTACCTTTAACCACAACACCAGAATCAGAAGAAATGACTTCCCCAATATCGTAGCACTTAAATCTGTAACCATTGACAATGCAGCATGTATAAGTATCTACAGATCTTTCAGGGCCGTCTGCTATAAACTTTAGCTGAATGTCAGCTAACTCATCTGTGAGGACTTAATGTACATGAACACAACATATTCTAAAGTTAATTATGCCATAAGATTATGTATATGATGGTAGATTCATTGAAATGCAAATCGGTTAGACTTACATGATCTTTAAACCATTGCACAAATTCTCTATTCCTCAAATTTTGCAAATCCCCGTCCGATATAATCGGATTCGCTTCACATATCTCAGCATCATATTGACTGCAATATAGTTATATACTTAATGTGTATGGAAGGAACTTATAGCAGTAACACAAGGCATATATAGTTATGGCTACTTACTTAATGTATGACGCTACTTCTTTTATGTTGACAAGTGCATATAATGTGGCCGTTGCATACTCTCTATCGGTCAAGAATCACTTTTTTCCCGCAAAATGGTTGTACAGGATGACTAAAGGCCGTTAATTCTCCATTTTCCTCATGCGTGACAGCCTCATTCTGACATAAGCGATTGTGCCTCTACACGGGCTTGGTTCTTCACCTTTTGTTTTAGACGTCTTATATACCTATGTTTTATGTATGCATGTATAAATTAGTAAACAAGAATGCACATTTCAACGTATTAAAAACATAAATGTCATTACCTCTCGAATGGATATAACCTGTTGGGATAATGCATATTATGATTTGGTATTTTAATGTATATGCTCATGATTATTTGTAAAGTCCTTCAAGTAAGGTATGTACAAGGACTTAGTGATAAGATCAAATTTGTTAGGTTGATCTAAGCTCTTAACGTGTATCATTTTTCTTAAGAATGTATAGATAGAAAGATCAAAGCTGTTAGGTTGATCTTGAGATGTAATAGATAGTCTTCAAAGAAATCAGAGTGTATAAATCTGATCAACATTGCAGAAGTCAAGGCAGAAACGTAGAGCTTCAAAGATCGTAGTGTGCCTGCCTTGAAGGGCCTCTTCGGAAATCGTAGAGTGGTCCCAACGTTTGCCGAGCCAACTCAACGATCGTAGTATGCTGAAGGAAACGTAGAGTTTACAAGTCAACGATCGTAAAGTGCTCTCGGAAACGTAGAGTTTACAACTCAAGCAAGCAAAAATCGTAGTGTGTAAGGACTTCAGAGAAATCGTAGTGCTCTCACCGATAAAGATCGTATCAGCATCAAGGCGACAAGTCACCATGATCTCAATCGTAGAGTATCATCCGCCTTGTGTCGTAAAAACGTCGAGCCTCATAATTTGTGTGGAGATAGGTTCCAACAAAAGAGGAATGGCTTCTAAACGCCGCAGTACTCACCAAATCCCCAAAGACATAAGAAATATCCTTAGATGCAACAAAGAAGCGTATCAAGAAGCTAAGAAAAGTACCATTGGTAAGGGGGGAAAACATCTTTTCGTGTTAGTGAGAAAGCGCCCACAGTGTCAATGGGCCGTAATGCATTTCAGAAGATGTGCAGAAATGTCTCCATCAGAAATCAGAAAAGTTAAATGCATTTAATGCCTCAACGGATGGATCCAACGGATAGTTTTCAAGATCACATATATGCAAATCAAGCAGATAAGAGAGAAGTAAGCAAGCATTGAAAAAACAACGTGAACAACTCTCAAGCTCAACTCTACGATCTGAGAATTAGCAAAGCTTGCTCACCTACTCAGCTTTTCGAACAAGTGCTTAAACAAAGAATCGAGTAGCAACCATCAAGAACTCAACATTTATCAATCAATCAAGAAGAGTACCAAGTCTCATTGGACTTGAAGAGTTCTAAGTGAATCAGTAAGAGAGCCAAGTCTCTCGGACTTGAAGAGTTCAAGAGTGAACTAAGAAGTTCCTGGGATCACCGGGTCTAGAAGGAATCAGTGATTCGGAAGTTGTAAAAGACATCCTTAGTGGATATCCTACTCGCCGAAAGAAGAGTGGACTCAGAGCTTTAAGTGCTCAACCACTTAAAACGACCGTGTCTTTTACATTCATAACCATAACTCGCTATATAATCCTCACTCTCATAACTCCACCGCTTTGTAAAGAAGATTAAAACAAACATCATTTCCGCTAAGTTTTAATCATCATCAAAGAACAAGTTTAAAACGAAAAAGATTTTTAAATATCTATTCAACCCCCTTCTAGATAACTATTGTGCCAGCTAGGAACTAACAATTGGTATCAGAGCAAGTTCTATTTCACAGCTTACAAGCTTTAGTAGATCCAATGGCACACGTGCCAAGCGAATCTAGAACTGGAGGAGGCAACAAACCACCAATGTGCAACAAGGATAAATTTGCAAACTGGAAAGTCAGGATGCAAGCATACATGGACTCAATAGATGAAGATCTATTTGAGACCATTCAAAATGGGCCATATATTCCAACGAAGCTTGACGATACAAACAGAATACAAATCAAGGTTACAGAAGAGTGGACAGACAACGAGAAGAAAGTTGTCCAACTTGACAAAAAGGACAAGAACATCATGTTCCAATCCTTAGAAGACGATCTGTCTGAAAACGTTGTCAACAGCAAAACAGCTAAGGAGGTTTGGGAAGCATTGTTGATCATGCACGAAGGAACCGAAGAAGTCAGAGAAAACAAACAATCTCTCCTGACACAACAGTATGAGATGTTTGCTCATGTTCAAGGAGAAAACGCGACTGCCACCTATGAGAGATTCAACGTTCTGCTCAACTCTCTACGAGCATATGGGAAGATCAATCCTAACAATGATCTGATCATAAAGTTCATGAGAGCCCTACCGAGCAAGTGGGATGCCAAAACCACTGCGATAAGAGAGTCAAAGAATCTTCACGAGATGACAGTTCAACAACTATATGGCAATCTCCCCGACATACTGAACCGGAGTCGACTCAACGAAATAAACCCTATCAGAAGGAAGAAGGAAGGATAAGGGTGTTGCTCTAAAGGCAACCGAAAGTGCATCACAAGTCAACACTGAGATTGACTCTGATTATGATGAAGACCTTGCTATGCTGGTAAAAAGACTTAGAAGGTTCATGCGTCAAGGCAAAACCAGCAAGCCAAAGAAGGTCAGCAACTACGGCAGCCAGGAGCAAATAAATGATTTATGCTATAACTGCAAGAAGCCTGGCCACTTCATTGCCAACTGCAACAAACCTCTAAGAGAAGAACTAAAGAAGAAACAACATGCAAAGAAGGAATACAAAGGAAACAAAAGGCCTCAGAAGAGAGACAAAGGCCTGGTAGCTGGAGGATCATGGAGCGATTCAGACAATGACTCCAATCCTGACTCGGAGATGATGAAGAACCACAAATGGCTAATCTGTGCTTAATGGCCAAACATACAAAGGATAAACAAAACCTCAACATTCATGATGTAAGTCTCGATGAGGTATTTGACTTCAACTCACCTGATGTAGACATAAATGATTTAAGAACTGCACTGTATGGCATAACCACTGATCTACATCAATACATGAAGTGGTTCAGAGTTTTATCTAAGGATCATTCACTTCTTCAAGAGGAGAAGAAGAAAGTTCAAGAAGAGCTTGAAACAACCCTTCTAAGTACTAACCTCTTCTCCAAGCTTTAGGCTGAGAATGAGATCTTAAAACAGACAAACACACTCAATGCACAAAGAGAGTCTGATCTAACCTCTAAAATTGAGGAACTAGAAAAGACTATCTCTACATGGAACAAATCCTCATCATCCATGGACTCAATGCTCTCTAGTCAGAGAAGTACATTCGATAGAACAGGGCTTAGGCTTTGGGGAATCCATCTTAGAACCATGTGTGGAAAAGACAAAGGAAACTAGCACTAGTAATGCCTCAAGTTTCAGTAGAAGCATTACCTTTGTGAAATCCTCACAGAAGGAAGAACAAGTTCAACCTTGTTCTACTGTCTCCATTCATACTTAAAGGAATAAAGGATCTCACGCTGGCCTGGGATTCATAAAAGAGAAGAGTAACCTAACCTCTACTCACCAACCTCGAAGAATCGTAGAGTCAAGCAAGACCAATTCTATGAATCAACCGGGAAGGTACAGTAGAGGTAAGGCACACTCATCACTATCTATGAAATCCAGGGACACGTGGAAGAATGAGAATCAGGTTAACAGAAGGACAACCAAAGAACCACACAAGTCCAAATGGAGGATGAATCCTCATACACACACATGCATGCACCATACTAGATGTTTTATATGCAATAAATATGGTCACAAGGCTGCCAAGTGCTATTATAGTTCCATGCATGTAAGACCCAAGATTAAACAGATTTGGGTCCCCAAAGGCACTAACAAAGAAGGACCCATGCAAATATGGGTACCAAAATGAAGGTTCAATGTTTTGACAGGAAAAGAGCTCCACGATCACTACATGGTATCTGGACAGTGGATGCTCAAGGCACATGACAGGGAACAAAGCCCTTCTATCTAACTACATAGAGAAGGAGGTACCTCGTCATCTTTGGAGACAACGGCTGGGTAAGACAAGAGGATATGGCTCTCTGGGCAATGGTGCAAGATCTTTCAAAGAAAGTAGCATATGTGGAAGGTCTCCAACACAACCTTCTAAGCATCAGCCAACTCTGCAACAATGGTCATCAAGTGACATTCTTCAACAACCAATGTCAAGTCAGAGATTTGAAGACATCCGTCAGAAAGCTAACTGACAAGAGAAGGAAATGTCTACACAAAGGATCTTGGTTAACTAAGCTCGATGAGACAATATGTTTTCTCGCAAAAGCATCTCAAGAAATGAGTCATGGCATGGCATGACCATGATTTATCTCACTTAAACTTCAAAAAAATATTTGATGTCCAAACCGGCATCTAAAAAGATCTCAGAATCGCCTATCTAAGTTTAACTTCGTAAAAGAAAGGCCATGCAATGCCTGCCAGCTTGGAAAGTAAACCAGAAGCTCATTCAAAATCAAAACTACCAACTATATGGACAAGCCCTTGCAGTTGCTTCACATGGATCTATTTGGGCCAATTCCAACAACTAGTCTTGGAGGAAAAAGATACTATCTAGTTATAGTCGACGACTACACCAGATTCACATGGGTATTCTTTCTAACTTCAAAGGATAAAACGAGCTCCCAATTAATCAAGATGTTCAAACTGGTGATGAACGAGAAATGAGAGAAAATCAAGGCCATAAGGAGTGATCATGGCAGAGAATTCGACTTCTCAGAAATGGACCAGCTTCTACATGCATAATGGGATCACCATAACTTCTCACCCACGAACTCCTCAACAAAATGGAGTAAATTTGAAAGAAAGAATGTAACCTCGATAGAGGTCGAAGAACTCAACTTGGAGCAAAGATTTCATCTACCAATACTTCTAGCGTAAGTCATCAACACTACATGCTACACGAGAATGTATCACTAATACACTCTACGATCAAGAAGACGCCCTACTTAACTATGGAAAGGAAGAAAGCCAAGTGTCGCCTACTTTCATGTTTTCTACCGTATATGCTACATTCTCAACAATGGAAAGCAAGACTGACAAAATTTCAAATTTCAAGTCGACGAAGGAATCTTTCTTGGATATGCCATGATAGTAAGGCTTACAGAGTGTTCAACAAAAGAGACTCGAGTGTTGAAGTCTCAATTCATATCATCTTCGATGAAATGCACTCGCATAACACGATAGCTTTAAGACACTACGACCGATAAAGGCGTATACACTACGAATGAAATCGTCGAGCCCAACACTACGATCGTAGTGCCAAATAGTGAAATCGTTAAGCAAAAAAATGAGATCGTAGAGAGGTCTATGCAAGACAATGAACCTCCACACCAAGAAGAAGAAATAGATCTTGAAGACTTAAGACAAGAAGGCATCAGAAAAGATGTCCCAACCGGTAACAGATGGGCCAGAAATCACACTCAGGATCTAATCATTGGAGATCCGAGTGCTAGAGTCAAAACAAGAGCTGCTAATCAAAATGAATGCTTTTATCTAAGCTTCCTATCACAAACAGAACCAAAGAAGATATAGGATGCTATGGAAGACTCCAGTTGGATAGAAGCTATGCAGGAAGAACTCAACCAATTTGAGCGAAGTAAAGCATGAAGATTGGTACCAAGACCAAAGAGTAATCCTGTCATTGGAACCAAGTGGGTCTTCAGAAATAAAATGGACGAAGATGGAGTTATTACCAGGAACAAGGCAAGACTAGTGGCAAAGGGTTACTCTCAAGAAGAAGGCATTGACTACGATGAGACATTTGCACCTGTTGCCATATTAGAAGCCATCAGAATCTTTCTTGCCTTTGCTGCTCACATGAAGTTCAAAGTCTTTCAGATGGATGTCAAAAGTGCATTCCTAAATGGAGAACTCCAAGAAGAAATCTATGTAGAGCAACCTCCGTGTTTCATCAATCCATCTCTTTCCAATTATGTTTATAGATTAGACAAAGCCTTATATGGTCTTAAACAAGCACCTAGAGCATGGTATGAAACACTAACTAACTTCTTAATTGAAAATGGGTTCACTAGAGGTAGAGTAGATACCACACTGTTTCTTAGAAAGCATAAAGACAAAGTCTTATTAGTTCAAATATATGTTGATGATGTTATTTTTGGTTTTACTGACGAAAAGATATGTAAGAGATTCTCTAAGCTGATGTAGAGCAAGTTTGAAATGAGCATGATGGGTGAACTGAATTTCTTCCTTGGACTGCAAGTAAAGCAGACTGATAAGGGAATTTTCATAAACCAAGCCAAGTACGTCAAAGACTTACTCAAGAAGTATGGAATGGAATCAGCCTCTCCCATGAAAACACCAATTGCTCCTGCAACCAAGCTTGACAAAAGATGAAAAGGGTAAAAGTATTGATATAACTCAATACGAGAGGTATGATAGCTCTCTTTTTATATCTAACCGCCAAGAGACTGCATATAATGTTTGCAACATGATATGTGCTAGATTTTAGGCTAACCCTAAAGAGTCACATTTGTCACCACCAAAAGAGGATCTTCGTGTATCTCAAGGGTACACCTTACTGGGGCTTTGGTACCCCAAGGAATCCTCATTTGAACTAACAGATTCACAGATGCCGATTTTGTAGGATGCAAAATAGATAGAAAGAGTACCAAAGGGCACTTGTCAATTGCTAGAAATGACTTGTGTCCCGTTTAGCAAAAAGCAAAACTCAAGATTCACTTCAACCGCAGTAAGTTTAATACATTGTTTTGCGGCAAATTCAATGCTGCTCGAGATCCTATGGATGAGAAATCAGCTAGCTGACTATGGGTTTGATATCAAATCTATTCCCATTCACTATGATAACACAAGTGCCATAGCAATAACTCATAATCTCAAGTTATGCATTCTAGACTAAGCATATAGAAATAAGGTATCACTTCATTAGGGATCATGTGCAAAATGGAACTATATCCTTACAATATATCCCTACTGAAAATCAACTTGCTGATGTTTTTACAAATCTTCTAGATGAATCTAGATTTAATAAGTGAGCTAGGCATACTAAATCTACAACCTTAAAATATATGCTCTAGATATGTGCTAACCATACAGATACAAAATGCTAAGCTCAAAATCATAGACATGATCAAGGGAAGTCCACGATCGTAGAGCTGAAAAGACAACTACCTCAACGATCATAGCGAAGACTTAACCATCGTAGTGCAGACTCAACGATGACAAAAGCCCCATCAACAAAGCAAGAATGCACCCTGTGATGATAAAATTCAAAACAAAGCAATTCCTCTGATAAGCGCCTCAGGAACAAACCTAACCCTTGACTCACTCCAAGAGGTTGGCCCTTCCTGAGTTACCTTAAAAGAATGCTTTATCAAAAACTCATCACAAGGATCCAGACAGACTCGAAGATCGTAGCTCAGACACGATGAACGCTGGACAGACTCGACGATCGTAGATCAGACTCGACAAATGTAAAGCACTCAACGATCACTAAACTACCTCAATGATTGTAGTCCTCCTTAAGGACACCTCAACTCTGTAGGAGCCGAGGGCAAATCAGTACAATCCTTATCAGTCAAACTCGTAGAGTAAAGCAAAAGTCGACAACTGTCCCACTAAGCAAAGAGGAGAGAGGGAAGTTATAAGTACAAAATGAAATCGTATTTTTGAAATCAGAAGTTCAAAAGATCATCTCTCTCTCATCCTCTCTCAAAGCAGAAGCCCTAAATCAGAACAAAACTCAGTCATATCTCTCTTCCAACAACAAAATCAATGGCGGCATACAGTGTTATCTCAGGCTATAAACTTTGTTTTGACGAGTTCAAAATAGCTCAACCCAAGTTCCACAAGACTCTGGCCTTACTGAAGAAGGCAGGTCTCGAAGAGGCCTTAAGCACAGATACTTTAATTTATCCCATGTTAGTGAAAGAGTTCTATAGAAATGGAGTATTTCAAGACAACGTCATCACTACGAGAGTAAGGGATGTGGTAATTAGACTAAAGGCTGAAGACATGAACCTCGCCCTAGGTCTCAAAAATGAAGAGCATCCATTCTTAGATAGCGTAGACTTCCAAGAGGGACTCAGAAGAATGCATCACAAGAAACTCCCCTCTGTGAAAGGGTACAAGAAGAAGGAGTTCCCACAGAGGTATGAATTTATAGCCGATATAGTTGGGAAATGTATATGCTACAAGAGCTCAGGTCACGACTGTAAGACCCCGAAGTTTTTTAAATAAAAAGGAATTTCCTTTATTTATTATTTTGAAATGGTAAGGGTGGATTTGATTAATGTGGTTAGTTATGGGTAAAATGCTAAATATTTCGAATAAGCAAAAGGTGATAAAATATTCATTATTGTTGTCTGAATATTCGTTTTGTCGTGGAATATTCAGATCTTTCTGGGAATATTCGTAAATGCGGCCAGCCAGCCCATTTTGTGGGCCCCATAACGGAAAGCGATTGGATGAAGAAAATGACAAATATAAGTTGTTTTTAAATAATCTACGTAGTTGTTACCAAGTATCATCGTTGAATACCCAAAGTGGTTAAAACACACTAATACGCCGTTGTTGAACAAGAAGACACCAGTATTGCACCAATTATTGATTCTTACGTAAGAAGGCACTACTCAATAATGGTTACAGAATTAATGCTCAAAGATTTTATTGAGTTAATAATTGTCATATTGATATTTTATATTGTTTGTTGTTTCAATAATTGTCATTACACAAAGATCTTTCATTATCGAAGCAATAATTCATATTATCCTAATAATATTATTAGAAAATATTATTGGCAATGTCTAGAAATTTCGCTCTAAGGAGAGGTTTGGTCACCTAATTGCGCTACCAAAGAAGAAGAAATTCTTATTGAAAGCCCTCTTCCCTGAACCGCCGTCATTGTCAATATCAGGATTCTCGTAATATTATTTGTGAATAATTAATTATTGATTTATATGATGAGGAAAATATTGATTTTATGTGGATATAGATGGAGAAAATTTTTAAAATGACAATTGTTGAAAATTAATATTTTATCTTTTTCTCGATAAAATAATTCATTTAAATATATTATTTTAATAATATATTAACTGGTGATATTTTTACAACGAATGTGGGATATATGAGTATACGAGGAGGAAGAGTATTTTTATTGCAATAAATGTTTAAAACATGTTAAACATGTGTCTGGGACCCCATTTATTGACCTAAATTTTATTATACCAGTAAAATTACCCGCTTGTGGATTTCGGTCAATTTCTGATTGGAATTTGGAAAACTTTCTTCTGCAAAGTTGTAGAGAATTGAATTTCCTATAAAAACTCGAGATTCGAATTTTCTGATGAAAGGGCTATTTATTATGAATTATTGAAGTTCAAGCTTCAAATAATTGATTTTTGAAGTTTAAAATATTTAAAATTAGAAAACGTTTTTTCTTATTTTTTCTAGAAGGTGGCATGTGTTTGATGGCTGAAATCAGATTCTAGACATGTGTAAAAATAATATAATTATATTATTAATTTATTAAATTTTCTCGCTTTGGTGTTCTAAGCAATTTTCTATAAATAGGGTGCTTGTGGTTAGAATTGAAAATCACACCGTAAATCAAGTTTTCTCTCTCTATATTATCGAGCATATTCTTGTGAGTATTTTGAGTATACTTTGAGTATTGCTATACTCTGTGCAAAGTCCAAGTCATAGCTATATATCCTGTTTCAAATTTGTAAGACCGATCTTCGAGGTAAGGATATTATTTTTTTTCAGAATGATATTATTTCTTCAATATCATTATGTTTGAAATGTTGATCCAAGTTTTTATCAAATTTGGAACTTTTTCATGCTCGGGTTACTATTCATGGGTTACTATTCATGAGTTACTATTCACGAAGTTATTATTCATGAAGTTACTATTCACGAGTTACTATTCACGAGTACTATTCATTAAGCGTGAAGATGTTTTTTGTGGAATTTCTATCTTTGGTGCTCTGAGTTACTATTCACGATATCAAGACTATTCACGATACCACTGACTATTCACGATACTCAGATTATTCAATCAAAAATAAAATTTCTTCTTTTCGTCTCTAAATATCTATTCGGATACTAGCTTTGATTGTATCCATGTTTTGATCATTCTCGAATTTTACACCACTATGATTATTTTTGAGGTATTTTTGGGCGTGGATAAAACCAAGTACGAATCCTTAATCCTTAATCCTCATCATTTTGTTTCAATCGATTCGCTTTCTTTAAAAATATTTTCATCATCCTCGCCTTAAATGATGATATTATTGAATATCTTTGGCCTCAGAGTGCAAAGATGAATGATTTCTCAAGAATATCTTTGGCCCCAGAAAAAGCAAAGATGAGCAGTGTTGAGATGAATACGACCGATTGATTAATATCTTTGGCTCAGAGTAAAGATGAACAGTGTTTAAATGAATACGACCAATCGATGAATATCTTTGGCTCAGAAAGGCAAAGATGAATATTTGATTCCGTATGTATATCGATTGATGTTACAGGGATAAAATATTGATGATGGATCGTTAAATTCATAGATTATAGTAGATTTCATTCTCTCACGAACTCTTCTATGAATTATTATTTCACCATGAATATTGATCCGAAAACTTGTTATCTATCAGATTCTATCGATTTTTCCTCGTCAAGACTAACGATAATTTGTTGTATATTATCATAGTCATAATATTCTTTACCTGGGCTAGTTGAGCTCACCCTTTTCCTTGTTGTTCCATTTTTCTTCTCGTGAGGCGAGAAATGTAATGAAGTACTAGTCGGGTATGGAATGAAGGTTCTAGAGAGAGTTGTTTAGTAGTCCTCACCATTTTGTAAAATAATGAATCAATAATTATGATGGGGATTTATTTGCGTGTGGATATTGTCTAGAAGACAATATTATATTTAAACTCATTAAGATATATTGTCGTATTTCACACACACATTTGTATTATTGAAGTCAGTAGTTATTTCTTGCACCATGTATTTGGCGACTCGTAATGGGTGTTGTGTATACCTATTTTGGGGGCATCACAAATTTAGTATCGAGCTTAGGATATGATCTCCATGGAGATCGGGAATAGAACTAGGAAGGAGAGACGAGTAAATCCTTCGCTAGTGTGTCCTACCTAAGCTTATTTGTTAGTTGGTCAAGATATAGGATATTATGTGATATATTGATTTCCTTAATTAACCTTTATTTTATGACAAAGATTTGAGAATGTCGACCGAGAATATTAACAAGGGAGTAAATGAGACCGTGGAGATGCCTGTGAGACACCAACGAGGAGAACGTGGCAACAGTCGCAATGTTCCTCCCGTGAACAACACCACCGAAAGCGAGATGATGAACGAGGGGATGTTTAGAAGCTTTTTGCTCATGCAAAATCGCATTTGAGGAGACTCGTGTTCAAAATACAGGAGGAAATGATAGCAATTCACGGGTGGTCACAAATGGCAGTTCAAAGAGTCAGGGACCACCGCACTTCGGGAAAGCCGGATCCGATTAAGGCGAGACGTGGGTCAAACAAATTACCAAGATATTCGATGTCTTGGGATGCACGGAGAACAGAAAGTTCCATTCGCCACCTTTATGTTCCGTGGCGAAAGGCAGACATCGGTGGAATCATGGAAGGCGTACCCATCCAAATTTGCTTTCAAAGATGTCATGGGAGATGTTTGAGAAATAGGATTCAATGACAAGTACTTCCACGAAAGTATTCGGCTATACGTAAGGAAGTGGAGTTTATTAGACTAGAGCAGTAATAACATGACGGTGTCCCAAAGACGAGGCGAAGTTCATGAGTTATCCGGTTTCGCACCTCATTCGGTGGAGAATGAGGAACGATGACGCGGATGTTTCGAGAGGTTTGAAACCCGACATACGCCAAGATCTCATTTCATAAATTTTCTCTATTCAGATGTTGTCAATGGGTGGCTCATTGTTAGAAGCGAGATAACGAGTACGCTCAACCGAGGGACCATAACCAGGATCATACCAAGATAGCGAACCATCGAATAACGATAACCAAATGGAGAAAGAAGAATACAGATTAAAAGCGGAAACCACTCCGTGGTAATCGTGGCCATGAAAATAGAAGAAGCGAAGCCTGGAGGAGATTTTAAAAGAGGAGATTCAACAACGACCATGTGAAGACGCCACCACTAGAAAACTAGTTTTAAGGGAGGAGAACGACCACCCCATTATATGCTACAAATGCGGAAAGAGGGACATATCACCAAACCGCCCACAACAGCTTTAGGTATGCTATAATTGTGGAAAGGAAGGACATATCGCTTCGAGATCAGACAAAGAGCAAAACCTAGTTCAATGAGACGGTGACTCAAAAGATCGTCCCCGTAAAAGTCAAAGTCAACGATTCGGGAAGAGCGTTTGTCATGATCCGGGTCAATCAAATGCGAGGAACCCGAACGGTTAGCACGGGTTAGTTAATTATAAATTCTTACAAGTATATACCTTTACTAGATATTGGTTCTACCCATTCTTTTTATCTCTCTTACTTACGCTCAACGCTTGAACTTGACTACGGAGAAATTAGACTTTGACCTATTTATGGAGAATCCATTAGAGAAACTTTCATTACATCCGTTGTTTAGAAATCTTGCTTGATTCAGTTGGCACTATCACATTACCCGTTAACCTTATTTCTATAGAGATATTTATTTTGATGTGATTTTAAGGTTAACTACTCATCATGCCAAAAATTGATTATTTTCGTAAGGTTGTTAGTTTTCATATTCCTAAGCAACTCGTTATTCAATTCAAGCAATCAAACCATTGTAGTCAAACATTTTCATATCAAGCCATGAAGTCATTCGCTTTATTACGGATGTCAAATTTTCTTAGTCCATGTTATAGATTTGAATAAAGACACGCCGATTTGAATAATATTCCCGTTGTTATTGATTTTCCTAACGATTTCTGAAGAATTTCTTGCTTTACTCCCAAAGCTCGATATTAAATTTTGTATCGACTTTGAACCCTAGACAAAACTCATTTCTAAAATCTCATATCGAATGGCTCCTATTGAACTTCGTGAGTTAAAATTCAACTATAGAATTTGGTACCGAGCCTTTATCTTGTGACTTCCTTTGTGGAATTCACCTGCCGACTACTCTCCGTAGGGGACGCCATATTCGCAAGCGATAGTAAATCGATAGGTGTCATTGTGACGTATATCCAAGATTGGGATATGAAGTCACAATGAGAGCAACCTAAGTCAAGAATCGAAATACGTAGCTTTCTAGGCTTAGTTGGTTATTATCGGAGATTCGTTGAAGGATATTCTCGAATCGCTATTCCATTAACGCAATTGACTCGTAGAGATACAAAATTCGAATGGAGCAAGGAATGTGGGAAGAGCTTCAAGAACTCAAGAGGAGACTCATTTCAAAGACATGTTCTAACTATGCCATCCTCGAAAAGCGAACGTGGTAATGACGCCGATGAGAGTAGAAGATCATATGCGAACGAAAAGCGATGATGTCAAGTATACGATAGAGCCAACTTTAATAGAAAAGTTAAGATCGCTTGCCACCGACTTGAGAAATGATGCGTATGAAGAAGAAAGTACAAGAAGGAGCTATTCCTAAGCGAGAATCGATGAAGAAGGAATACTTTAGTCCACTCTGACTTTCAGGTTCCTAACGACTGATTTGAAGTATAAGATTATGATGGAGGCACACAATACGCCATTTGCAATCTATCTCGGGAGTACCAAAATGTATTATGATCTTCAACATACATTTTGGTGGAGCAATACGAAGAGAGAGATTGCAAAGTTTATCTCGATGTGTTTAACTCATTAACGTGTAAAGGCGAGCATCAAGTGCCAAAGGGTCCATTGCAACCACTTGAGATTCCTGGAATGAAGTGGGAACACATTACCCGAATTTCATTACTAATCTTCCCAAGGTTTCTCAAGGCATAGATGCGATTTGGGTTATTGTTGATAGATTAACCAAGTCTCGCTTATTTCTTTACCGATACGAGAGACTTATTCCTCGAACGCCTTTCTCGTATATGACGTAAATGAGATTGTGAGATTGTATGGCATGCTAGTATCCATAGTTTTAGATCGTGACCCAAGATTCACTTCATGATTTTGGGTTAGAAAGCTATGGGCACGAATTTACGATCTGGCTTGGCATACCATCCTCAAACGGATGGGCAATCGAAAGGACTACTCAAACTCTTGAAGATATATTAAAACTCTTGGTCCTAGATTTCAAAGGAAGTTGGGATAAGTACTTGCCATTGGTGGAATTCTCATACAACAATAGTTATTAAACAAATATAGGCATGGTTCCATTCAAGCATTATATGGACAAAATGTCGCTCTCCAATATGTTGGGATGAGGTGGGTGAAGCAACATTGTTGGGACCCGAAAGTTAGTACGTATATGACTAATGATTCGATAACGATATAAAAAGACAAGATCGACAAAAGAGTTATGCGGATCTTCATCGAAAGGACGTGGAATTTAATGTAGGGGATCATGATTGTCATGAAGTCGCTCCATGGAAGGGAGTTACAAGATTTGGGAAGAGAGGAAAGCTCAATCCATGATTTATCGGTCCATTTCAAATTTTTGACCGAGTAGGAAATGTAGCCTATAGACTTGCGTTACCTCTTCAAGTATGTCTCGTGTTCATAATGTGTTTCATATATATCAGTATTCAGTAAATATGTGAAAGACCCAACCACGTTATAGAGTTAGAACCGGACGAGATAGCCAAGACTTAACGTGTGAGGAGGTACCACAAGATTTTGATAGGAAGGAGCATGTCCTACGCCAAGAAAGGTTATACCACAAGTTAAAGTTTTGTGGAGGAATCATGCTATAGAGGAAATGACCGGGAATTGAAACGAAAATGAAAGCGAGGTATCCTCACCTTTTCAAACACACCAGTCGTCACGTCAATTTCGAGGACGAAATATCATAAGGAGGGAGGTTGTAAGACCTCAAATTTTTAAATAAAAAGGAATTTCCTTTATTTATTATTTTGAAATGGTAAGGGTGGATTTGATTAATGTGGTTAGTTATGGGTAAAATGCAAATATTTCAATAAGCAAGTGGTGATAAAATATTCATTATTGTTTGGGAATATTCGTTTGGTCGTGGAATATTCGACTGCTTGGGAATATTCGCATTTACGGCGCAGCCTCTTTTGTGGGCCCCATAACGGAAAGCGATTGGATGAAGAAAACGACAAAATAAGTTGTTTTTAAATAACTGCGTAGTTGTTACCAAGTATCATCGTTGAATACCCTATGGTTAAAACACACTAATACGCTATTGTTGATAAAGAAGCATTACCAGATTGCACCAATTATTGATTCTTACGTAGAAGGCACTACTCAATAATGGTTACGATAATTATCGCTCAAAGATTTTATCGAGTTAATAATTCTCAAGGTTGATATTTTATATTGTCATTGTTTCAATAATTGTCATTACACAAAGATCTTTCATTATCGGCAATAATTCATATTATCTGAATAATATTATTAGAAAACATTATTGGCAATGTCTAGAAATTTCTCCTAAGGAGAGGTTTGGTCACCTAATTGCATGCCGCCAAGAAGAAGAAATTCTTATCGAAAGCCCCTTTCCTGGAACCTACCGTTGTCAATATTGTGATTCCGTAATATTATTTGTGAATAATTAATTATTGATTTATATGATGAGAAAAATATTGATTTTATGTGGATATAGATGGAGAAAATTTTAAAATGACAATTGTTGAAAATTAATATTTTATCTTTTTCTGATAAAATAATTCATTTAAATATATTATTTTAATAATATATTAACGGTGATATTTTTACAACGAATGTGGGATATATGAGTATACGAGGAGGAAGAGTATTTTTATTGCAATAAATGTTTAAAACATGTTAAACATGTCGGTGGACCCCATTTATTGATCGAAATTTGATTATAAATGTAAAATTGCCCGTTTGTGGATTTCGGTCAATTTTTGATTGGAATTTGGAAAACTTTCTTCTGCAAAGTTGTAGAGAATTGAATTTCCTATAAAAACTCAAGAGATTCGAATTTTCTGATGAAAGGGCTATTTATTATGAATTATTGAAGTTCAAGTTCAAATAATTGATTTTTGAAGTTTAAAATATTTAAAATTAGAAAACGTTTTTCTTATTTTTTTTCTAGAAGGTGGCATGTGTTTGATGGCTGAAATCAGATTCTAGATATGTGTAGAAAATAATATAATTATATTATTAATTTATTAAATTTTCTGCTTTTGTGTTCTAAGCAATTTTCTATAAATAGGTGCTTAGGTTAGAATTGAAAATCACACCGTAAACTCAAGTTTTCTCTCTATATTATCGAGTTTATTCTTGTGAGTATTTTGAGTATACTTTGAGTATTGCTATACGATGGCAAGTCCAAGTCATAGCCTATCCCAAGTGCTTCAAATTAAGTCTTGATCTTTTTCGAGGTAAGGGATATTATTTTTTCGTAATGATATTATTTCTTCAATATCATTATCTTTGAAATGTTGATCCGAAGTTTTTATCAAATTTGGAACTTTTTCATGCCTCTGGGTTACTATTCATGGGTTACTATTCATGAGTTACTATTCACGAGTTACTATTCATGAAAGTTACTATTCACGAGTTACTATTCACGAGTACTATTCATGAAGCGTGAAGATGTTTTTGTGGAATTTCTATCTTTTGGTGTCTGAGTTACTATTCACGATATCGGCACTATTCACGATACTCAAGACTATTCACGATACTGATGCATTATTCACCTAAAAAATAAAATTTCTTCTTTTCGTCTCTAAATATCTATTCTCGGATACTAGCTTTGATTGTATCCATGTTTTGATCATTCTTGAATTTTACACCACTATGATTATTTTTGAGGTATTTTTTTGGCGGATATAAAACCAAGTACGAATCCTTAATCCTTAATCCTTGTCATTTTGTTTCAATCGGATTCGCTTTTTAAAATATTTTTCATCATCCTCGCCTTTAAATGATGATATTATTGGATATCTTTGGCCTTGTAGTGCAAAGATGAATGATTTCTGAGAATATCTTTGGCCCAGAGTGCAAAGATGAACATGTGTTGAGATGAACATGACCGATTGATTAATATCTTTGGCTGTAGTGCAAAAGATGAACAGTGTTTAAATGAACATGACTAATCGATGAATATCTTTGGCTCAGAAGTGCAAAGATGAATATTTGATTCCGTATGTATATCGATTGATGTTACAGGGATAAAATATTGATGATGGATCGTTAAATTCATAGATTATAGTAGATTTCATTCTCTACGTAACTCTTCTATGAATTATTATTTCCACCGAATATTGATCTCAAACTTGTTATCTATTGTATTCTATCGATTTTTCCTGTTGAAGACTAACGATAATTTGTTGTATATTATCATAGTCATAATATTCTTTATCGGGCTAGTTGAGCTCACCCTTTTCCTTGTTGTTCCATTTTTCTTCTCGGAGGCTAGAATGTAGCGAGTACTAGCTAGTCGGGGTATGGAATGAAGGTTCTAGAGAGAGTTGTTTAGTAGTCCTCACCATTTTTGTAAAATAATGAATCAATAATTATGATAGGGATTTATTTGCGTGTGGATATTGTCTAGAAGACAATATTATATTTAAACTCACAGTATATATTGTCGTATTTCACACGACATTTGTATTATTGAAGTTGTAGTTATTTCTGTACCATGTATTTGGCGACTCAGAATGGGTGTTGTGTATACCTATTTTGGGGGCGTCACAACGACTCTGTGAATGAAGTTCAACTTAGGCTCATGACTGCCATGGGTTATGGAATACAACTCAACTATGGAGCCCTATTGCTCGATTGGATTGGTAAATGGCTCGTCAACTCAAAGAAGTCAAAAAGCCCTCAGAAGATGCTATACGGGCGATTCATAAGTATCATTTTACAATCAGCCCTAGGTGACAAAATTGGGGATGAAGAAGGAGAAACTATCAACCCAAATAGATGAATGACTCAGAAATTGTTTGAAAATTGGAAGAGAAACCCAACTGAGTATGTTCGAATGATGACCGAATACAGTGGAAGAACTGGGGATCTGAAGGACTCAGGCCTTCCAGGAAACATGTCTGTGGTCGGGAGATCAAGAAGAAGAAGAAACCAACAAAGCGTAACCCTCTGTCCTTACCAGGAAAGAGTAAGGGCAAGAGAAGTCAAGGCCGGACCGGGTAGAAGAGCCTCGAGGATCTACTATCATCGATATACCTATAGAGTCCTCTGATATAGAGACTCTGAGGATGCTAAGAAGAAAACAGCACTAAGATGAAGCAGATGAGGATCAGGCTACCATATCTCAGATCCTGAAGAAGAACAAAGTTGGTCATAAGTCCAAAAAGCCATCAGTCACCTCAATCGTAGAGTCTCTACTGATCGTAGAGACCAGACCAAGCATGACAGGCAAGGAAGTAGCTGCTACTTCCATAGTGGCTGTTGAATAGGACAAAACTGAGAATCAAGAAAGTCCTGAAGTTGTGGTTAAGCCTAGCAAATCTAGGAGAAAGTTGGTTAAGAAGTACATTCTTGAAAATGAAAAAGTGCTCAAGAAGGAAGCAGAGAGTATGGTTGCCAAGAAGGAACTATCCAGAGCAAGTCAAGAGGACAGTGCTCCAGCTGAGGGGGAGATCCCTGAAATTTTCATGATAGAGAATACACCAGCTGAGGGGGAGAGGCCCGAAACTCAAGAAGATGATCAAGTTGAGGGGGAGCCTCAGGATATCTCCATGACAAAAAGAGAGGTCCCTGCCATAAATGAAGAAGAACCAGTGCCAGATCATCAAGAGCCCATTGAGATAATGGAGTCCTCCAATGAACACAGAGAAGAGGAAGAAGATGATGATGACATTCAGATCACTGGTGTGGGCAAAGATGGGTATAGAAGCTATCTCTACAATCAGCTGTTCTCATACCTACCCATGATGCCATATCATAAAGCCCAAATCCTAAATTGTTGGGATCACATGTTCTAGAGCTTCAAAGAGTATCCAGCCATCTCAGTATTGGTTCATGGATTTCCAGGGAGTTTCAATTTTGCCAAGAAATTGCTTACCAACAACTCTTCCTCAAAGGATAAACTTGAGGTACTATCTATCCCAAACCTCTTCAGAGTTAATCACTTACCATCATCCTCATTTAGCTATTTTTATGAATTCCCACGATGGTTGGAAGTGATCCTTCACCCACTAAATCAATTTCCAGATGCAGAGTCCCAAAATTCTGTAACTGAGGAACCAAAATCAACTTTATTTTGCTCCCACAAACCATCAACTCTACGATCCCTGACTCTAGTCCCATCGTAGAGTCCCAAATAAAAATCACAGAGCCACATAATCCAAACACAGAAACTCAGGCCCCTCCATCAGATATACCATCCTCCTCCTCCAATGACTATTTTAGTCTTGATCTTGCTCTCTACTCCCTGCAAGATCAATCCCAGAAAAGATCTCCTCCATTCAACAATCCTCAAACCAATGATACTCTTCCAAATCTGCCCACAAAAGATGACTTGAATGAAGTGTCCAAGAACATGGTCAAGAACATTGAAGAAAGCCTGGACACTCACTCAGACCTCATTCATCTTCGGCTGAATCAAATGATCACTGCTGTAAATAATATCCCTGGCACTCTAAATGCTGAGCTTATAAAGAAGCTGAGGGAAATCATCTAAGAAATTCTTCAAAGCATGAAGGACAGAGATGAAATTCATTTCCAGATAGCCAACAAGCAAAGAGAGGTTGTTCTTGAAATGCAGAGAAATCAAGAAGTCCAAAATAAACTCATGCTGGAGAACATCATAAACTTGAAAGCCTCAGTCCAAGAATTCCATATATCTTACTGCCCTCCGAAACAAAGAAGCTAGATCTGAAAAACAGATCAAGGAAAGTCGAGAGGACATTGCTCAGACACAAAGCCAACTGAACGAGCTTGTCCAAGGAGTGAATCAACTTTCTGCAGATATTCGAACCCTTGATGCTGACATAAAGGGGGAGAATAAAGGGAAAGGAGTTCAAGGAGCACAGGGAGATCAGGGCAGAGGCAGAGGAGGTCAAGGAAACCAAGAAAGGGGAAGAGGACAATTTTCACGAAGCCCTCCTGCAAGACAGTTCCACCAACAGACTGCACGATGAAATAATCAGACTCAACGATATGATCAGCAGAAAGTCTTGATGGCTCAGCCTTTAAGAAATCAAGGGCCAACTATCAACTCACCAAATGTGACCACCACAGGCCTAAGAATGCCAATTGGAGATCCATCATTCATGAATAGGCATGATCACAACCCGATAGTAAGTTCGAGTAAGCTGGAAGAGTTAGCCAAAAGAGATGAAGCTAGCAGGAAAAGAAGGGCTGAAGAGTATGCCAATCCTCCAAGGAAAAGGTCAAAGAAATAGAGATAAATTGAAACTTTAAATTCTTATTGATGTAAAGCTAAACTGCAATATTTCTTGAACATCAATAAATTCATGTTTATTCTCTAGAAATTTTAGCCGCTCACTGAAATACTAAGTCATGTTTAAATTTCCTGCAAATGCATATAGACATTAATAATCATGACAATAAATCTCCTTGGTTATGTCAACATCAAATAGGGGGAGATTGTTGGGAGAATGCATATTATGATTTGATGTTTTAATGTATATGCTCATGATTATTTATAAAGTCCTTCAAGTAAGGTATGTATAAGGACTTAGTGATAAGATCAAATTTGTTAGGTTGATCTAAGCTCTTAACATGTATCATTCTTCTTAAGAATGTATAGATAGAAAGATCAAAGTTGTTAGGTTGATCTTGAGATGTAATAGATAGTCTTCAAAGAAATCGGAGTGTATAAATCTGATCAACATTGCAGAAGTCAAGGCAGAAAAGCAGAGCTTCAAAGATCGTAGTGTGCCTGCCTTGAAGGGCCTCTTCGGAAATCGTAGAGTGGTCCCAACGTTTGCCGAGCCAACTCAACGATCGTAGTATGCTAAACGAAACGTAGAGTTTACAAGTCAACGATCGTAGAGTGCTCTCGGAAAATGTAGAGTTTGCAACTCAAGCGAGCAAAGATCGTAGTGTGCAAGGACTTTAGAGAAATCGTAGTGCTCTCGGCTGATAGCATCAGACCAGGCACCAAGGCGACAAGTCACCATGATCTGAATCGTAGAGTATCATCTGTCTTGTGTTAGAAAACGTCGAGCCTCATAATTTGTGTGGAGATAGGTTCCAACAAAAGAGGAATGACTTCTAAACGCTGCAATACTCACCAGTCCCAAAGACATAAGAAATATCCTTAGTATGCAACAAAGAAGCGTATTGAAGAAGCTAAGAAAAGTACCATTGGTAAGGGGGAAAACATCTTTTCAGGTGTTAGGTGAGAAAGCAGTCTGCAGTGTCAATGGGCCAGAATGCATTTCAGAAGATGTGCAGAAATGTCTCCATCAGAAATCAGAAAAGTTAAATGCATTTAATGCCTCAACGGATGGATCCAACGGATAGTTTTCAAGATCACATATATGCAAATCAAGCAGATAAGAGAGAAGTAAGCAAGCATTGAAAAAACAACGTGAACAACTCTCAAGCTCAACTCTACGATCTGAGAATTAGCAAAGCTTGCTCAGCTACTCAGTTCTTTCGAACAAGTGCTTAAACAGCAACTGAGTAGCAACCATCAAGAACTCAACATTTATCAATCAACTGAAGAAGAGTACCAAGTCTGGCTGACTTGAAGAGTTCTAAGTGAATCGTAAGAGAGCCAAGTCTCTTCGGACTTGAAGAGTTCAAGAGTGAACTAAGAAGTTCCTGGCTATCACCGGTCTAGAAAGAATCAGTGTGATTCGTGAAGTTGTAAAAGACATCCTTAGTGGATATCCTACTCGTTGAGTAGAAGAGTGGACTAGGAGCTTTAAGTGCTCTGAACCACTTAAAACGACTGTGTCTTTTACATTCATAACCATAACTGCTATAACTGTCTCACTCTCATAACTCCACTGCTTTGTAAAGAAGATTAAAACAAACATCATTTCCGCTAAGTTTTAATCATCATCAAAGAACAAGTTTAAAATGAAAAGATTTTTTAAATATCTATTCAACCCCCCCTTCTAGATAACTATTGTGCCAACTAAGAACTAACACATCCATCTATATTGCACGGGACCGCCAGCTTCGTATGACAAGTGAATAGGCAAATGCTCTATTGAATCAAAAAACGATAGAAGGAAGATCATTTCTAACTTGCACATTATTTCCACTATCTACATTTCTATTTTATCTATGTCTTTGAGTTGGAGCTCCATTAAGCATAGATCTCTGAAGAAATTAGAAAGCTCCGTCAGTGCTTCATCCACATGTTTCGGTAAAAAGTCGATAAATGCCATGGGGATCAACTTCTGCATGAATACATTACAATCATGAATTTTGAGACCCCAAAACTTTAGCTCTTCGACTTTAAAACACCTTGCTATATTCGAAGAATATCCATATAGGAGCTTCAGTCCACTGATCCAATTATATATCAAAGTATAATTACCTAGTCAAAGTATAATCAGTTTTAGGCGTTACCGTCTTACTACCCTCTTGATACAGCCACAAATGTTCCCTAATGTTCATTTCTACCAAATCAAGCCTCGACTTGTTGTTGTCCTTTGTTCTACCACTTGCATCTAGGACTGTATAAAAAATATTATCAAATACGTTTTTCTTAGTATGCATCAGATCTAAACAATGACGAATGCATAGTGTAGCTCAATAAGGCAGGTCAAAGAACATGGATCTGTGTGTCCAGTTCAAGCTTGCTCTAATCTGTGATTCTTACCCGGAGATAGAAATTTCAAGTGAGTAATCCAACTCAACACTGCTGTCCCAGAAAGACGGCCAGGTACTTGACGTTTCTCTATTTTTCGATTGAATTGTCTACTTATCTGTCGATAACGATGTTCAATTGGCAAAAACTGTCTGGATGTTGCAAAGAAACTCATTTTCCCCCCATGTTTGAGCCGCATAGCTTTAACTGACCCTATGCACATGGGACATGACAAGCCCCCGTGAGTCGACCATCCACTGATCATTCCTAACGCCGGGAAGTCATTTATGGTCCATAGTAAAGCTAACCTCATGTCAAAGTTCTATTTAAGAGATACATCATAAGTTTGAACCCCTTTATCCCACAACATCTTTAATTCATCAACTAACAAACTTAGGTATACATTTATGTCTTTACTCGAACTCTTATCACCCGAAATCAGTAAAGGCATGAACATGTATGGATCTTTCATGCACATCAAAGACGGGAGGTTATACACAACAATAATCACTGGCCAAGTTGAGTAGGGCTTGGTGTAAGGCACATTAAATGGATTAAACCCATCCGTAGTAAGTCCAAGCCTAACATTGCGAACCTATTCAACAAGCGAGGGGTGATTTTTATCAAAACTTTTCCACTCAAACCCATCTGCCAGGTGCGCCATTTGACCTTCGACTATGTCCTGTGTAGAGTGCCACCTCATATACTCGGCGGTATGTGTTGACATGAACAAATGCTGAAGCCTCGGCGCAATGGGAAAATAACGTAAGATCTTTCTCGGCACGTCTTTTCCTTTTTTCTTGCGTTGTTCATAGTATCTACTTGTACCGCAAATATCATATGACCTCTTATCTTTATTGACACCACCGTAATACAACATACAGTCATTCTCACAAGCATCAATCTTCTCATACCCTAGATTGAGCCTTTTAACCATTTTCTTCACATCATAGTACGACTCCGGTAACTTATTGCCTGCAGGTAAGCACTCTTTCACAATGTTTAGCAGTTCATTAAAACCTCTCTCGCTACAGTCATGCTCGTTCTTGAAGTGTAAAAACTTAGTCACGCAAATAAGATAGTGTGCTTTTCGTGCCCGTCATATAGTGGCATCGCTGCTTCATGCAATAACTCATTGAAACCCATAGCCCTGTCATTCTGCTCTTGCTCGACGCTACTGCCATCCCTGTCTGTATTCCATTGGAAGTATGAACCAACAGCTTTGACTGTCATGTTAGTACAGTTATAGGTTTTGTCACCTCTGGATTCCGGTTTTGATTCATGTTCATCCAACCATGTTTCCCATGATAGATCCATGTCGTATAACCTTGCTTGAACCCATACGAAAATAAGTCGCACATGACATCACTCATTTCCTTCCACACTTCATTCATACACCTCTTACAAGGACATCTGATCTCATCGTCGCTGACTTGCTTAAACGCGAAATTGAGAAACTGTTCAAACCCACTACGGTACTCAGAGCTAAGCCCACTTTTATCAGTGGCTACCCTATGTTCCATCCAACTTCGATCAATAGACATCTTGGACAACTGTTTGCTATATATATGGAAAGTTAGACAAACACAATCAAGTCTCCAAGTTAATGTATATGCAAGCTTATGAGTTTCCTAACTTCATCTCCCACTCTAATGGGTCAGGCTTCTATCCCATTCCTGGATGTGTCGCCTCACTGATGCCAATAAAAGACCGGACTCGGCGCAGCGACGCGAGTCCTAGTGTTATCTGCCACGCTGCGGCGTGAACTAACAGGGGCTGAGGCTTGCTTTGGTCCATGGCTACCGGCTAGTTAACTTGAGTCGCGCCACGGGCGCCGGACTTTGTGCCACGCATAAATTTTGACAGATTTTTCATTATATGAGATTTTTCGGCTTCGTAACTTCTTCGTTATAAGTCCGAATTGGTTCATTCAAGAGCCTACGGTTCACAAATCACGTACTCTACGTGGTCATACAAGAATTTATCTATTCGATTTCGTTTGCTAAAATTTCACTTATTAGTCCATTTTTAACAAAAACGATAAACGTTCGTGAACGTTCAACGCTCGTTTCTTCGTTATAAGTCGGAATCCGGCCGTTTTCGAGTCCGCAACTCTATAACGCCAAATATGACTTGCCTCCATTGAAAACCAACGTTTCCAAGCTCAAACACAAAAAATGACTTCCATTCCGAGAATTTCACAAATTCGACGATTGTCAAATCTAATCGTATGAAATTCCTAAGTGAAACTTCGTTCATGAGAGATTTTAAATCATTTCACATGGATTCAATCCATTATACCAATATCTTGACCTACATGCTTCCTTAACTTATAATCATGATAAGTTATTTCTTGTTCTTAATAAGTTCAAAACTCATAACTTATAAACTACTTATTAAAGTACTAGTATATGCCTGTGCCTAAAGGCACGGCGTAAAAAAAATGAAATTAAAATTCAAAAAATATTATATTACCTAAAGACACATACCACCACAATTCACCACACTATTATTGAACAATTAATACATACTCAATCATCAACACATGTCCAACTACCAAAACATCGAGCTAGTCGGTACTAATTTCAAAAAAAATAGGTAGAACTTCCTTTGAAAATAGATATTTAGAAAATTCTAAACCTGTCTACAAAGCCTGTCTAAACCTGTATAATTAGGTAACTTTACAAAAGAGACGTAACGGGCAAAATATGCACATCAAGCTAGTTGCTACTAATTTTAAAAAAATTCAACAAAGTTTCCTTTAAAAATAGATATCCAGACAAATATAAACCTGTCTATAAAACTTACAATCATCCATACATATCCAAACCACTAGAAAAACAATCATTCCATACCCAAAATCATCATAACCATGTATAATTAATTAACTTTACAAAATACGGATCCAAAAAAATACATACATGAAGAAATTAAATCACACTCAATCATCAACACATCCAACCACCAAAACATAAAGTTAGTTGCTACTAATTTCAAAAAAACATCGGTAGAGTTTCCTTTAAAAATAGATATCCAAAAAAATCTAAACCTGTTTATAAAACTTACAATCATCCATACATATCCAAACCACCAAAAAAACCATCATTCCATACCCAAAATCATCATAACCAAGTATAATTAGCTAAATTTACAAAAGGCGAAAAACAAAAAATACATACATACAGAAAATAGAGAAACAACATGTTGAGCATAAAACCCTTTACTTTACAACTTACACTAAGTATATTATTTAGTATTTACAGCTTACATCATGTATCCTTCAATATATACCTGAAATTTAAAAATTATCGAAATATGTGAGTCAGAATAAAACAATTGTAAATCCGAAACATAAGACCCCTTACTTTATCCTGAATTATCTAAAAAACAAATGATCACACATATTTTAGCAAACACATTACCAAACCCATCTTCCGTTTGAGCAAGAGCACCAATTATTTTAGCAGAGGCAGCATATTTGTTAAAAGCTATGTTACCCTCACCTTTATTGTTTTATCCAAATGTACATTTTTTTTTCTTTTTTCCTTCCAAAAGTTTTCTTAAAACATAAATGATCATAGAGAAAAATACTAATAGTACTAATAACAGTAGTAATGACCATCATTCAACAGTAATAATGATACTTTTGCGAGTAAATCATTGTGATAATTATTTCTTTTCTTGTAAAAGCAATAATAATCTTGATACTTAAAGCGGTCATTATTACACATCGAATCAAAACACCATGTAAAGCAATCATTAACACCATGTATACACAATGATGAGCGGGGCTTACGAGAAGCGAGAGAGCGAGAAATACCTTCAAGAATGCCACTAACTTCTAAACACCATGTATTCCTTCAAGAATGTCACTAACTTCTAAACCTTCATTTTTCTGTACCAAATAATTAAATGAAAAAATAACCAAATACCAATTTGTCCTAACTCCTAATGAAAGATTTAAAAAATACATCCAAAAAGTTCCTATGAATATTGCTACTAATTTCAAGTAACATATTTGCGATTTCTTCAAAAAGAACAACCGAGAAAAAAACCCCATAAAAGTTGAACAAAAAACGAAACCCATCCAAATTGGAACCTCGATCAACCGAAATATACAAAACCCGAAGTCACTCAACCTTTAAAAATATGAAAATGTTAAACCATCAAACCCATTCAATAAAAGGCAGTGAAGGAATTCCTTAAAGAATCTCACAGTTATGCTTACAACAATTAGCTTACAACAGTTAGCTTAGGTCAATTATCAAACATGTTGTGGGCGACTGCCAATATTCCCATGACCTTATCCCTTTTTGTTGTATCATGCCAAACCTAACTAATTCAAAGTAAACACAACCTTGGGCTAACACACACCCAAGACAATCTCAACAAAATATAATTCGGAAGTAACAAAATAAAATATAATTAGAACTGTAACAAAATAAAATAAAATAATGTAGTAATCTTAATTTTAATCTAATTTTAAAAAGAACATTATTAAGTTCACATATTTTTTGTTTCATCCATTGATCCAATTTCGAGTTTGATGTTATATCAAAGACAAATGAGAAAAAATTGAAACCAAATGATCTTTCGGAACCGTAAGACATTTTTCGAAAATGGGCATCCTTTATAATGATGTTTTTCTTTTACTCTTCATCACCAAGAGATTAAGCATCCTTGTAGCCCAAAGAACCAAAGACAAAAATCAATTTTCTAGGTTGTTATGATCCAAATAAATTAGCTATATAAAAATGAGAAAGTATATACACCCAAACAAACATATAAAATAAACTTGATTGGGACTCGGCATATTTTTTTATATTCAATCAAATAAGAGCAACACCACTTTTTTATAATTTAAAAAAATCCTAGAAATTAAGTGTTTTCAAACCTAATCAGTCTCCCCCTCTTACTACTCTTAGACCATATGAAAATAAAAATGAAAAATAAAACAACCAAGCGGATCATATGAAAAATGAAACAAATTCACCTCTGAATTATTCAAAAACTCAAACCATAATCACTCATCTCTCTTGGGAACGGAAAAAAAAGGATAAGTAAACCCAAAAGAAAATAAATCAAAGATATTTGCTACTCACATGAAGCCTTAACATAAATCTGGAATGTTCCAGTTGATTTATTTGACATAAAATCAACAACCACCACTATATAACAACCAACCATTACGGCACAAACGAATCAACACAAAATTTCAAAAATTAATCATCGAAATTCCATAATCAGTTTTTTTAATTGAAAGTTTTTTGGGTGCTTACCAAAACAATCGTCACTTAGCAACCTCTCGCATTACCATCTCCGCCAAACAAAAAGATATCACCACTTATCAAAAGCAATCTGCGCACGGGCGGAAGTGAGCACCGATCAGAACATGAACAGAGAATAAGCACAAATTTAGTTTAGATGAACAATACTATTATCACATAAAAAACAACAACATAATACTCACATATAAATATGTATATTGTGGGTGCTCGTCTGACATGTTGGGCCCGCAACATACTAAAACATGTTTATGTTTTCTATTTAATCTACATATAGTGTATAGTGTATATTGTTATGTCAGTACGTATACTATGAAAACTTTAGTTTTAACATCTAAATAATTAAATATAATAAAAGTTTTTTTTGAGAAGAGAGAGATAATAATCCGGACTTATGCTTGGGCCTGTACCATCAATTCGGGCCATTTTAATTTCTTTGAAATGCTTATTATTATTCAATTTATATTATCACGCAGGTGGAACTACTTCAAGGATGTTGATTAAATGTGTTTTCCCCTTTTTTAATTCCATTGTAATGAGTCTGGCATTTTATCATAAACGTAGAGACCCAAATGAACAATTATAAAAGAGGGGGTAAAATTTATACTTTTAAAAGTATAAAATGGATGTACTGTACCTTCTTCAGTCAAAGCATCCTTCAATGATTTCTCGTCCACTGACCATGATAAACCTGTGAACCAACAAATAAACAATAAACATGAAACATTACAATGGAATATAGAGATATTCAAAGAAAAGTTCATAAATAAACAATAAACATTCATGAAAGAGATGAGAAGGGGAGAGAGAAACCGGCAACAAAAAGTTTATTATGTGGGGGAGGAGAGGAATCGGCGGGGAAGAAGAACAATAAAATTGCTTGGAGAAGATGGGTTGTTTTTTACTGTCAATCTCCGGTGTAATTGGAAGTGATTTGGAGGTGGAGGAGAGTACAAAAAAAGGAGAAGACGGAATGAGAAGGAGCAGAGTACAAAGGAAGGAGCAGACGGAATGGGTAGCGTGTAAGGGGTGTTTGATTTGGGCGGGTTTTTTTTTTGTTGTGAAATGAAAGGTCAGCCGTTGGATTAAGTTGTAAAAATTAAGATTCAATCTAAACCACTATTGTGTTTTAGATTCAAATTTGGTCCTGATTTATTATATAGATAACATACTAGATTTCATTGATTATGACTTATTAATGAGTTAAGTCCTTTAATCCTTATTCTTACATCTTATTAATCATGCTAACTTCTTAATGTAAACATATTACAAGTTCTCACAAGTTATTAAACGTTCATTATTGTTCTTCACAAATTCGTAACTTAAATGATTACGAATAGCTTATTTATGACTTATACGGCTTATTAAGACTTAAGCCCTTTGGTTTATCATTCCAACTTCTTCTTAGCATGCTAGCTCTACCAATACCCCCTTCTCTATCAATGGAAGAGAGAAAGAAACATGGTTAAAGATGGCTTACCCTTTGATGTTCTCTTGCAAATCCTTAATCTCCTTCTTGCTCCTTGAATTAACAAAGGCTAATTTCTAGCTTTTTCTCTCAAACCAATAAGCTATAAGTTATTGGTTGAAAATCTAACAAATGAAGTATAACTTATATGTGCTTATTCTCTCAACCAAATAAGTTGTTTAGCTTGAGAGAAGTTGGATGAATTTTGAACAACCAACAAATGAAATGAAGCTTGGTATTTATAGGCATCTCAAAGTGAGGGCATAAGGGTCATTAGGACCTTCCACCTCCTTACTAACCTCCTTACTATTCATTGCTTAAGCATTAAGTAAACTTGCTCCCCACATCACTTGCTCACCACTCTTATTTCTTGGTTGCTACTTAACTTAGCCATTAAGCTACTTGTTTATCACTTAAGCACTTTGTGTGCTCACCACACTTACTTAGCCTCTAAGTTTACTTGTTCATCACCTTGGATCATCCATGGTTTGCTCCATGGGTTTAAGCCATCTCATAACCCATTGGTTCTTACTTTGGGCTTTAGCTTAATTAACTTAACTTAATTATTTTGGGCTTACATTAATTTACTTTGGGCTTTATATTACAAATCCTTAAGCTTGCTTATTAATTCTATTGGACTTAACCAATAAATCATATTGGACTTTAATACTTCCTACACAATCCTACCAATTCATTTCTTTTGGCTTAAAGCCTTATAACATATATTATACTTATAATTCTCGTACTCTAATTCGTATACTTAGTAAACATATACGACATACCATTATTCATACGTACTCATATAATAACTCATATAGTATTCGTATTCCTTACCTTGTACAATACCTACGTATAATACGATTATCGCTTAATTCATTACATACATTTAAATTCCTTCTCGAAAGTCACATTTCCTAAACGTTAGGTTTTAAGTCCACAGACGAAATATTATGTTTTCCATAACTGAAATATTATTGGATATTCCATCTCACCTCGATATTCTATCGTTACATATTTCTCGGAAGTTCAAAAATAATTCCCGAGCAGAAATGCGTGAATTGTGTTTTTTGGAAAATTTCTCGGAAAGCTTTTATTTTTGTCTTGGAAATTCAAACACTTTAATTCTACCACGTAGCCAAAATCCTATGATGTTCTGACATTTCTAGGTCAGAGAACGACGTTCGATTAGCTTGCTCCATAAATAATCAATTAAATTCATTTAATAAAAATAAAAATTTAATTCTCAAAAATTCGATTTTTCTCGGGCGTTACATTCTTCCCTCCTTATAAGGATTCAGTCCTCAGAATCTTGCTAATAATACCTACACCATAGAGGATAATTTTCCTTTATTTTAAATCTCGAGTTCCCACAATGCTTCTTCGACATTGGGGTTCTTTCATTTCACCTTCATCGAAGGTATTACCTTTTCACACATGACTTATCACTTCCTGTTAACAATTTGAGTTGGAAGTTAAACACTTACTAACACATTTCGCTATCTTTACATCATCTTAGTTATCCTTTTAACTCGGACTTATATGGAACTCAAATTTCTCCCTCTAAATAAGACTATACTTAGTCTTCTACTTATCCTGCATCATCTTCTTCATTCACTTGTACTCCTCGTTACCTAATCGTATTTATATAACTCGTTCCATTATCGTGGATTGATTCTACCTTGTGAATAACATTTCTACCCCGTAATTTAACTTCTAACTTTGTTCTTGTCATCTCCGTTATTAACTCATTCTGAGTCGTTAACATCGATAGTTTTATCCTCCCTTCCTTCTTAACGCATCGTCTATAACTTTTACCTTCCCTAAATGATATAAGATATCACAGTCCTCTCTCTACTGCATATTCAACTTCTTCTGTGTGGAGATATATTTCAGACTCTTAGAGTCCGTGTATATCTCACACTTCTCCCCGTATAAATACTATCTTCAGATTATTATTTTTTCTCTAAAAACTACAACTGCCAATTCTAGATCATAAGTAGGATATACCTTCTCATAATCCTTTAACTGGCGTGATGCATACACAATGACATTCTCATGCTATAAGAGCACGCAATCATGTCATCTATGCGAAACATCGAGATACACTACAAAATTCCCCGTATCATCTGATAAAGATAATACAGGTGCCTTAATTAACCTTTCTCTTAAATCCTGTGACGCTAATGGTTCCTTCAACCATAGCATCTAACAAGGGTACCTATCAATTTGCCACTGACTTACTCGTTTCTCCTTACAGAAAGTCTAACTTCCGCACATTAGTCAACCTAAATGGCATACCCCGAAACTTGTCATAACAATAACGAGTTCTAAACGTCATCTTAGGTACCTCCTCTTTCTTTCTTACTTCCAACCAACTATACCCCGTATACAATTCTATATTAGAAAAAAAATTCTTTGCCCTCTTCAACTGACCAAATAGATCATCGATCCTGGGCCATGGGTATTTATTCTTAACCGCTAACCTACTCTTATTACGATAGTCGATACGCAATCGTAACAACTCATCTTCTCCCTTAATATCCTCCTGACTTACGTCCAGGTTAGACGACAAGGCGTCTCGGTGTTTTATTACCGTAAATTACTACCTTAGATTTTCTGAGAAAACTAAAGGTTCACACTTTTCTTATAACAATTTATTATAGCTCTATGGTTAATCAACCCATTGATACCGAGAATTTCCTCAAATTCTCTTAACATTAACTGTACTCGTCTACCCACACGGACTTACCTTTATTATCCATGCTACAATTTTCATGAATATAACTAATGAAAGTTATTTCCTTCTTCTCTACCTTAATGTTTAAAGGTACTTATAATCCCTTTCAGACAGACTCCTAGATGAGTCTTTCCAACTGTCTTACACACCTCGATCCTACACTTAGGATCCCCTTGCCCCCACTCCAGTATTCCCGGAGTTAAAATTCTTCCTCTTTAGTATACTGCCATTGGCATTCTCTGCCTTGGTCCCTCCCTCTCTCTCGCTCTCATTCTTTCTCTCATTGTGGGATTGAGTCTACAACTCACTACCACCTTATGCTATAATCACCTTCTCCAGAATGATCCCATAGGAAACACTCTAGCACACTCGAAAACCTACTATAGAACTAGGGTTTCAGGCCCTACTCAAACCTACGAGCCTTCATCTCCTCAGTGTTCACTTAATGTGAAACAAACCTTGCCAATTCATTTGAATTTGGTCGCGTATTGGGGAAATATCATATCCCCTTGCTTAAGTTCTAAGAATTCAATCTCTATCCTCCCTCACATATTTGTAGGGAAATAATTCTCAAAGAAAACCTTCTTGAATTGTTTCCACGTTACCGCATCTGTTTTAACCCCACCCGGGTGAGCCTTCTACCAAAAGTTGGCTTCACTCTTCCTTGTGTAAGTCACAAAAGAAAACTTCTGCATCTCACCTACGCTTGTAATAACAAACGCCTTCTCTATTTCTTTTACCCCGGTATGGGCCTCGATTGGGTTTGTCGTTCCTTTGAACTCCGGCGGACCTACGCCTTTTAAACTCTTTAAAGGTAGTCGTTCTAGCTACCCTAGTTTCCGCGGGTATTCTACCCTTGGTTTTATTAAATGCAGCCGTTAATAAATTAACGAACTCTTGCATAGGGTTGTTCAGACCCCCTTCGTTATCATCACATGATTTTGCTTCCTGATTACGTTATCTTCTCCCTGGCGACATTTTTAGATTAAATAAAATTTCATTATTATCTATTTACTTACTTCGTTATTAATCGCCACATACCAAATCGCATCATAACAAATCATTTCCATGAAAACTTCATTATATTCATATGCTTCTTTATAGTTTGAAACTATTTACAATTTGTTTTCATAGACAAAAGTTATTACATTTTCTATCCCGCAATTGAACTTCACAAAAGTTGGGATTTACAAAAAAGACTACCCTTTAAAAGAGGGTTTTACGTCACTACACATATATTTATAACTCTAGACTCCTAATAATGCATAACAGCAACCTCGTGTTTCTCATTCGCAATCATTGCTACAGTATCCCGACTAATCATATGACGGGTTTGTCCTAACTCAATGGAATAACAAGCAACCTTCAGCTTGAAATCCTTATGTGCAATTTCATGGATGTAAGACATCCGTGCTATCTTCTGGTCCTTCTCCCCCAGTTCTCTACGAAGCTCATCGGCATCTGCTTTATAATTCCTAGCCTGCTCTAACATAAGCATCTGCTTATCGTGCTCTAACTCAAAATCTGCTTCTGCAGACATCTTAGCTTCATGGAGATAACTAATCTCTTCACTCGATTACTCGCATAACCGTACCCGGTTGCATTCCCTGTCAATGTTACCGCCAGATATAATGCTTCCATTGCATCTGGAGGTGATGACTCCAATGTAGGTACCACCGTAGTAACCGATGTTACCTCTCTTTCTTCCTCCATATCATTCATTATACTAAGGTATGACGATATATCCATCTCTCCCTCTGAGTAATCTTCCTCGAAAAAGTACTCCTCTGCCTCCGACTCCGCTAGAATTACTAATGGTACCTCCGCCACCGGCATAGGTACATGCTCTACTCGATTCACAAGCTCTTCGCTCACCGCGTGTATATCTCTATACATCAAGCTATCGATCGACATCCTACAATAACACATAACATGTTGATTAGTACATAATACACAATAGTATAAGCACAAATCACATTTAATTTATTTAGGGTTACTTTCCATCTTTTAAATCTTTTGGTACTGAGTTTCCTCAATACCGTATTAACTCATTCGACTCAAGTAAAGCTCGAGTTTACTTCCTTCGGACTTCTCTTTCTTAACGAGGTTATGAGCCTAAGGTTCTTCCCCCCTTAAGTTTTATAACCTAATGCTTTGATACCAACTGTGACGCCCCCAAATTCGGGTCTCTTTCAACCCGATAGATGGTGCTCCACGGTGCTACAGTTCACACAAATATTCAATTGAAAAAGCCTCAAAAGAACGAATCTGTCTTATATATATTCCAAAACAATACTACCATTCCCCAGGTTCTTTATAACCGTTACATTTGTTCTTGTTATAATATCAAATATTATCATTACAAACCTATACTATTATATAGGTACGCTACAAGTTCGCTTTAGCCTTCACTTTATCCTTGTCGAATCCTTTGGTCAAATTGTCTAAGCTGCAATCATATGGTTCAAGCAAGTGTGAGCATAACAAGCTCAGCAAGTACAACAATTTCATTTTTAATAGCATGCTTGAAACATAGGAATCGTATATCTTCAATAACTGGATGATAGTTACGAAGTACTATCAATAATTCAAAATAGCTTTCCTTTTCCTTCAAAACGTTTTGCCATAACAATATTCCGTAAATCATCAATTCTAGTTCAAGACGTGAGCGTCTTATAGTTTCTTTGAAAAGGACAACCCGTACGACGAAAGTCCGTAAGTCCCAATATACTATTTAGTACATCTAGGTGATCGGCTATAGTACCTATGTTGATCAACACTACATCCATTAAACGTGTATGCGTTTAAGTTGTGGCAACCTCACGTGCCCATCGAACACTCGATGAAAATACATTTGTTTATTCATAATCGAAAGCTTACCTTGAATCCGCATTACCAATTAGTTGGCGTAGAATAGCGTTAGCAATTCTATATTGAAAGACTTGTAAACATTCAATCAATCTATCAAGATTAGTCTAGCCATGAGTTAAAAGCGGCTTCACCCTTTCCTTAAAGTCATACATGATCTCATAATGTGAATCATTTGAAAACACGGCTAACACGAAGGTTAGAATGTTGTTTAAGAAAACTTACCTTCAAGGTGCTCATTAAGATAATTACGACGCCCCAAAATTAGGTATCGTCCACCCATCTTGGGTGCCACTTACATGGTACATAAATTCAAATACAACTTACTAATATAAGCGTAGGTGTACAATATTTACATAAACGTGAGTTTGAATACAAATATTATCTACTAGATATTATACAAACTCAAAAGGAGTCCTCATTACAACTATTATCACACTATTTCACGAAATAGTGAGGACTACTAATGCTATCCTCCGGACCATTACTCCGCTTCCAGACTAAGTCTCAAATTTATGTTCTCATTTCACAGAGAATAAAGTGAAAGAAAGGGTGAGCTCAACTAGCCCGATAGAAGAAATATTATGACTAAGATAATGCGTAATAAATTATCATTAGCCTTCAACAAAGATTAAAACGATAAAATACAATAGACAACAAGTTTAAGCTGCGTGAATAATAAGCCATCCATTAACAGTCAAGTAGAGAATAAAGTCTACTATCTTTTAGGTTTTAAAGGTTTTCATCAATTTTATCGGCGAGACTCGACTTTTAAAAAATAAACCACCACATCTAATCATCCACGTACCACTGCAGTCGAGGATTTTCATCAAGTTATCAATGGTCATGACTATCTTAGAATCACCCCTCGGTCATAATCATACCAAAAACTATCCATCAACGCATTACAGCCACTAAGGACTTTTGTCACATCATTTATATCAAGTCATTGATTATAACCAATGATCCACGGTCATAATCATACTAAGTTCACCTATCTTGCGTAAGCCAAAGATAACATAATATAACATGAGGATGATGACAATGACATAGTAATTCAATAAAACAAGTTCAAGAATTATTTAATCCATGAATTATTAACGTCCAAATTGTCAACATGATCTTGTTTGTAGAGTAAAATTCAAGAATGATCGGAAGAATATTTCCATGAAAGATCTTGGATGAAACGCAAATATCAAGGATATTCTACTAATTTCATGGAGTATAGAAGTCAAAGTTTTAACCAATTTGGGTATAATAAAGAATGGAATAACAAAAGAAATCACCATGCATGCGGTGCCCTTCGATAGCAAAGTTATTCAACGAGAATAATAATAACGGAACCGGTCGGTGAAATTCACACCAAGCGGGATGTTCCAACAGAATAATAAAGATGGAACCGTCATCCGGTGTAAAACACACGAGATAGGATATTCCAACAAAATGATAAAGAGACGGAACCGGTCCGTGTAAAACACACGAGCATGTGATGTTCCAATGCGAGAATAATAAAAAGCGGAACCAGTCCTATGTAAAACACACATGATGCAGGATGTTCCAATGAGAATAGTAGAAGAATGTCACCAAGTATAGGGTAAACCATGATATCGAGTTATTCTAACGTAATAATAAGCAATGGAATAACATAAGGATTTCACCAAGTATAAGGTATGTCACAGCGTGTCAAAGTTATGTATAGGGTATGCCACTCTTACGAGTTATTCCAATGTAATAATGAATGGAATAATGTAGTTCTCTTGAAAGAAAGAATAACACCCTCACCGTAAAAGAATCTGAATATAGAAGTAGTGAAGTAGCAGAATACTCTTCTTCTTTCTATAACTCTCTCTCTATAAACTCTCTCTATAATTTCTCTCTCAGAGTTTTAATGAATTAAATAAGAAAATAATGAAGGAATGAGCTTATTTATAGAAAAAATGGAATGCATAAGAATAACTAATCCATGAACGGTCCAGATTGATTTACTTTAACTGACGGTCCATATTTAAAGAAAAATCTTTTAAATAAAATATAATATATTCTATTTATATAAAAATATTTTACTATGCAAACACTATATAAAAAACACTATGCAAAACACTATGCATAATAAAATATAATATATTCTATTTATAGAATAACTTTAATAAAGTATTCATTTTATATATAAAGATGTTTACATTTTATTACGTTAATAATACTGAATAAAACAAAACGTCCATTATCGCTTATAATAATTCATATTATTAATCGATTAATAATGGAATCAAACCGAAAGTGACTTCTCACATAAGCATCGATAATCAATACCGTAGTCTTTGCTACCACGCAACCACACGACATCGCATTTTTACTAAAGGTAGTTCAACAAGATCAACGGTAAAACTTCCGCCGTTATTTTTTAATAAAATATTTTTGTCGTTTTCTCGATCCGACAATAATTACATTGTTAAGGTCCACTAATGATTGGTAGTTATTATGAATATTCCCTCTTAAAAATGAATATTTTCACTTTGCAAAATTTATAAATACTACCCACAAATATAATATTATCTCAAATTCACACCATAATATTAAAAAATTATTTCGACCAAATTTAAATCTTTATTAATAAAATCTGGGGTCTCACAATAATTACGTTTCCTTTGAGTCTTTACAGTCTCTACAACACATAATCACATAACATAACACATTAGGTCATGCATGAACATACTTGGTTCATAAAGAATCTTGCCATACTTCTCAATTTAATCCCGTATTAGATTTGTTATTCATTGGTTCCGGCTTTCCATCATTCTTTTACATCGTTCTTACCATCTTCGTTCTCTTCTATAACTTAACTGAAATTATTTCATTAATACAACTCGGTTCGAGTTAAGTGTCCTTCATCGCGGCTTATTAACTTTATTTTTAATCGAAGCTCGATCGTCTTTGGTTTAGGACTCATTTCACATCGTTTGCATTCATCTTCAATTGACTTATTTTAACCCTAAGTGATCTTACTTGGGGTTTAATCATGACTTAACCATGTTACTTCACGTTCATTAAGTTTGTATTACTCCATTGCCTTTCTTTTTATCTTCATAACCAATCCTCTCTATGCAAACCCTAGGGTTTTGGCAATCGCAGCGGCGATTTTTTCTTCTTTATGTCGCTACCGGCTACACCTTAGAATCAAAAGACCGGACTTCGGTAGCAATGTAGCGCGAGTCCTAGTGTTATCTCTGTCACAACCGTGGCGTGAACTAACAGGGGCTGAGGCTTGCTTTGGTGACTGCGGCCATAAGCTTGCTAGTTGAGTCGCGCATGGCGCGGACTCGTGCCACGAATAATTTTATGATTTTTCATTATATGAGATTTCCGGCTTTGTAACTTCTTCGTTATAAGTTCGAATTGGCTCGTTCAAGAGCCTACGGTTCACAAATCACGTACTCTACGTGGTCATACAAGAATTTTATCTATTCAACTTCGTTTGCTAAAATTTCACTTATTAGTCCATTTTTAACGAAAACGATAAATGTTCGTGAACGTTCAACGCTCGTTTCTTCGTTCTAAGTCGGAATCCGGCCGTTTTCGAGTCCACAACTCTATAACGCCAAATATGACTTGCCTCCATTGAAAATCAATGTTTCCAAGATCAAACACAAAATACGACTTCCATTCCGAGAATTTCACGAATTCGACGATTATCGTCTAATCGTCAGCGATTAAAAATGAAACTCGTTACATGTGAGATTTTAAATCATTTCACTTGGATTCAATCCATTATACCAATATCTTGACCTACATGCTTCCTTAACTTATAATCATGATAAGTTATTTCTTGTTCTCAATAAGTTCAAAACTCATAACTTATAAACTACTTATTAAAGTATAACATACTAGATTTCATTGATTATGACTTATTAATGAGTTAAGTCCTTTAATCCTTATTCTTACATCTTATTAATCATGCTAACTTCTTAATGTAAACATATTACAAGTTCTCACAAGTTATTATCGTTCATTATTGTTTCTTCACAAATTAAGTAACTTAAATGATTACGAATAGCTTATTTATGACTTATACGACTTATTAAGACTTAAGCCCTTTGGTTTATCATTCCAACTTCTTCTTAGCATGCTAGCTCTACCAATACCCCCTTCTCTATCAATGGAAGAGAAAAGAAACATGGTTAAAGATGGCTTACCCTTTGATGTTCTCTTACAAATCCTTAATCTCCTTCTTGCTCCTTGAATTAACAAAGGCTAATTTCTAGCTTTTTCTCTCAAACCAATAAGCTATAAGTTATTGGTTGAAAATCTAACAAATGAAGTATAACTTATATGTGCTTATTCTCTCAACCAAATAAGTTGTTTAGCTTGAGAGAAGTTGGATGAATTTTGAACAACCAACAAAATGAAATGAAGCTTGGTATTTATAGGCATCTCAAAGTGAGGGCATAAGGGTCATTAGGACCTTCCACCTCCTTACTAACCTCCTTACTATTCATTGCTTAAGCATTAAGTAAACTTGCTCCCCACATCACTTGCTTCACCACTCTTATTTCTTGGTTCTTCTTAACTTAGCCATTAAGCTACTTGTTTATCACTTAAGCACTTTGTGTGCTCACCACACTTACTTAGCCTCTAAGTTTACTTGTTCATCACCTTGGATCATCCATGGTTTGCTCCATGGGTTTAAGCCATCTCATAACCCATTGGTTCTTACTTTGGGCTTTAGCTTAATTAACTTAACTTAATCATTTTGGGCTTACATTAATTTACTTTGGGCTTTATATTACAAATCCTTAAGCTTGCTTATTAATTCTATTGGACTTAACCAATAAATCATATTGGACTTTAATACTTCCTACACAATCCTACCAATTCATTTCTTTTGGCTTAAAGCCTTATAACATATATTATACTTATAATTCTCGTACTCTAATTCGTATACTTAGTAAACATATACGACATACCATTATTCATATACGTATCAGATAATAACTCATATAGTATTCAGTATTCCTTACCTTTGTACAATACCTACGTATAATACGATTATCGCTTAATTCATTACATACATTTAAATTCCTTCTCGAAAGTCACATTTCCTAAACGTTAGGTTTTAAGTCCACAGGCGAAATATTACGTTTTCCATAACTGAAATATTATTGGATATTCCATCTCACCTCGATATTTTATCGTTACGTATTTCTTGGAAGTTCAAAAATAATTCCTGAGCAAAAATGCGTGAATAGTATTTTTCGGAAAATTTCTCAAAAATCTTTTATTTTCGTCTTGAAAATTCAAACACTTTAATTCTACCACGTAGCCAAAATCCTATGATGTTCTGACATTTCTAGGTCAGAGAACGACGTTCGATTAGCTTGCTCCATAAATAATCAATTAAATTTATTTAATAAAAATAAAAATTTAATTCTCAAAAATCCGATTTTTCTCGGGCGTTACAAAGACAAAGCGATGAAAAATGCGATTGAAATAGTTTTTCCCGATGCTCGCCACCGATGGTGTTTGTGGCATATACTGAAGAAAGTTCCTAAAAAATTAAAAGGGTATGCGCATTATGAATCAATTAAATTTACGTTACATAACGTTGTTTATGATTCTTTGAGTGTAAATGATTTTGAATGTGAATGGAAGACAATGGTAGAAAATTATGATCTTGAGAACAATGAGTGGTTGGAAGGATTGTATAATGAAAGGCAGCGGTGGGTTCCTTGTTTTGTCAAAGATTGTTTTTGGGCGGGAATGTCTACGACACAAAGAAGTGAAAGTATGAATGCATTTTTTGATGGATTTGTCAATGCAAAAACTTTCTTGAAAGATTTTGTGGACCAATATGATAATGCGTTAAGGAGTAAAATGGAAAAAGAAATAGCAGCAGACTCTCATTCTTTGATTTCACATGTGCCTTGTGTTACACATCATTCCATTGAAAAACAATTCCAAGAGGTTTATAATTCCTTATATGGGTTCATCTCAGATTTTTTAGGCCAAAACCAAAATCTGACAACTAATCGAATATTAAATTGCCAACAGGGCTTGTTTCCCTTGATCTGCATTAAAATCAACTATTTGAGTCTCTTTCAAGTATCTTAAGTAACAACACAAGCAGATTTATGCAGGCCATCAACTTGTCAAACAAAAAAAAATTCAAGTAGTATTCCTGAATTCACTGAAGGCTCATCAACTATGTGAGCCAGCTCCTGATACCTGTTAAGAATCACAAATTTTTCACCCCAATGCTCATAGCTAATTAGCTCTAGTAAGTGGAGCAATAATAAATATTGGCAATCAAACATGCCCCAGCTAGTAAAACAGGACAATGACAAGTAATACAAAATTGTTGACAGAACCCCTGCAAAAACTTGATAGTAATTTTATCATTCAACAATTCATTTGATAGCCCTCGAGGCTAATACCATCATATTGTTGACTGGTTGAGTTATGCAGGTAGCTTTGAAGGAAAACATGGAAAGAAAGAAAGTCAACAAACAACTAAAACTATTGACAGAAAAATCTTGAACGGATACCACTCATTTAGCTAGAGTCCAAAAACTCTTCTTATACTAATTACAGCTTTACAAGATAGAAAGAAGCCGTTCGAACCAATAAAGGCAGCAAACTCTCATATATAAGCAAATATAAAAGCAAAAAGTAGGCATACTACCTTCAGGCGACTGCTGATTGAAACCCACAGAAGATGGCCTCATGTCTGCAAACTAACGTACCTTCTCGCCCACCAAATTAGAGCCACAAAGGCAGATCAAAAACAATTACTAAATTCAATAATTTAACACAAATTTCCCCAATAATTACTATGAATTTGAATTAGTGTGAATTCCAAATTCGCCGGACTGGGGAGTTCGCTCAGTGCCCTAAAATCTCACGATGATTTTCCAGCCGAATGGGTTTTCCAGCCTTTTAGCTCGTCAATTCCTCCATTTTTGGACGAGCAGAAAGCTTAACTCTGTGTCTCTAGGTTTTGGATTTGAAGTTTTACCAAAGAATTAACATGTGATTTGCTCTTGCTGCTGAGTAGTTTTAGAAAAGAGGGAGGAAAAAAAAATGATGTAAAACGACATTAATAACCGTGTTTCGGGAAAATCAGAGTAACTGTGATATTTCTATAGATTTACTTTTATGAAATCAGTCCAAAATATAATCCATGCAATCCATTAAATAACCAACCTGCATAAACATATTATTTTCATGTACATAATATTATTCTCATACAAAATATATTATTTTTATATAAAACATATTATCATCATTAAAACATAAACATATAAACCAACTGAGTATTACAACTTTAATCTCCTACAATTAAAGCAAGAGATATTAGTAGAATAACACTCACATTTCATATTTGTTGTTCATGTAATGCTTTTATGTTGCACCAAATTATTCGTATTTAATTTTAAATTATCTTGTTTCATTTATTAATTTAATTCACATCCGCTTTCATTAATTTTAAAATACTTGGCTATCAAAATCTAATTAAGGCCGCCTCAAATCTTGTCTAATACTCCCTCTTCCCGAAACCCCACTAGGTTTACTATACCCACGCCCACTAAAATTTTCTTAAACCCTCCTCTCCTCCTCTTCCCTTCTTCTTCAATTCTCCAAAAACTAGTTTTCAATTCTTTCCCGACCATGGCACTTACAGCCCAAAAGAAACTTCGACCGGTACGAAGATCCTTGTACAAAAATTTCCCAGAAACTGATACAAATTTTAGCAAGAAAAAATTGAAAATGGTTGCTGGGTCGCGATATATACCCAAGAAAAACAAGTTGAAACCCCTCGGCGAAGACGCTCACTTCATCTGCCCCGAGGAGCAGACGATATGTGTTGCAGACGGCGTCGGCGGTTGGGCTAAAAAGGGAGTGGACGCCGGCGAATACGCACGCGAACTCATGTCAAACGCCGAATCCGCTGTTCAAGACCAGAGCAGGAAAAGAAACAGAGGGATTGATCCAAAACAGGTATTAAACGAAGCCTTCTTGAATACAGATAATGAAGGATCTTCAACGGCTTGTTTTATTACATTATCGGGCGATTTTTTGCACGCGGTTAATATTGGGGATAGTGGGTTTGTGTTGATTCGTGGAGGGCGAATCGTATTTGCTTCGCCATCGCAACAGAGAAGGTTTAATTGCCCGAGTTTGGCTGCAGAGTTTAGAGTTAGGGTTGAAGTTGGGGACATTGTTGTTGTTGGGACTGAATGTGTTTGGGAGGGATATTGAGGATTTGGTTGTTGGATTATAGCCAAGTGTGCTTTGGGTAAATCGAAGGTTAAAAATGGGTCGAGTCCCTTTGCAAGTGCTGCTAGTGAGGCTGGTTATGAACATGTAGGGGGGAAGCCTGATGATATTACGGTAGTTGTTGGTTACATCGTGCAATCAGAAGAGTGGGTGTAATATTCTATAGCTACTCTGTATGTTAGTACATAGTATTGTACCCAAAAATTGGGTACTAAATTGATTGTAAATTTGATTATTATTTTTTTATGAGTAGTTGTTGAGAAGGATATATATATATATTTTTTTATAATTCTATCAAAAGTTCTATAGGGTTTTGATTGGTTTGAAAAGTGCTTTTAAACGACTTTTGAGTTCAAACAAAATAAGAATTATGTTTGTAAGTCAAAATATTGTTTGAAATAAGTTGGTGCAGACCAAAGTTAAAACCCCACAAGTTTCAAACCAAATTGCAGATAGATTGTTGGTTTCAAAAGCACATTTTTAGAAGTTGAAATCTTTACCACAAACAATATAACTTTTATGGGTACTGACTTAAAATTCGTTGGTATACATATTCTAAATAGGTCCATGGCATATGCTTTAGCCCATTACAGTACCAAAAGCATATATTTATAAGTTTTCTGGAATTCGCTGCTTATTAAAAATGTGCTTTTACTGAACCAAAAAAAATATCTAGTTTTAATTCAAAATATTTTTGGTTCCCGACATGGGCTCTTTTATTCTCTTTGTGGTTTAAAAGTTGGGAGAAAAATAAATACCATTCAAATCTCCCCCATTTACCCATCAGAAACAAAAATCCCAATTGCTATCAAATTCAAAACTGCAATAAATGAAAAAAATATATATATTACGTTAATTTTTTAATTACCAATTATACGAATAAGTATTAATGATAATTTTTTTACAATTATAATTCGACATGATAATATATAAGAATGACTTTAAAAAGTATAGTTTTTGAATAAAAAGGTTTGTCAAATTTTTTTTTTAATATTTTTGTATAGAAAAAAAGTTAGAGGTGAAAATATCAAAAATGTCAAAATTGGAATTAAAGAGCCGGTTGAGTTGAGCCGATTTAAAGGCTTGTCTCTGAACCGATACCCGACTATCTCTCTCCTTTTGTTATCGTGTGGCAGGCAGCAACAGAAGAACAACAATAGCTTTGTTATTAATAACAGATCGCCGATGAGATGTGGCGATCGCCTCGATCACTCGACACTCGCATGAAGTCTATCCTTTCACTCCCCCTTCTCCCTCCTCCATCTTCATTAACAACTCTCAGAGCATTTCGAACACTTTTCACGCACTCAAACCGTAGCAGCAGTAGCCTCCTCCCGCCACCACAATCGCCGCCACAACCGCCATTGTCTTTATCTCTCCCCCAAACCCTAATTCTCCGCCGTGATTCCAATTGTTGTAAGGCGGCCAGTTCAAGAGTGGCTGGACGCTTTGGGGTTGATTCGAGCTTTGCAGTGACAAAATGCATTTCTTCTTTATCTCCGACAACGGATACATTGAGGTGGAATGATGGAGGTTTTGCTGAAGAAGACCCTAACAAGCTTTCTGTTCCTGTTAGGGCTTATTTTTTCTCTACCAGGTTAACTATTCTTCTCATTCTTTCATACATATATATATATAGAGAGAGTGCCTAATGAAGACAAATAAATGATGATTAAGTATTACTCCCTTAGTTCTACAAAATAGTCCCTTTTTGATTCTTTGGAAATTAATTTACTAAATTTTAAAAAGTAATATTATCAAAATGAATTTATATTAATTTTAAATTTTAAGATCGGCAAATTGAGTGGTGAGACATTTTTTTGTGAGACTGAAGTGAGTATTATTTATTTATTATTATTTTTGGAACCTGGAGTCCAAAACATCAATTGGCACTAAATTTGTATACATACATGTATATAATATTGGAGAGGTATCGATAGTGAGATATTGAGGGTTTGAAAATAGCACTAGAGCTTAATGAAACAAGATAACTCAAGTTTTTCAAATTGTCAAGTTTTTCAAATTGTAAACCACAAACAATTAAATGCTACCATGTTTGATGGTATTATCTTTGGTTTATCATAGAAATAACTGGCTGTATAAAACTATGTTTGATCCATTACGTGGATTGTCAATTTAATTTCTGTTTTTATCTACGTTACAGTGTGGATTTGAGAAGTTTGGTGGAATTGAACAAACCCAACTTTATTCCACCTACATCACGAATGACTAATTATGTTGTTTTGAGGTTTGGCAACCTTAAGCCTGAGCTGAATGTAAGTTTTGCTTTATGTTGATTGCTTTGTGAATATCTTATGCTAGTAGTTTGATTGAGTTTTAGTTATTTTCTTGAGTAATTGGAACTGTTTACTACTCTACTGGCCTCCACTTATTCGAAAGAACAAACAAATGAATGAAGTTTATAGTTTTTATTGCACTGTATAGTGTGTAGTTTATTTGATGAGAGCAAGTATTTGAACTCTATGCTTGAATTGTCAAAAATGTTTTAGCTGAAATTAATCAAACTACATCCATATGAGTAAAGGATTCATTCAAAAATGAAAGAGACATAATTATATTAAGGTGGGTGTGCTGGTTTTGTGGTGGAGAGTAGTGTTTTATTGGAAAGGCATTTGGAGTGGCAAAATGCCTGCCAAGCTTCAGGTTTGTTATTTTCTTTATGTATTTCTTTTGGGGCACCGTCAACCGCTGGATGTAAGTTGTAACTGACCATTACTACTCCATCCCACTTTAGTTGTATTCTTCATGTTTATGTTAACTATTTTGTAAAATTTGATTGAAGTTCCCAGAAACCCATTCTTAATGGATCCCACCGAGTTAAAGAGTACTCTAAAAGTAAAAGGCAAATCAGGATACGACATAAACTAAAGAAGCTTTCTTTTGGGACATCCCAAAGGAAGCAACTAAAGTGAGATGGACGGAGTATAATTTAATGCATCGCAGTAAATCCTTCTTTAACTGGTATTGTATGTCTAAAGTTGCTGATGCAAATGTGAATTATCTTCTGATGAATCGGATTTAAGGAGCATTATGTTCATCCTGTCGAAGTGCATGGCATCCCTATCTACTTGATGCGGCTTTCTTGGAAGTATACGACATTAGGACTACATAGACCTATCAGTACTTGGAAATGTGAGTTTAGAAGTTTTAGGAATGCTATAACTTTGCTACACTTTGACATAAAGGGAAATTTATGTCTTGGATTGAATATTAATACTTCCTTCTTCCCCGTTATGTAGGTCGGTAATGATTATTTTTTTTGACTCTAAATTAATAATGTATAGCTTTAAAATTTGAGAGAGTAGGCTTTTATGTTACACCTGCCAATTAAAGATCTAAATTCTCCTCATCTGCTAATCAAAGGGTGGAGAGAGCTGGTATGTTATATTTGAGTATCTCTCTTTTTTCAACCAACAAACTAGATCAAGGAAAATAAACAGAAACCTTGAGCATCTAATGGCTTATTATTTCGTCTTTGATTATACCAATTTTGGGTAAAGATTCAATTATCTTTTCTTCATATACGGGCTTATAATGCTAGCCTGGAAAATGCACGGAAAGAAGGTACAATTAAGGCTTATAATTGGTCATATGATGTCCTTAGTAAAGTTGCATATGACTTGGTTGGGTTTGCCGCCTTTGATGTCCCTTGCAATTCTACTTCCAATTGATTTGTCTTGGGCCTTATTTAGGTTATCCAGCTTAAACTATATATATGTTTTCAATTTTAGGAGTTCATTTGTTGTGTAGGATTGTAACTAATTTGTCTGGGATTGCCTACATTATCGCATTTGATGTTTTGAAATATTTAAATATTAATGAATTCAAATATTTACATAAACTTCTGCATAAATCTCTATCTTTACTGAAATTGTTCATCTTTCTCTCCCATCTTCTTGCTTCTATTCTTCTTCTTGCACTCTCTTCTTTACTTTCTTCCACTGTGCTACATCAATCTTTCTATGTACAATGCATATAAGTTCACCTCCAATTTTTCTTTAATGTTGCTGAAAATTGTGCCTTGTTTCTCTGTTTCAGGGTTCGGGTTCTAGTTTATGTGGAAATGAATGCTGTTACATGGTCGTTTTTCAGTATGGCTCAATTGTTTTATTTAACGTCCGCGATCACGAAGTTGATGGATATTTGAAACTCATTGAAAAACATGCGACAGGATTGCTACCTGAGATGAGAAAGGATGGTGAGCTCTTTTATGAGGAACAGATCTGCATACTTGTACATATATTTGTAATTTCCATGCATTATGCAGTATTTTTTTAAATTTATTTTTGTAAATATTTTTCTTTGGGATAAACGGCGTTTTTGAGTTGAGTTTATGTAAATACTCGCATTCTTCGATTGATATCTATGATAAAATTATAGCATGAAATTTATAGTCAATGTGAGAAGGGTGTCTGATGTATTTAAGAATTCTTTGGGTGATTTTTTATTTATTTTTTGAGTGAGTATTTTGGGTGATTATAGGGGAAGCAAGTGGTGCTAATGTGATATAATCCCATCTGTAAATATGGAGCTATTTATAATGTGGTATATACGTGATATTGAAGGATCAAATAATCTTATAATACGCATTTGGACCCCCTTTTCTAATTAATAAACTCTGCAGCTATGTTTATTTTAATTATATTGATGCTGTTTCAATTGTGGCTGGATATATGCAGGAGTCGCTTGATTCTGTTGTTTTTGTGAAGGTTTATATTATAGTTAGATACATAAAGTTCCTCTAATAGGTCCTTACCATCCTTACCTTACAATATACTAAAAAATAACCTCTTTAGTCCTTAGCTTTTGTACTACTTGGAAGTTGTTAAGTTGTTAGCAGACTGTCAACTGGATCCCATTTTAGATGGTTTAGATAACTAGTGTCAGGCATGTAGAAGAAAGAATTACCTTAGGTCCGAAGATATTGGATGCCTGAAGAAGACATGTCTCTTCTTAAGGTTTATTAGTTAACATAAACATTGTCTCTGCAGTCAGTCAGTAACTAGCATCATATACACTAAAATTACTCATTTATTGCCCTTCTATCATTTTAATTTCTGTTTAATCAAAAGGTAATACGGACAAAAGCAAAGCCATTGACACCCTTACAGATAGAAAGACGATGCGCTGAAGCATTTGTAGAAGACTCTTCAGTGTTGTGAAAGGTTTTTGTAAAGGAGCATTTCAAATATCCAGTAATTGAAGTTAGTGCTACAAAAAACGCTGATAGATCAGGTGTCAACAGGTTCAGAACCCTGTAGAGGGCTAAGAGGGGGATAGTGTGCAATGAAGTTCTCATTAAAGGCTTGCTTGCTCTTTAATGGCTGCCGTACTTTTTTATTAAAAGCAGTTTTTGTGGTTCAGTTTTTATGACCGCCATATTGACCTTCTTGCAAGTCGTAGCCACTAGCCACTGAGTAGCTTTATCAAACAGAATGAAACATTCCATTGTGCAATTCTTAGACCCCTGGACAATTCTTACAAGGCATGACCTTGTATAACTGTCTCAGAAAATCCATGGAACGTACGAGACTTTCTGTTTCAAGTTCTTTGTTTTTACTGCAAACTGGCATTTGCTATGGTGGTGTGGGTGTGGGTGGGGGTGGGGGGTGGGGGTGGGGTGTTAATAAGTTCAATTTTCTGCTGTTATTTTATAGTTTTAAGGCAATTGCTTTTGCTGTTCTACTCTTAATTCCTTCTGTAGTTGATGTTACATTTTGTGGGATAGGTGTAGTTTACTTTTGGGCATTATTTGAATTGTCCAAATTATATTTCCCAACTTTAGTTTCAGTAAAAGAGCAAGATCATTGTAAGATCAATGTAAGGAGAACCATAAAAACGGAATGCATGACGTTTTCAGTGTCTACTTGATCCCATATTAAACTCTTGTGGAAATACCTAGATTGAAGACGACCTTCATAAATAGACTACTCTCTGTAACAATTCTGTGAAAGAGGAGGGTTATGAGGCTATAATTAGGTTTTATCAAAAATGCAAATAAAATTGAGGCTATAAGTAGGATAGGAAAGAGGAGGGATATGCGGCTATTATGGGCTTTGTGAACCTTCATGGGGTGTTGACATGTCACAAGGTAATTACTTACTCAGGTCACTTTCTGTGTTCATGACTTTACATGAATAACAGTTTGTCCCACTGAAAGCTTAAACCTTGTCTGGCTTATGGAAAGTGTTTCTTTATTAAAAAACTCACCTTTGATCTTGTAATAAGGGTGTCTCTTTGAACTTTAGATAGAAGAAGTAAGGGATGAGACAACAACTAGCAATTATAGGTTGAGGAACTCATAACACCCTGCCAATCCTTTTGGTGACATCCTTTAACATCCACAGTCTGTCTGTTTAAGTCCCAAATATATCACAATGTTTTGAAATCTCAAATCTCTTTTTCACCTTGCTCTTTATACGTCACATTTTTGTAGTTACCTTATCCTTGGTGACATAGTTGAAGACGTGTGGTCTGCAGTTTGTGTATGTGTGGTTTAGAACACTATGTTGTCCCCTTGTTTCCTTGCTTAGTATTACAGAGAGTAGAAAATAATGCTTTTCTTCTCAAGTTGATATTTTTTTGTGTGGTTAGTTTTGTTTAGTCACACTATCTGGTTGCTGTATCTCTTTCTACTGATGTTTTTATCTTTTTCCTCCCTTTCTCTCTCTCTGGCTAAATGCTTATTGACTCGCTACTAGTGCAGTTAATATACAAAAATTCCAGTTATTATCCTTTGTTTTAGTTAAATATTTGAAATTTTTAGTTGACTTGACTCGACTTTGTGTTTGGAAATCAGAGTATGAAGTGAGAGAGGAACCGACTTTAAACACGTGGATGCAAGGTGGGCTAGATTATATAATGTTGCAGTACCTGAACATCGATGGAATCCGTACAATTGGTAGTGTTCTTGGTCAGAGTATTGCTCTTGATTACTATGTACGCCAGGTAAGTATCATGAAGTTTCTGTAATGTTGATATTCTGCTTAAACATTTGATTTGTTAGAACAGCATTTTTAATTTTTCATCTTTTAGGTTGATGGAATTGTTGCAGAATTTACTGATATTAATCGCGGGATGGAAAAAACTGGAACTTTCACAATGGAAAGAAAAAAATTGTTTCAGTTAGTGGGAAAAGCAAATTCAAATCTTGCTGATGTAATTCTCAAGCTTGGACTGTTTGAGAGGTATAAATTTTTGAGTTTATTAAAGAATCCGGAATTCTTAACTTGCTTTTGGTTTGAATTTTGCGATGTGCTCGGCATTTTAAATGTCTTAGACGTGGTATTGTTTTTTGCATGAGCATCTTCCAAAAGATTTTCCTTGACCATCATTAACAAAACCATTCTTTCTCATTTCCTCGGTTGATGTAGCATCTTCCTTCGATACTAATGTGAAAACCCATTCATTGCTTAGTGAACATATTCATAAAGAAAACTCTGTGAAATATAATATTTTCAAGGCTTCAATATAAACTATGGGGTAAACTGCTTCATTGTGTCCAAAATAGTTGGATCATGGACCCAAAATGCATAAATCTTCCCTTTTAGTTGTCATGTTTTTGGGTCTAATTATTTACTTATTTGGTAGTCTAGATATGGTGTGCTTAAAAGTTATTATGTCCCAATTGATGGCTGACTTTTACTTGAAATTGGTATTCAAATCTATGGAGTATTAATTTTGTTCATTCCTTTTTATTGTTGTATTTTATAGTTGATGGAAAGTTATTTCTCTTATTCAGATCGGACATTGCGTGGAAAGATGCTAAATACGCTCAGATTTGGGAATATCTCAGAGACGAATTTGAATTAACTCAGAGATTCGCAAGTCTTGATTTCAAATTGAAATTTGTGGAGGTAAGAGTATTTCTTTGACTTATTCGCCTGCAGTTTGCTTGTTGGTGCTGACAGACACCTTCGAATTTCATTTTCTTTGCAGCATAATATTCGTTTTCTTCAGGAGATTCTTCAGAATAGGAAATCAGATTTCCTGGAATGGCTCATTATTATATTAATAGGGGCTGAAATTCTCATATCAGTTTATGATATCGCCCACAAGTCAGTAATCCCTTCTTTATAGCACCAATAAAATAAAAATAAATTCAGTTCTAAATGAGGTTCAGGTTGCTGTCCATATAATCCGGTTAACCTGTTGCATGCATGAAGCAACTCATTGGAACACTCATTTTTGTTCCCTTGTAAATTGTGTGATTTATTATGTAATCTTTAACTTGGTGCTAATTGATATTATAATTGTAATATCTTCTGATATTGCAATAAGTGTGCCTGCAATATTTTATTTGGAGGCAACTGATATTTTCACATATTCTTTTCTTTTTCATGAAGTGTACAGTGGGTCCCATTTTCATCTTCGTGTGAGAAGGAAATATGTGGAAATAGTGATCTTCTATTTGGAAAGTGAAGTACTCCTTATTGTCGGTTTAGAAGAAAAAATTGTTCCAAAATGTTTGTTGTTTACAACTTTCGAGTAGAATAAATTACTCCCTCCGTCCCAAATTAATTGCTCAATTTTTATTTTTTAAAGTCAAATTGACCATTTTTAAAATTAATTTTTTTACTATTTTTGCTAAAATATAGGTGAAGAGATTATAACCAAAAGAAAGTATATACAATTTATTACTAATCTCAATTTTTTATAATTTTAGAAATATATTTATATATGCTTAATTATTAATTTTAAAAATAGTCAATTTGACTTTAAAAAATTAAAACTAAGCAATTAATTTGTGACAGAGGGAGTATTTACTTTCTTATATTATCCATACCTTCTCTCATTGTCCTAAGAAATTTTCTTCCTTGTATTATTAGTTTTCAATTTTTCATAAAGGGGTAGTGATAAAATTTCAAACAAATTTTAATCGGTACTCCCTCCTCCGTTCCTTAATATAGGTCGTTTTAGACATGTGCACAAGAATTAAGGAAATGATTGAAAAACATTAACTATATTATCACTTGTCTATAATACCTTTCACCTCACTTATCTCATAAATATGGATCAAAAAATTAGGTGGAGTAATAAGGGGCAATTTGGGAAAAATAGTAATCAATTCTCCTAAATAACTACAAACGATAAATAATTAGGAATAAAAAAAAAAAAATCTAAAACGATCTATATATAGGAATGGAGGGAGTAAATGATAGTATTAAATGACTTTTTTAATTCATGTGCCAAAACTTTAAACGATAATCTTTTAGGAATGCAGTAGCGGAAAAAAATGATGAATATTTTTACGATTGTATAAAGTGATGAATATATATATATATATATATATATATATATATATATATATATATATATATATTTATAATAATGATTCTCATTAAATAATTAGGTTATCATTTATTTTATGTGTTTTATATATTTTTGTGACAAAAATATTTGTATATTTAATTATTCTTTTGTATAACAGCCATGCGGTTCTTAAACTAAAAGATAGTAATATTAAACAATTTCCCAAAAATGAGGACGTGAGAAAAGCGTGTTATTATTAATAATATTATATTCTTTTGTTTCATATTATTTAATTATTATTGACTTTTTAAGGTTAATATAATTTTTTTTACAAATATATTGATATAATATATTTTATACAATGATGAATATTATTTGAAAAGTATTAATCATTGTAAATTTTATTGTTTCATAATTTTAATGAGTTATTTTAATTTTGAGTTTGAAAATGTCTTAAATTGATTTTAAAAAAGTCAATAATGGTCAAATAATTTGAACTGAGAGAGTACTAATTATTAATAAATTTGAGAACCATGTGTGTTTATATAATCAGTTCTCTATTCATAATTATGTACTAATATTCTTATGGTTAATACTCCCCAATAAATAATAAATTTTCCTATAATCAATTTCAGCTAATTCTTATACTTCATAATTAGTAGTTTTAAGAATTTTTTTTTATCACAAATAGAGTTAAGATATACATATATCATATATATACCTAGAGTTGTGTAATATATTTTATACTAATACCAAAAATATAATGAGTTTAATCATAAACTTAACTTTATGAAAATACAATACGTATATTCTAATTATAGGGATCCAGTTATCATAAAGTTAATTTTATAATAAGTTGATCGATTAACCAATACAATGTTAACACGCAGAAATAGATTACATTTTGGCCTTTGATTTGAGTTGCACTATCTAGCATTAACATTGTTAGAAAGTTTTTGACAAAACTAATGATTTGGCTACTTAGAAATTGAATGACGTTTTATTGAATCTTTAATTGAATTTTAATTTGTCAAATTAACTAACTGAACTAAGTAAAATTTTTAAATTGAGTCATTCTGTCAAATTTAGTTAACGGCTGTCAAATTTTTTCATACGTGGAAGCAAAAAATAAAGGGGAACAAAATAAAAAATAAGGTGGTCAATCAGCAACAATGACATGGAAATAAAAATAGATTTTTTAAAAAAAACAGAATTTGTAAAAAAATAGAATTTTTTAAAAACAGTTTTTTTTAAAAACAAACTTTTTTCAAAAAATAGAATTTTTTTAAAAACAGATTTTTAAAAAAAACAGAATTTGTTAAAAATAGATTTTTTTTTAAAAAACATAATTTTTTTTAAAAATAGAATTTTTTAAAAACAGAATTTGTTAAAACTAGAATTTTTTAAAACAGACTTTTTTTAAAATGGAATTTTTAAAAAACAGATTTATTTAAAAAAACAGAATTTGTTAAAAACAGATTTTTTTTAAAAAAACACAATTTTTTTTTAAAAAGAACTTGTTAAAAATAGACTTTTTTAAAAGCAATTTTTTAAAAAAAAACATAATTTGTTTAAAAACAATTTTTTTAAAAAACAAAACTTTTTAAAAACAGAATTTTAAAAAACAGAATTCTGTTTTTTAAAAGTTCCGTTTTTTAAAAATTATGTTTTTAAAAAGTTCCGTTTTTAAAAAAAGTATATTTTTTAAAAATTGTTTTAAAAAAATTCTGTTTTTTTAAAAAACTGTTTTATTAAAAAACTGTTTTTTAAAAAAATCTGTTTTAAAAAATTCTATTTTTAACAAATTTTTTTTAAAAAAACTATTTTTAAAAAATTATGTTTTTTTAAAAAAGCTGTTTTTAAAAAAGTCTATTTTTAAAGAACCTGTTTTTTTAAAAAAATTGTTTTTAACAAATTTTTTTTAAAAAATTTTTTTTTAAAAATTTCTAATTTTATTTCCATGTCATTGTTGCTGATTGGCCACCTCATTTTTTATTTTATTTTCCCTTTGTTTTTTTGCTTCCACGTATGAAAAAATTTGATAGCCGTTAACTAAATTTGACAGAATGACCCAATTTAAAAATTTTACTTAGTTCAGTTAGTAAATATGACAAATTAAAAGTTCAATCGGGTATTCAATAAAACGTGCCAACTTCGATGACCAAATCATTAGTTTTGCCGAAAGTTTTTCCCCTAAACCATTATATGCAATATTTTGAAATATTTAAGTTTTTAATTTCATTACTTTAATTAAAATTGATCATATAATATTATGTGCATAAAATTTGACATATAAAAAAATTATATGAACCATATATTATCACAATTAAACCTTACTAATAAGTATTAGTTGCCTTTTAATTAGTTTTGCTCGATGATAAAAAGAATATATGCAAAAAAAATCATTTAATAATTACTTACTATATTGCTATTAGAATCTCTACAAACTTAAAAATTAAACATTTTTATTTATATTTTCAAACTTATAAAATTTGGGGATAGTAATAAATTCGATATATAGTTTCTCCGCCTATAATTATAGGAAAATAGTATAAATTTTGATTACAAAACTGATCAATTTGATTGAAAAAGTCTATCTAAACCACTTTTTGAGGAACGGAGGAATAATATTTAGTCATAATATTTTTGATATATTTTTAATATATAATTATTTAGGAATAGAATCATTGTAAATTAATGAGTTACCATTATGATTTTTAATTTTAAAATTAGTTAAATAAATTTTTATCACTAATATATAAGTGAACATGGATTTATAATATTAAGTATTAACTAACAAAACATCACCTATATGAATAGAATTTGTAACTGAAGTATAATACTTAATATTTGTGATATATAATATATTTTTAATATTAATTATTATTTACTCATAATATTTTTAAATAATTTCAATGTATAGCTATTTCGAGTTTAAAGTTGGGCAAAAATCTAAAAGTTAAATTTTTTTGTATGCTTAAGTAACTATATGACTCTTATAAAGAATCACATTTTTGCAAACTGGTGGAAAAGCTACAAAATATATTGAAGGTTGGGCAAGCTACGTTATTTTGAATAAACTGAGAAGGTTGAGAGTGTTGGTTTATATGTTATTGGTTTTAATGATGATAAGTTGCTATGTATAGTTATATATTATCATCATCAAAAAGGAGAAAATGTTGATTTATGAGTTTTTATTTTAATGATAATAACATATATTTTGTATGGAGATATATTGGGGTTAAATGCTTTTTCATCACATCATCTTATGGAGTCATTTACGGATCGATAATCGATTTTTTTTTTTCACAAATAACTCACATCATACTTTATTTTTCTAACAAAAAGTTAAAAAAACCGTTAAACGCTTTGACTTTAAACGGAACAGTACACATCAGCTGCTGAGTTTTCCGTTACAAAGCTGATGTGGTGCTTTTGTGTGACGTGGCAGTGATTATGTGGATTTGTAGAAATTTTTTTATGAAGAAAATGAAAAAAATATTTTAAGGTATAATATAAATTATAAAATTAAAAATATTATAAAATTTAAATCTTTTCAAATTCGGACATTAAATTTATAATTGAGTCAATTTGGTGATAAATTTTTTTCTTTTCTAACTAGGATAAATAAATTTGTACTTTTACATGCAAATAATTTTTATCAAATAATTTTTATTTTTATTTTATCAAATATTTTTTTATTGTAATTTTAATTTTATAAAATAATTTTATTGTAATTTTAATTTTATCAAATAATTTTAATTTTAAAATTATATAAAATTTAAATTTTATAATTTAATTTAATCAAATTTAAGAAATAATTATTTTATTAAAAAAAAACCAAAATGCGTTGTTGTGATTTTTAAGGAGAGAAAAGAGCGTTGTTTAGTTTTTTATTTTTATTTTTAGAATATAAATAATTATTTTGTTTTATTTTTATTAAAAAAAATAAAACAAAATTTTTTTAATAAAAAAGCAAAATTGTTTTTATAAAATAAATAAAAACTCAGTTTTTTAATAAAAAAATTATTTTTTTTTTTCTATAAAAAAAAAAAAGCAGATTTTTTTAATAAAGAAATGCGCTTTTTATAAAAATAAAAAAATCGCTGCTTTTTAAAATAAAAATAATTGTTTTTTTTTTTTATTAAAAATATATATAACGCAGCTTTTTAATACAAAAATAAGTATTTTTATTAATTTTTTTAAATATATTAGCAAACTTTTAGTTTTTATATTTTATAAATGGCTTAATTATAAATAAAACTTTATTTGATATTAATTACATAAATATTTAAATAAATATTTTTATTTATTTTCTTATTTTTTGGCTAATTTTTTAAATTTATATTATACTTTAAAATATTTTTTCATAAATTTTTTCCTCCAAATTCACATCATCATTGTCATGTCGCATACTAACTGTCACATATGCTTTTTTTGGACAACTCAGCCGCTGACTCAGTAGTTTTCCGTTAAAGTCAACAGAGTTAACGTTTTTTTTTTAAACTTTTTGTTAGAAAAGTCGAGTACAGTGAGTTGACTGTAAGAAAAAAAAAGTTCAGTTATCCATCTGTAAGTCGACCTATAGTACAGTGAGTGAAAAAACATTTAACACAGATATTTTGTGATTTCCAGGTTATGGACTAATTATGCATGTATCAAGATTTCAAGTGGGTCTTTATGAAGAAATGTTGTTTAGAGCCGCCACATGGTTAGATCCATATGATCTCACCTAGGAAATCAAAAGTAAGAATTTTTAGCTCATTTAATTAATTTCAAGGCAATTTTATTTTGTTGGAAATAATTTTAAAAAGGTTTCATGAGTTTAAAATTCAAATCCTTTAAAGTGTTATTTTTGGAAGCCAAATCAATTCAGTATTATTTCCTATTTCAAAGAGTTGAAAATAAGTTGGAAATATATTTTGGAAACAAAATCATTTGTGAAAAATACCCAGCCTTGATTTCTGTAGTCAAAAGATCTTTTATTGAGCTAATGTACCATGTTGATGACTTTGTCCTCATCCCTTCTATTCAGCAGCTTCATTGGTTAAATTCAAATCCTTTCTTTCTAAGTCTTGACATATCATTCTTTGGAATTTTTATTCATTATTTCAAGCTGCTGAAGTTTGGTGACATTCTTAATTGATTCAATCTACCATAATTCAAGATGTATATCGTTCTAATTCAAAATCCTTCTTAATAGCTTGATTATTTTGGATTTACTGAGATAATATTCATTACCGTTGTTCTCTATCTCTCTATATTTATTAGTCTTGACTAAATGCTTCAAAGAGAAAACAAATAGAGAAAAACTCAAAGTCTAAGCAGACAACATATTTATGAGAATATACTTATCAGTGCTTCCATTGAAAAACTACTAACAATCTTATTTTGCCTTGATATTAATTTCTTGTTGCTAGAAATTCACAGAGATTGTAATACTATTCGTTCTTGATTAAAACTTGTATACAAACCTACTTTGGTTTGTTTGATCCGATTAATGGATAGGCTCGCATAAAGAAAACTCTAAGGTTGCGTTAGTGCAAGAGGTTGCGATTGTAAAAGGTGTGACGCCCCAAAATTAGGTATACATCACCCATCTTGGGTTGAACACTTACATGGTGCATGTAATTTAAAAACAACTTATTAACATAACTGTTATACAATACGACATAAACCGTGAGTTTAAATACAAATATCGTCTACTAGATATTATACAAACTCAAACAAAAAGTCCTCATTACGATTATTATCACACTATTTTACGAATAGTGAGGACTACTAATGCTATCTTCTTGACCATCACTCGTTTCCGACTCGTCCCCTATATATATCATTTCTACGAAGAAACGGTGAAAGAAAGGGTGAGCTCAACTAGCCCAAGAAGAAATATTATGACTAAGATAATGCGAATAAATTATCAATAGTCTTCAATAATGTTAAACCGATAAAATACAATAGACATCCAGTTTAATCTGCAATGAATATCTTAATCCATTAAAAGAGTCAAGTAGAAAATAAAGTCTACTATCTTTTAGGTTTTAAAAGGTTTTTCATCATCATTTATAAATGAGACTCGACTTTAATAAATATTCCACATCATCGAATCACCCCTCGCTTTACTGACCAAGGATATTCTTTAGTATCACGACCACAATTATTCATGCACTACAAAGCCAAGAATATTTGTGTATTCATTAATGGTCATGATCATGCCAACAACTCGCTCCATCAATGCACTACTACCAATTGAGGATTTTTTATCACATCATTTGTAACATTACGATACCATGATTACATACGAATAGTCTCTCATTCATAATCATACCAAGTCCATCTATGCACTCTGAGGCCACGGATGACTTTCAAAAAATATAAACATGAGGATGATGACAATGATATAAGAATTCAATAAAACAAGTTCAAGAATTATTTTATCCGGGAATTATTAACGTCCAAATTGTCAACATGATCTTTGTTTTGTAGAGTAAAATTCAAGAATGATCGGAAGAATATTTCCATGAAAAGATATCTTTGGATGAAACGCAAATATCAAGGATATTCTACTAATTTCATGGGAGTATAGAAGTCAAAGTTTTAACCAACCGGGTATAATAAAGAATGGAATAACAAAAGAAATCACCATGCATGCGATAGACAAGACTGCATAAAGTTATTCAATGATGAATAATAAATAATAACGGAACCAGTCGTGAAATTCACACCCCATGGATGTTCCAACAGTAATAATAAAGATGGAACCGGATCCGTGTAAAACACACATGATAGGATATTCCAATGAGAATAATAAAGACGGAACCGGTCCTGTAAAACACACGAGCAGGTGATGTTCCAACGAGAATAATAAAGATTTTAACTAGGTCCTGTGTAAAACACATGCATGGATGTTCCAATGAGAATGATAAAGACGAACTAGGTCCTGTGTAAAACACACGATGTGGATGTTCCAATGTAATAATAGAAGAATGTCACCAAGTATAGGGTAAACCACTTATACAAAGTTATTCCAATGAATAATAAGCAATGGAATAACAACAGTTCTCTTCATGAATAAGAAGAAAGAATAACACCCCTTACATTTGGTAGGAGATTGAATCTTCGCAAAGAAGGTGTAGTAACAAAATACTCTTCTTCTTTCTCTTATTCTCTCTATACTTTCTCTCTATATAGCTTGAATGAATTCGTAAAAATAATGAAGCCCTAGGCCTCTATTTATAGAAGATTTCTAGCTTAAGACCTTAGTGTGAAAAGGCAAGTGGCTCGACGAATGGTTTGACGCCTTTGTAATGTGAAAAGCGACAAGTGGTTCGGCGCTTGTAATGTGAAACGACAAGTGGTTCGACGTCTGGTAAAGGTAATTACTATTGACGAAGTAAATACTATTGACGAAGGTAAATACTATTCACAAGGGTAATTACTATCGAGCGAAGGTAATTACTATCGATGAAGGTAAATACTATTCACAAGGGTAATTACTATCGACGAAGGTAATTACTATTATCGACGAAGAGACTCTTAGATGATGACATATGAGCCCCCGTATAAAATAATCAAACTTACCACAAATCATTTTTTTTTTTCATCAACACATATTTAATCTTTCAACAATTATTAATCATTTATAACTTGTCGCCTCAATTATTGATTTAATACTATAACATATTATATGATGATAATCGTGACAATAATTGAATCAATAATATAAGAGATATGATCTGACAATTCTTGTAGTAATAATTGAGCATAGGTGAGTGACTTCTCACGTAAGCATCAATAATCAATCTGAGTGTCTTCTATGCAACTACGCTGACATCGTATTTTACTTTTACCGGGTAGTTCAATGCTTTTAACTGGTAACACCTCCGCCAGTTATTTTTATAAAATATTTTGTCGTTTTCTCGATCCGACAATAATTACATTGTGGGGTCCACCAATGATTGAGCCATTGTCAGACGAATATTCCTAACAAAAAGAATATTCCCAGAAAAAACGAATATTTTATAAAGAACTTGCATACTTTGCAAAATTTATAAATATTACCCACAACTATAACATTATATCAAATTTATTCCATAATATTCAAAAATAATATTTATAGAAAATTCATCTTTATTTATAAAAGTTTGGGGTCTTACAACCTCCCTTCTTATGAAATTTCATCCCTCGAAATTAGGTGCGATACACAGTATGTCGAGAAGAGGTAAGGATACCTTGATTTCATTTCGATTCTAACTCCCAAGTCATTTCCTCAACATCGTGGTTCCTCCACAAAACTTTGACTTGAGGTATAACCTTGGAAGCGTAGAATATGTTCCTTCTTATCCAAAATTTGAGCAGGAACCTCTTCATACGTCAAATCTTCCGCTATTTCGTCCTGGTTCTAACTCAATAATATGGTTGGGGTCTTTCACATATTTACGTAACATAGATATGTGAAAAACGTTATGAACACGAGACATATTTGGCGAGAAAAAGCGAGTCTATAGGCCACAGTTCCTACTCGATCGAGGATTAAAATGGACCGATGAATCGAGGGGTTAAGTTTTCCTCTCTTTCCAAATCTTGTAACTCCTTTCCATGGAGCAACTCTTAACAACACATGATCTCCTATATCGAATTCCACGTCCTTTCGATGAAGATCAAGATAACTCTTTATCGATTTTGTGAGGTTTTTTTATACGTTGTTTGGATCGTTTGAATCTTTTAAGTAGTCATACGTACTCAACTCCGGTCCCAACAACGTTGCTTCACCCACCTCATCCCAAAGATACTTGGAGAACGACACTTTCTTCCATCTGGCAACGCTTGAATGGAGCCATGCCAATACTTGCTTGATAAGCTGTTGTTGTTGGAAAACTCCACCAATGGTAAGAACTTGTCCCAACTCCCCTTGAAATCAAGGACACGAGTCTTAATAGATCTTGAAGAGTTTGAATAGTCCTCTCCGTTGTCCGTCCGTCTGCGAGGATGATATCTGCCGAGCTAAATCGTAAAATCTGTGCCCATAGCTTTTTGCAAACCAACCCAAAATCGTGAAGTGAATCTTGGGTCTCGATCGGAAACTATGGATACCGGCATACCATGCGATCTTCAATCTCGTTTATGTACATCTGAAGCAAGACGTTCAAGTGTATAAGTTTCTCGTTATCGGTAAGAAATGAGCGGACTTGGTCAACCTATCAACAATGACCCAAATCGCATCAATGCCTTGAAAACCTTAGGAAGGCCGTGCTGAAATCCATGGTAATGTGCTCCCACTTCCATTCTGGAATTTCAAGTGGTTGCAATGGACCTTTTGGTACTTGATGCTCCGCTTTAACTTTCGTTGACAAGTTAGACACCTTGATAAACAGCCGCTATCTCTCTCTTCATATTGCTCCACCAAAATGTATGGCGAATATCATGATACATTTGGTACTCCCGAGATGGATTGCAAATGGTGTGTTGTGTGCCTCCATCATGATATTATACTTTAAATCAGGGTCGTTAGGAACACAAAGTCTGGAGTTGACTCGAAGTATTCCTTCTTCATCGATTCTTGCTTCCGGCATAGCACCTTCTTGCACTTTCTTCCTCATACGCATCAGCTCCAGTGCAGTAGCTTGAAGCGACTTTAACTTTATCAATTAAAGTCGGTTCTACTCGTATACTGCTTATCATCACATCGTCCTGGTCTTTAATTCTATCTCCATCCTTTGCAAGTCACACAAATGGGCCTTTGCGTTGACAATATCGCTTTTCGTGCTTGCATATGATTTTCTACTCAATCGTCGGCTACCACGTTAAGCTTTTCGGGATGGTATTGGATGGTATGATCATAATCTTTCAATAGTTCAAGCCAACGTCGTTGTCGCATGTTGAGTTCCTTTTGAGTGAAGAAATATTTGAGGCTTTTATGATCCGTAAAGATCTCCACTTTCTCCCCATACAAGTAATGCCTCCAAATTTTAAGTCTGAAGATAATTGCTGAACTCTAGATCATGAGTAGGATAATTCCTCTCATATTCTTTGAGTTGTCGCGAGGCATAAACTATTACTTTTCCATGTTGCATGAGAACACATCCCAACCCTTTGCAAGCATCAACAGAGATGACAAATCCTCCGAGCCAGATGGTATTGTCGAGCAGTCTTTGAAATAAGTCTCCTCTTGAGTTCTTGAAAACTCTTCTCACATTCTTCGCTCCAACCGAACTTTGTATCTTTTCCGAGTCAGCTGAGTCAATGGAATAGCGATTCGAGAAAATCCTTCCACGAATCTCCGATAATAACCAGCTAAACCGAGAAAGCTACGTACTTCGGTCACTGATTTAGGTTGTTCCCAACTTTGAATAGCTTCAATCTTTGCTGGGTCAATAGATATTCCATGACTTGATACCACGTGCCCAAGGAATGCTACTTCTTCAAGCCAGAACTCGCATTTCTTCAACTTGGCATAAAGCTTATATTCACGAAGCTTTTGGAGTGTCAGCCTCAAGTGTTGCTCATGATCTTCACGGCTTTTGGAATAAATAAGGATGTCATCAATAAAGACGACCACAAAGTGATCTAAATATTCCTTGAATACTCGGTTCATCATATCCATGAAGGCGGCGGGGAGCATTAGTCAATCCAAAGGACATGACTAGGAATTCATAATGCCGTCTAGAGTTCTAAAGCCGTCTTTGGAATGTCAAGTGGTTCTAATCTTCAATTGGTGATATCCGAACGAAGATCAATCTTTGAAAAGAATTTGGCTCCTTGCAACCGGTCAAACAGTCATCAATACGTGGCAATGGATACCTATTTTTGATGGTGACGTGATTCAACTCCGATAATCAATACAAAGTCGCGCTCTCCCATCTTTCTTCTTCACGAATAGAACAGAGCACCCCAAGGAGAAGTACTAGGGACGAATAAAGCCAATGTCTAACAATTCCTGCAGGTTGGGTCTTTAACTCACGAAGTTCAATAGAGCCATTCGATATGGGGCTTTGGAAATAGGTTTTGTCAGGGTTCAAGGTCGATACAAAATTCAATTTCACGCCTGGGGTAGGCCAGAAGTTCTTGAGAATACGTCGGAAATTTATTAACAATAGGAATATCGTTTAAAACGGCGTATTTTTATTTAAATCGTGACATGAGCTAAGAAAGCTTGACATCCGCTTTTCAATAAACGAATAGCTTTATGGCTTGAGATGACCGTGATTGATTTTAATGGTTTGGTCGTTTGAATTAGCATAATAGGTTGATTAGGAATATGAAAGCTAACAACCTTACGAAAACAATCAATTTTGCATGATAAGTAGTTAACCAATCAATCCCTAGAATCACGTCAAATGCAAGTATTTTTAATGAAATAAGATCGACGAATGTAATGTGAGGGTACCGATTTGAACCAAACAAGACTTATAAACAATTGGATGTAATGAAGGTTTCTCCCAACGGAGTTTCCACAGATAAGTCAAAGTCTAATTTCTCCTGAGTCAAAATTTAATCGATGGCGCAAGTAGGAGAAATAAAAGAATGGGTAGAACATGTATCAAATAAAGTATAGACTTCATTAGAGTTTATGATAAGCTTACCCGTGATGACCTCATTCGGTTCCTTGCTCTTTGGGAGGTCATAACAAATGCTCTCCTTGCACTACTGGGTTTTTGAATTTTACGGGATGGCCTTTGGTGCCTCCATCCTAAATTGAATTTGTCTTGATGTGACAACGACAAAATCGAGCTAAGTGACCTTCTCTTCCACAATTATAACATGCTTTGACTGACATGGCAGTTTGGACTGATGTGTCCCTCTCCTCCGCATTTGAAGCATATGATAGGTGGTCTTTCTCCTTCCTTAACAATGGGTGCTGGTGCTGACGTCTTTCCATCATTGTTGAATCTCCTTTTCTTGAAATGTCCATTCTTATTGTTTTGGTACGATTACCACCAAGTGGTTACCATATCCGGCTTGTTGATTCCCTCCCGCTTGTTGTCCACCGCCTCGATGACTATTCTCGCCGGTATTATAATTTTGCCGTACCGCTTTCTTTTAGTTCGTTGACTCATTATCGCGCTCCACTAATCGAGCCCTATTTACAACATCTCAATACAAACACGGTTTATGAAAATAAGATGTTGACGTATCTCCGACTTCAAACCTCTTAAAACATTCGCGCCATTCTCTCTTCATTATCCACCAAAGTGGGACGCATGAACCGTGATAACTCATAAATTTTGCCTCGTATTGTGACACGGTCATATTGTTTTGTTCCAACTTGATAAACTCCACCTCCTTCATGGCGAATACTTTCGGAAAGTATTTGTCGTTGAACACGACTCCTGGAACTTCTCCCAAGATATCTTGATGCAAAATTTGGTTGAGTCGTTTCTGATTCCCACCAATGTCCGCCTCTCCGCGCATAACATAAAGGCGAAAAGGGAACCTTTTGCTCCTCGGAGCATCCCAAGACATCAAATATCTTGGTAATCATGCTTTATCCATGCTTCCGCCAAGTGGTTTTGCTCTCCCTTAAACTCCGGTGGTCCCACTCCTTAAATTGTTTAGCGGTGACCGCCTTTCGAGAGTTTTCCGTGTTTCCACCCCACGTTTTGGATGAGTCGCTCTACTTCTTTGTTGCATAAATTACATAAAGCCTCAACATTTGATCATTCGTCATTTGGTCGGTGTTGTTGTTTGCATGAGGATTGTCGCCTTCACGATGCACATTATCCCGATTATTGATATGTGGTGAATCAACAATCGCTGCGCTCCCATTGCTATTCTCAACATTCTCGGATGTTATTTTCAGATCTTGCCACAAAACAAAAAGGTTAATTGACATGTAACAAATTATCCCTATCTTCCGACCAACCAATAAAATATCACATAAACTTAGGTAGAATTAATACTAGCGAAGGTATTCCCGCCTCTCCTCCTAGTACTATTCTCACATCTTAGCCAGGATCATATCCTAAGCTCGATACTAACTGTGGCGCCCCAAAATTAGGTATACATCACCCATCTTGGGTGACACTTACATGGTACGTAATTTAAAAACAACTTATTAACATAAGCGTAGGTATACAATACGACATAAATCATGAAGTTTAAATACAAATATAAATCTACTAGATATTATACAAACTCAAACAAAAGTCCTCATTACAGATTATTATCACACTATTTTACGAATAGTGAGGACTACTAATGCTATCTTCAGGACCATCACTTGTTTCCCAGACTCGTCCCCAATTATATTATCATTTCACAAGAGAAACGGTGAAAGAAAGGGTGAGCTCAACTAGCCCGAAGAAGAAATATTATGACTAAGATAATGCGAATAAATTATCAATAGTCTTGAATAATGTTAAACCGATAAAATACAATAGACAACCGGTTTAAGCTGCAGTGAATACGAATCCATTAAAAAGAGTCAAGTAGAAAATAAAATCTACTATCTTTTAGGTTTTAAAAGGTTTTCATCATCATTGTTTATAGGCCGAGACTCGACTTTAATAAATATTCCACATCATCGAATCACCCACGCTTTTCTGGCCAAGGATATTCTTTAGTATCACGACCACAATTATTCATGCACTACGGGCCAAGAATATTTGTGTATTCATTAATGGTCATGATCATGCCAACAATCGTCCATCAATGCACTGACGGCCACCGAGGATTTTTATCACATCATTTGTAACATTACGGTCATGATTACACCGAATAGTCTCTGTCATAATCATACCAAGTCCATCTATGCACTACTGAATACGAGATGACTTTCAAAAAATATAAACATGAGGATGATGACAATGATATAAGAATTCAATAAAACAAGTTCAAGAATTATTTTATCCGAGAAATTATTAACGTCCAAATTGTCAACATAATCTTTGTTTTGTAGAGTAAAATTCAAGAATGATCGGAAGAATATTTCCATGAAAGATCTCGGATGAAACGCAAATATCAAGGATATTCTACTAATTTCATGGAGTATAAGTCAAAGTTTTAACTAACCGGGTATAATAAAGAATGGAATAACAAAAGAAATCACCATGTACGCGATAGATAAAGACGCATGACGGAGTTATTCCAATGAATAATAAATAACGGAACCAAATCGGTGAAATTCACACCGACGGGATGTTCAACAGAATAATAAAGATGGAACCGGATCCGGTGTAAAACACACGATAGGATATTCCAATGAATAATAAAAAGACGGAACCCGGTCCTAAAAACACATGAGCATGGATGTTCCAACAGAATAATAAAGATTTTAACCAGTCCTGTAAAACACACGAGACATGGATGTTCCAACAGAATGATAAAGAAGCGGAACCAGTCCTGTAAAACACACACAGGATGTGATGTTCCAATGTATAATAATAGAAGAATGTCACCAAGTATAGGGTAAACCACTTATACGGTTATTCCAACGAAATAATAAGCAATGGAATAACAACAGTTCTCTTCATGAATAAGAAAGAATAACACCCCTTACATTTGGTAGGAGATTGAATCTTTGCGGCAAAGGTGTAGTAACAAAATACTCTTCTTCTTTCTCTCTTATTCTCTCTATACTTTCTCTCTATAGCTTGAATGAATTCGTGAAAAATAATGAAGCCCTAGGCCTCTATTTATAGAAGATTTCTAGCTTAAGACCGCCGTGTGAAAAGGCAAGTGGCTTGACTTAATTGGTTTGGCCTTTGTAATGTGAAACGACAAGTGGTTCGGCCTTTACCAGAATGTGAAAAACGACAAGTGGTTCGGTCTGGTAAAGGTAATTACTATTGTGAAGGTAAATACTATATTCACAAGGGTAATTACTATTGACGAAGGTAATTACTATTATTGATGAAGGTAAATACTATTCACAAGGGTAATTACTATTGACGAAGGTAATTACTATTGACGAAGAGACTCTTAGATGATGACATATGAGCCCCCATAAAATAATCAAACTTACCACAAATCATTTTTTTTCATCAACATATATTTAATCTTTCAACAATTATTAATCATTTATAACTTGTCGTCTCAATTATTGATTTAATACTATAACATATTATACGATGATAATCATGACAATAATTGAATCAATAATATAAGAGATATGATCACACAATTCATGTAGCAATAATTGAGCATAGGTGGTGACTTCTCACGTAAGCATCAATAATCAATCTGAGTGTCTACTATGCAACTCACGCCAGACATTCATTTCTTTTACCAACGGGTAGTTCAATGCTTTTAACGTGTAACACCTCACTACGTTATTTTTATAAAATATTTTTTGTCGTTTTCTCAATCCGGCAATCATTACATTATAGGGTCCACCAATGATTGAGCCATTGTACGAATATTCCCTAACAAAAAATATATTCCCAACCAAACGAATATTTTATAGCAACTCGCATACTTTGCAAAATTTATAAATATTACCCACAACTATAACATTATATCAAATTTATTCCATAATATTCAAAAATAATATTTATAGAAAAATTCATCTTTATTTATAAAAGCTGGGGTCTTACAAATGGGACATTGGTGTACAACAATATTCAGAGCTTCTTTGTAACATGGAGTATTTGTAATTGATTGAATATCTATTTGAATAAAGGATTCTCCAATACCAATTGGTATTTGATGTGGATTAAGCCATTAGAGGTTAAGGGCAGATCCACATAAAAATCTTGTTGTTCTTATTTACTGTTTATCTTGTTTCAATTCTACACTCAACCACAAGTTATATTCTGCACTGTTCAATTCATGAAGTTTTGCATATCAAGGGTTTGCGTTTCAAGATAATATACTTAAGCAGACATGCGATAACCTGTCTATATAGTACAAGTTAGCAAATAAAATTAAAATTGTCATTGTAGATCACTTTTATCATAACACCTATTCACTCCCCTCTAGGTGTGCATACACTCTGAATTTCATTTGGTATCAGTGCTTTAGCTCTACTAACATGTGTCTTTGCAGACCGTAGGGTAAGATTCTAATGGCACACCTTAATTTTCAAGAGGGGCAGTCCACTGGCCGACCTCCATTGTTGTTGGGCAATGAGAACTTCAATTTCTGGAAGTTCAGAATGAAGATATATCTTAACAGAGACCCATGAGAATGGTGGATTGTTGACAACGGATCTGTCATTGCTATGCATGATGATGGCAGACCTAAAACGCTTTTAGATATGGATGCAAATGAATCGTACACGATGTCCTATAATTCAAAAGCTATGAATACTTTGCTAAGTGGGATGGTATAATCAGAAATCGACAAAGTCTCCAGTTGCAATACATCGAAAGAAATATGGGATACTATCATCATGAGCCACGAATGGACGTCCAAGGTGAAAGAGGTGAAACTTAGCATGTTGATGCAAAAGTACAAGTTGTTCAAATTAGAGAAAGATGAAACAATTAATGAAGCTCAAGGGATGTTCCTCACTATAATGAATTCTCTTAGCATGTTTGGGAGGAAAATTGATCAAAGAGAAATCAATAGAAAGCTACTACGAGTAATGTCAAAACGGTTCGCTCCAAAAGTCACCACCCTCTAAGACTCATCAACAATCAGTACTACCACGGAGACACTTACATTATTTGGAGAGCTTGAAGAGTTTGAGAACCAACTCAGAAGATATGATGAAGAAGAGAAAACACCAATAAAGAAGACATTGGTACTCCAAGTTGAGAGCAATCAAAATGATCAATACGAAGATTTTGATGAAGAAATTGAAATGTTATCAAGAAAACTTGAGAGAGTAGTCCAAAGGAAGAAACAAAAGAAGAATAAAGAAGGTAGCTCAATTCCAATGAGTAAGTCCAAAGCATAACAAGAAGAAGAAATTTTCCAACTCTGCTTCATGGGACTAGAAGATGATGATCAACTTGAGGTAAACAATTTTCATTTTAATGAATATCTTGAAATAACTATGTCTGATTATCTTGCTTTAAAGATTAAAAATCAAAAGCTTAAAAAGAAAACTACTTATTTAAAGAATTGCATAAATGAGCTAATGAATGAATTTGAGTCACTTATTAAGAGAGAAAAGAAAATGAATATCTTAAAAATGAAAATGAAGTTTCAAAAGAAAATTTGAATATGAGAGATGCATGCATAGATGCTTTTAATGTTGGAAAAATGATAAATGTGCAACATGACAAAAATGTAATAAATGCTGAAATAACATCTTTAAAAAGTGATCTTGCTAAATTTGTGCAAGGAGAAGAGAACTTAAATGTTATGTTAGGGGCGCAAAAGTCTAGTCTTGATAAATAAAGAATTGGGTAAAATCCTATTAAAAATGTGGAAAATAGAAATAATAATAATAATATTGGATTGATTAATAAGAAACCAATGCATAAACCACTTTATTATTCACCATTTGTTATTTGCAAAAAATGTGGTTTTAAGGCCATTTTGATTCTAATTGTAATAAAGTTAAAATAAAACAAATTTGTGTAAAGAAATATGATTTATATGCTACTAACCCAAAAGGACCCAAGACGATTTGGGTACCAAAAAGGTAGAAACCATTTATTTATTTTGTAGAAGTCTCAAGGTTAAAAAAAAGGAGGAGAAGAGTACTTTACCTTGAGAAAAAAAGAATGAAGGTTTTGTAGAAAAAGAGAATCTGGAAGTTAGAAATCAGTCAACTGTATGTAGACAGCCTGACCACCCGTCTGCTTCAGAAGAAGAAAAATTAGATAAAACATCAGTATCTAGACAACCTAACCACCTGTCTGCTTCAGAAGAATAAATTAGATGATCTTGTAGAAGCAAAAATTGATATATCTAATCGTCTGCTTCAGAAGTCAGGATAGACATTCATGAACACGAAACCAGAGGAACAAATGACTGAATTTAGGCTTCCATGAACAACCAGATCAGTGAAAAATCATCATCTTAACCTGAGCATTAAAGACCTTAACATTGGGAGGACCACAAGATTAGATTTTGAAAAGGATTGGTTATGAAAATACAAAATCCAAAGCTACACTAAAGAGCACAACTACCAAGCGTACTACTGGTAAAAATGTTGATATATAGGTAACAAAGAACAAATGTATGATCATTTTGTTTAAATGCTATATATGATATTGTTATCAACTTAATTTCTCTAGTTTTTTTCTTTAACTTTATCCTTGACCTTAATTTTTTAATGATGCCAAAGGGGGAGAAATAACTAAATATAATATCTAAATTGATATGAATTATTTTTATTGATGACAAAGCGAGAGAGCTATCTTAATTGATATACATATGTTATAAATCATGAAGGGCTAAATATATCAAACAACATGTGCTTACTGATTATATGCATGGTTTTAGGGGGAACCATATATTTAGGGGGAGTTATATATTGTAGGTTGTCATCATCAAAAAGTGGGAGAATTTTAGTTTATATGTTATTGGTTTTAATGATGATAAGTTGCTTTGTAGAGTTATATATTATCATCATCAAAAAGGGGGAGAATGTTGATTTATGAGTTTTTATTTTAATGATAATAACATATATTTTGTATGGAGATATTTTATGATTTTCAGGTTATGGACTAATTATGCACGTATCAAGATTTCAAGTGGGTCTTTATGAAGAAATGTTGTTTAGAGCCACCACTTAGTTAGGTCCATAGGATCTCACTTAGGAAATCAAATGTAAGAATTTTTAGCTCATTTAATTAATTTCAAGATAATTTTATTTTGCTGGAAATAATTTTAAAAAGATTTTATGAGCTTAAAATTCAAATATTTTAAAGAGTTATTTTTGGAAGCCAAATCAATTCAGTATTTTTCCCTATTTCAAAGAGCTTAAAATTCAAATTTAAAAGTTGGAAATATTTTTGGGAAACAAAATCATTTGTGAAAAATAATCAGCCTTGATTTCCGTAGTCAAAAGATCTTTTATTGAGCTAATGTACCATGTTGATGACTTTGTCTTCATCCATTCTATTCAGCAGCTTAATTGGTTAAATTCAATTCCTTTCTTTCTAGGTCATGAAATATCATCCTTTGGGATTTTTTATTCCTGCATAGTATCTCACGTTATTTGATTCAATTATTGTCAATATTTTATATATTATTAAATCAATAATTGAGACGACAAAGTTATTTATATTATTATTTGCAATATTGACGATGTCTAAAAGTTCGGTCAAGGAGAGGTTTGGTCACCTAATTGCGCGCCAATAGGGAGAAATCCTTATTGGAAATCCCCCTTTTTCTTGGAAACGACCTGGTCGATTAATATTGTGAATTATAATAATGATGATAATTGTTATTTTATTATTATTATAAATGTAATAAAACAGAAAACTTTTTTATATAAAACAGAATACTTTTTATAAAGTTTTGTTTTATTTTATTATAAATAGAATATATTATATTTTATTATGCATAGTATTTGCATAGTAAAACTTTTTATATAAAAAGAATACTTTTTATAAAATTTTATTTTATTTGATTATAAATAGAATATATTATATTTTATTATGCATAGTGTTTCATATAGTTACTGCGTAGTGTTTGTATATAGTAAAACTTTTTATATAAAATGTAATACTTTTTATAAAGTTTTATTTTATTTGATTATAAATAGAATATATTATATTTTATTGCATAGTGCAGCATAGTATCCTTTCCATTCTTCTATAAATAGGATGCTTAGTTAGAATTGAAAATCACACCAGAAATTCAGAAAATTCTTATTCTATAATCTTTAGCGTATTTCTTTAGAGTTTAAGAAAGCTTTGAACATAGAAAATAGTGCAAGTTTTCTTCAAGTATATCTCCGCCCTAACCGTCGGAATACTCTTCTTTTTAAGGTAAGGGGTATTATTTTTTTCATATTTATGAAGAAAGTTATTTTCTTTCAATACTCGTAAGGGTTTTTATTCCATTTTTTATTATTCTGTTGGAATAACCTGTATGTGCGGTCTATCGCACGTCTGGTGAATTCTTCTATTATTCCATTCTTTATTATTCTGTTGGAATAATGCATCTGACGTGGATTACCGCATGGCGGCAAAAAAAATCCATTTGCGGTTTCATATATTCTATTATACTCGGTTGATTAAAGTTTTGGCTTCTATACTCCATGAAATTAGTGGAATATCCTTGATATTTGCGCTTCATCCAAAGATCTTTTCATAAAAATATTCTTACGAGCATTCATTGAATTTTACTCCACAAAGCGGTATCATGTTGACAATTTGGACGTTATTGAGTTCAGGATAAATTAACTTATAAATCTTTAAAATTTATTCTTGAACTTGTTTTATTGAATTGTCATCATCCTCATGTTTATAATATGTTGAAAGTCATCATGACACAGTAGTGCATAGATGGACTTGGTATGATTATGACCAGGGATTATTCGGTATAATCATGACTGTAATGTTACAAATGATGTGGTAAAAATCCTTATTGGCCATAGTGCATTGATGAACAGTTGTTGGCATGATCATGAACATTGATGAATACACGAATATCCTTGGCCCGTAGTGCATGGATAATTTATGGTTGTGATACTAATGAATATCCTTGGCCGTAGTGCAGGGATGATGTGGATTATTTATTAAGCTGAGTCTCAACGATAAAAGTAATGAAAAACTTTTTAAATCATAGAAGATAGTAGATTTTATTCTCTACTTGACTCTTCTAATGGATTGCTTGTTCCGCTACAGTTAAACTGGATGTTTGTTATATTTTATCAGTTTAACACTGTTGAAGGCTAACGATAATTTATTATGCATTATCTTAGTTATAATATTTCTTACTGGGCTAGTTGAGCTCACCCTTTTGCTTCATTGTTCTCTTCAAGAAATGAGAACGTAGCAGGGACTAATCGGGGAACGGAGTGACGGTCCAGATGATAACATTAGTAGTCCTCACTATTCTATGAAATAGTGTGATAATAAATGTATTGAGGACTTATTTTGAGTTTGAATACTGTCTAGAAGACAATATTTGTATTAAAACTCACAGCTCATGTTGTATATTTAAGGTTGTATTTGTATTATGTACCATGTATTTGACGACTTAGAATAGGTGATATATACCTGTTTTGGGGGCGTCACAGTTGGTATCAAAGCCTAGGGATATGATCCATGGCTAAGATGTGAGACTAGAACTAGGAGGGGAGAGACGGGGAGTTCCTTCGCTAGTATGACCTACCTAAGTTTATTTGGTATTTAATTGGTCGGTCATAGTATATGGATAATATGTTATATGTCAATTAACCCTTGTTTTGTGGTAGTATCTGAAAATGACATCCGAGAATGTTGAGAATAGCAATGGAGCACAGGAGACCGTTGAGTCTCCACATATCAATAACCAAGATAATGTGCATCAGGAAGGTGACAATCCTCATGCAAACAACAACACTGACCAAATGATGAATGATGGAATGTTCAGAGGCTTTATGCAATTCATGCAACATCAGGCGAGAGCGGCTCCTGTCCAAAATGTAGGTGGAAACACTGGAAACTCTCAGACGGTCACCGCTAAACAGTTTAAGGAGCTGGGACCACTGGAGTTTATTGGAGAGCCAAAACCACTTAAGGCGAAAGTGTGGATAAAGCAAATCACCAAGATATTTGATGTATTGGGATGCTCCGAGGAGCAAAAGGTTTTCTTTGCCACCTTTATGTTGCGAGGATAGGCAAATTACTGGTGGGAATCGGTAAAGCGTACTCAACCTGCCGCACTGAAGATGTCTTGGGAGAAGTTCCAAGAACTATTTAACGACAAATACTTTCCCAAAAGTATTCGTCACATGAAAGAGGTAGAGTTCATCAAGTTGGAGCAGAACAATATGACTGTGTCACAGTACGAAGCTAAGTTTGCTAAGTTGTCCCGATTTGCGTCTCATTTGGTTGATAATGAGGGGAGAATGACGCGGATGTTTCTAAGAGGTTTGAAACCCGAGATACGTCAATACTTAATTTTTCACAAGCTGTGTTTGTATTCAGATATTGTTAATAGGGCTCAGTTATTGAAACGCGATACCGAGTCAAATCAACCAAGAGAAAGCAACCGACAAAATGATAATACCAGTGGTAGCAGTCATTGAAGCGGTGACAACAAACGTGGAGGGAATCAATATACCAGAAATGGTAACCACTTCGGTAGTAATCATGGCCAAGACAATAAAAGTGGACATTTCAAGAAGAGGAGATTCAATAATGATGGAAAGACGTCATCACCAGCACCCGTTGTTAAGGAAGGAGAATGACCATCTATCATATACTTCAAATGCGGAGGGGAGGGACATATCAGTCCAAACTGCACGATGCCATCCAATGTGTGTTATAATTGTGGAAGAGAAGGTCACCTAGCCCGATTTTGTCATGCACCGAAGACAAGTCTAGTTGGAACGGTGTCACAAAATACCGTCCCAGACAAGTCAAAATCAGTAGTACAAGGGAGAGCGTTTGTTGTGACCTCCCAAAAAGCAAGGAACCCGAACGAGGTCATCACGGGTAAGCTTATCATAAACTCTAGCGAAGTCTATACCTAATTTGATACCGGTTCTACCCATTCATTTATTTCTCCTATTTGCGCTCAACGATTAAATTTCACTCCGGAGAAATTAGACTTTGACTTATCTGTGGAAACTCCGTGGGAGAAACCTTCATTACATCCACTGTTTATAAGTCTTATTTGGTTCAAATCGGTACCCTCACATTACCTGTCAATCTTATTTCATTAAAAATACTTGCATTTGATGTGATTCTAGGGATTGATTGGTTAATTACTCATCATGCTAAAATTGATTGTTTTCGTAAGGTTGTTAGCTTTCATATTCCTAATCAACCTATTATGCGAATTCAAGTGACCAAACCATTAAAATCAGTCACGCTTATCTCAAGCCATAAAGCTATTCGTTTATTGAAAAATGGATGTCAAGCTTTCTTAGCTCATGTCACAGATTTAAACAAAAATATGTCAAATTTGAATGATATTTCTATTGTTAATAATTTTCCTGATGTATTTCCTGAAGAACTTCCTGGCCTACCCCCGGAGCGTGAAATTGAGTTTGGTATCGACCTTGAACCCGGTACAAAACCCATTTCCAAAGCCCCATATCAAATGGCTCATATTGAACTTCAGGAGTTAAAAACCCAACTGCAGGAATTGTTAGACATCAGTTTCATTCGACCTAGTACTTCTCCTTGGGGTGCTCCTGTTCTATTCGTGAAGAAGAAAGATGGAAGTATGTGACTTTGTATTTATTATCGGGAGTTGAATCATGTCACCATCAAAAATAGGTACCCGTTGCCTCGCATTGATGACATGTTTGACCAGTTGCAAGGAGCACAATTCTTTTCGAAGATCGATCTTAGCTTACGGATATCATCAAATTTGAAGGTTAGAATCGAGGATATTCCAAAGACGCATTCGAACTTCGATGCGGGCATTATGAATTCTTAGTCATGTCTTTTGGATTGACTAATGCTCTTGCTGCCTTCATGGATATGATGAACCGAGTATTCAAAGAATATTTGGATCACTTTGTGGTTATCTTTATTGATGACATCCTCATATATTCCAAAAGCCGTGAAGATCATGAGCAACACTTGAGGCTGATACTCCAAAAGCTTCGTGAAAATAAGCTTTTTGCCAAGTTAAAGAAATGCGAGTTCTGGCTTGAGGAAGTAGCATTCCTTGGGCACGTAGTATAAAGTTATGGCATATCTGTTGACCCGGAAAGATTGAAGCTATTCAAAGTGGGAGCAACCTAAATCGATGATCAAGTCGTAGCTTTCTCGGATTAGCTGGTTATTATCGGAGATTCGTGGAAGGATTTTTTCGAATCGCTACTCCATTAACTCAGCTGACTCGAAAAGATATAAAATTCGGTTGGAGTGAGGAATATAAGAAGAGTTTTCAAGAACTCAAGAGGAGACTCATTTTAGCACATGTTCTGACCATACCATCTGGCTTGGAGGGATTTGTCATCTATAGTGATGCTTCAGGCAAAGGGTTAGGATGTGTTCTCATGCAACATGGGAAATTCATAGCCTATGCCTCGCGACAACTTAAAGAATATGAGAAGAATTATCCTACTCATGATCTAGAGTTGGCAGCTGTCGTTTTCGCACTTAAAATCTGGAGGCATTACCTGTATAGGGAGAAAATGGAGATCTTTACGGATCATAAAAGCCTCAAATATTTCTTCACCCATAAGGAACTCAACATGCGGCAATGACGTTGGCTTGAACTGTTAAAAGATTATGATCATACCATTCAATACCATCTTGTTAAAAGCGAACGTAGTAGTCGATTTATTGAGTGAAAGATCATATGCGAATGCACGAGTGTAATATAGTCAACGCAAAGACCCATTTTATATGACTTGCAAAGGATGGAGATAGAGTTAAAGACTCCAGGGTCCAACGTGATGGCGAATATACGAGTAGAATCGACTTTAATCGATAAAGTTAAAGTACACTTTCAAGCTACTGCTACACAAACCAGATGCGTATGAGGAAGAAAATGCAAGAAGGTGCTATGCCAGAAGCAAGAATCGATGAGGAAGGAATACTTCGAGTCAACTCCAGACTTTTTGTTCATAATGACCCTGATTTAAAGTATAAAATCATGATTTTGGCTTCTATACTCCATAAAATTAGTGGAATATCCTTGATATTTGCGCTTCATCCAGTATCTTTTCATGGAAATATTCTTCTGAGCATTCTTGAATTTTACTCCACAAAGCAGTATCATGTTGACAATTTGGACGTTATTGAGTTCAGGATAAATTAATGAAAGTAGTATGCACACAAGCCAATCATGTTTGATGATAAAGCATATACTTTGTAACAATCTTATTCATTTATTAATAAAAAGTATTAATTTATTAAAGGCTTTTAATTATCTACATGATCTTATTTATAATATGTGATAAACCCATAGTTTTAAGCAATGCTTTTAGAATAATGATGATGATCATTCTAATGAGATCTAAATTCTTAGAAAGCTTAAAACTAAAATAGTTCCCAATCATTGGATTACTAAATTGGGGATTAGTGAATCCGGATAGATTGGTACATACGTTGCTTTACTCATTGGATGAGGATGATTGATCTCATGATCATTTGTGTGGAGACACTAAAGCAAGTATGTAGGTGATTATTAGAGAATAAGTTCACTTTGAACGTTGGCTCGCTAAGGAATACCTAATGGAGTTTTACTTGCTGTCATCAGGAATTCTGTAGTGATAGTAGTAGACAAGTGATCCTTGGACTTGAGATCATCATAGTATCTTGTGTATGATGAGTTATACTTTGACTTATTCCTTAAGACCCTTAGGGTATATCAAAGGGTATGCTTGGGTATAATAAGTTGTACATGGAGATAATGTATGATCAATAAAGAATCTACCACTTATTAAAAGAAGAAATGTCCTATGTGATTCGATAAATTACAACCCAAGAGTCCTTGGCGAAAGCGAGAATGAAATTAGAAAGGAGTTTCTAATTTGCATTATTTGAGTTGTGCATTTAAGAGTCGAAATACATATAATTAAATAAAATAAGACTTGCGAAGAATTCCATGTCTTATATTTAATTGGGACATTGTATGGTGGAAGGATTGAATTATGCGGTAACTATTTACTCAAAGGTTCTTTTATGATTAATGTTGAAATCTATATTATCCGGAAAAGTCGTCGTTGATCGCTAGGGAGGCTTATCCCTATTGTAGAATAAATATTATTTATTTAAATAAATTAATTGTTTAATTTATTTATTTAAATAAGATTAGAATTGTTCTAATTGATTTATTCACAACCTGGTTTAATATGGAGAACCTAAAGGGTCACACCATAAAAGGAAGAATAATTATTTAAGAAGTTAATGGCATAATCGTTATAATATATTATGTATATTTAATTTAATCTATGGTGATAGAATAAATTAAATAGCTTAATATTTATTATTTAATATTTTATAAATATTAAATATAAATTAATAAGAGGAGTCTTATTAATATTATTACAATTATTATTATTATTTTAATTTCTAAAAGAGTTTAGGAATTAATTTAATATAAGTACTCTCATTTATTCCTAATTGGATTAGGAAGGAAAATTAGTTAAATGAGTTTAATTAATTATCCCTAATAAGATTAGGGAGCCCCTTTAATTAAAAAGGGTTTAATTAAATAATACCTTATTTTTAATAGGGTTACTTGATATCTTTATAAGAGGAGTCTTATATCAGATATTAAGACGACCATATAATTCCAATGGTTGGAGAGTACGCTCCTTTTCTATAGAGATAGAAAAAAAACTAGGGTTTAGCCAACCACCCATCTTCTTGAATTTTTTTCTTCCTTGGTGGATCACCTCTAGAGGCCAAACACTTGGGTGGCTAACGTTGATCAAAGGAAGGAACCAAACCCGGTGGATTCAAGTTGAACGCGAAAGAGGATTGGAGGTGAACTTGTACCTGAGGAAGCTCGAATCTTCAAGGGTATAATTCTTGTTCTTCATTTTTCGTTTAATTAATAATTGTGAATAAAGGGTGATCCGGGTATATGGTTTGTAAATTTTTAAACTCTGATTTTACACGTTTCCACTTATTTTTGCAATTTGATTGCGTTCATGAATATTACAAACCTAACAGTGGCATCAGAGCCAAACCTTTATGCGAATTATTAATTGTTTAATTTGATATGTATATTGATATGTATTTATAATAATTTAATTGGGCATAATTTTAGTGTATAAAATTTATTTAATAAAAAAAATGGTTATTGATTTCCGAAAATGTGTTGGAAATGGCAAACTATTTTTTTTTTTTTTTTTGTTATTTCCCTGGCCTGCTTCAGTGCTTGAGTGATTCAATGGTATTCAATTATCCTGTTAACTCCCACGTGGCAGGAAGGATTCATGTAATATATAAGAATTTATTTGATAATTGAAGGTCTTGATTACGTGAATTGTTTTTTAAAGGAGATGCGAATTATTATTATTATTATATATATATAAATAATATTCTTAATTATATTATAATTAAAAAAAAGTTTATTTTAATTTTAAAATAAAAAGTTTATTTTAATCTTAAAATAAAATTTTATTTTAATTTTAAAATTATATTTCATGCTAACTAATTAGAGTTGGAATTGGATTCCATGATAATTAATTGAAGTTGAAATTGAATTCTATGTTTCCTTAAATAAAGGAGTTTATTTAGATATGAAATAAGATTTCATATTATTCAAAATAAAAGAGTTTATTTGTGAATAGGAAAAATCCGTCTTTCCTTAAATAAAGGAGTTTATTTAGATATAAAATAGATTTCATATTATTCAAAATAAAAGAGTTTATTTGTGAATAGGAAAAAGAATCGATCTTTCCTTAAATAAAGGAGTTTATTTAGATATGAAATAAGATTTCATATTATTCAAAATAAAGGAGTTTATTTGTGAATAAGAAAAGAGAATCAGTGTTTCCTTTAATAAAGGAGTTTTTTTTACATGGAATTGGATTCCATAATTAATTAAAATAAAGGAGTTTATTTTGATTAAAGATTTTGATTAAAATAAAATAGTTTATTTTATTCAAAATTGGATAAATTAAAATAAAATAGTTTTATTTTGATTTAAATTTGGATTAAAATAAAAGAGTTTATTTTAATTCAAAATTAGATTTTATACTAACTAAATTTTGCCCATTAAATGATATCAATATATATATAAAATGTTTATTATTCATGAGATGAATGTTATTTATTGATGCATGATGATGTGTATGATAATAAATGGGATTGATTATGGACTATGGACCAAATGTGATTGTATTTTATTTTAGTTGGATGCATGAATGTATGGGTTTTATTAAATGGGTTCACATACCTCGTTTCTCTAATTTTTCTTAATGTAAATTCTATCTCTCTCTATGTACTTCCCTCGAATCACGATCAAGGTTTTCTATTTATTTTAATTAGTTTTGTAATAGGAATAGTTAGAATTAATTTTGAAAAATTGGAGATCAAGGAGCAAGGAGCGCTTGAAGACCCGTTTGTAATGGAGCCCGAGTTTAAATGTAATAGTTATATTTAAATATTATTTCTTGCACCCCTAGGGTTTGACCTTTTGGTTCACTTGGTGGCTCTAGTGAACCAAACTAGAATAAAAGTCCATAATCAATCCGGGTATAATATAGTATTCTATATATGCATGCTTATACTATATATATTATATATTATGCAAACATGCTTACATGTTAATTAATATAACGCTGCGTATTTTATATATATATATATGCGTATGCTTAAAACAAGATGAGACATTTAATAATAAATCCTCAATTTTTTATATTAAGTTCTAAGCGTTCAAAGATATTTGGAATATCGAACGTCGCCTTCTAGCATGATAAAATTAATAGAGTATTAAATATTTAATATGAGTTTGTTGTGTCACCACAAGGCAAGTATTAAGTATTTAAGATGTTAATTATCACATTTGATGCTTATAAAGAAAATTGAACAATATTGTTTTGTTGTGTCACCACAAGGATGATATTTTCTTTTTGAATATATGGAGTGCTAGGTCGGACTTAACTTGGATAATTTTGATTCGGATGTGCCACCACTTGATCAAAATAATCTAAGAGGCAAAAGAAAAGGAGTTGCATAGTTGATGTAATTGACAAAAGTTGTCTACCTATTTATTTATATATAGTTTGTTGTGTCACCACAAGGCTATATACATTTGAAATTGGATCCTTATTCTCACTAGCAAATCTTTAATTAGATTTTGCCGAACTATATATGTGAGGTAATATAGTTTGAAGAAAATAGTGGGAGATACCAATTTAAAACAAGACCTAATTTATTTTGGTAATTAATAAAAGAATGTATGTTAAAATGTTGTTAATTACAAATTCATTTACGTAATTTTACAATGTCTAAAATTACTATCAACTGCGAAGCATATTAGATGCTAAATTAACTGCATCAATTAAAACTGGATTGGTTAAGGAATTTGAGAATAGTTCTCATAAATGAAAAAGTTATCTTATGTCCTTAATACATCTTTCTTGTAATGGTTGCGTAAAATGCCTCGAGGAAGAGATTGCTACTTTTAGAAAAGGCGAAGATGATGCACACATTGGCTCGATGCATCATGCTCAGTATCCATGAGTAACAAGCTTGGCGTCGACTGAAACTATGGATACTCCTACTATATTCTGCACATCAAGTAGTTGATGGTGATGAAAGTAGAGGCGATAGATATCGAGATATCTAAGGAGCTCTTCCTATCTAGAATGCCCGATGACACTACAAAGATGCAGATAAAAGTCCTTAACATAATCAATTTGATTGATCAATTAGGACAACTGGTTTTGTCATGGATGGAGAAAGTTGAGCTAAGATTTGATCTTGCACTCACTCCGGACTCCTTTCACAATTGTTGTGAATTTTCATATGAACAAGCTAGATATCGACTTTCTTTGATTTGCTTAACATGTTGAAAAATGTTGAGAGTCACTTTCAACCAAGAAAGACCATGTCTTCTTGATAGGGGCCAAAGGATCTTCCGAAAAAGAAGAACGATTCAAAGAAGGTATATGGAAAGGCAAAAACAAAGGATAATTAGAACAAAATCGATACGGATAGCAAAGGAGTTTGCTTCCACTACAATAAGCTTCGACATCGGAAAGAAAGCTGCAAGAAGCATCTTGCGAGGCTAACCAAAGAAGCTTAGTGAAGTTTGATTTACAAATACAAATTTGTTCATGATTTAAAATAAATTTTCTTTAAGTCAAGGTTCTACTTGGGTATTGGATACCGACTTTGGTTATCATAAATATAGATTTATGAAGGGACCAAGCGTAAGTAAAAGCTAAACAAATATAAGTAATCCTATGTGCGGGAAATGTAGCAAAGGTTGCCATATTAGCCATAAAAACTTATAGTTTAACAATGCTACGAAGCAAATCTATTAAGTCAATAAGTTGTTATTATATTCCGTTCTTGTTAAAATATTATTTCCATTTTATTGTTGGACAATAAAATCTTTGGTATTATAATTAAGAACAATTGTTGTTCTATTTATAATAATAATGTTTTGTATAGAATCGAATATTACTTAATAAATTTTGTATACTTGACTTACATGAAAATAATTTTGCATATTGAACAAATTAGTATAAGAAAAGGAGATGATCATTCAAAGAGTTGAATGTGTGTATTTGGTGAAATACAAGTGTGAATTATTTGAAAGGTACAAAGAATTCAGAAGTGAAACATATTGGCAAAGTATTAAGATTCTTTGATAAGATCAAGGAATAAATACTTGTCTGATAAGTTTCTGGATCATCTCTCAAATGGTTTTCTAATAATGGACGCCTCCTGATACGTAATAATTGATTGATGTATCTGAAAGGAAAAATCATACCTTGTTGGACATGGTACGGTCCATAATTATTTTACCGACATTCCAGAGTTTCTTTGTAACATGGAGTATTTGTAATTGATTGAATATCTATTTGAATAAAGGATTCTCCAATACCAATTGGTATTGGATGTGGATTAAGCCATTAGAGTTTAAAAGGCGTAACCACGTAAAATCTTCTTTATTCTTATTCTTTATTTATCTTGTTTCAATTTTTCACCTTTTCAACCACAAGTTATGTTTTGCCTTTGCTACTTGCGCGCCACAATTCGGAAGTTATATGATACAAGAAATATCAAGGGCTTTTTACGTTTGATTGGATAATATACTTAAATGATATAATTCCACAAATTTTGAAATCACAGCATGCGATAACCTATCAAGATTTTGAAAATAGACAAGTTAATAGATAAAAGTAAAATTATCATTGTAGATCATTTTCATCATAAGAACCTAGTTAAAAAGCATGTATTCATTGTTTCGTAAATTTTCTATCGATATAATTTGCAATAGAGAAACAAGTTTGAATATCTGGCGTGATTATGTGAATACTTATTGTATGTGATATAAATTAACATGAATACTTGATGATCAGACGAAATTTTATGTATTTTTTGTGGATATTTCAATTTTCGTATTTATGTGAGTTACCTTTTCATTAATCACAAAGATCAACATTTATGTATATTATAAAGTTTAATGATATTATTATATTATCGGTTAAATTTTTTTGTCAGATTACATGAACATATATTGGCGTCGTTAATCCTTAGATATTCACCGCGCTCTTGGGAGCGATTTTGAACCCTATTTGATGAATAAAAATCTTTCGTCGAGTCTGAAAGCCGTGTTGATTTCATAGAATTTTTTGTGATTAAAGATGATTCAGTGTTAAATAAATGACATTTTATTGATGAATAAAATTATAGAATTGGTGGGCCCAGAAATCTTTTGGTGAAAAATGTGAATAATTTTATTTTAGATATCAATCCCAAACAAAGTTTTCTTTTTATATTATCGAGTGTATTTTCACTTCGGTTGTGAGAGTATTTAGATACTTTGAGTTGTATAGATAGTATTACGTTATCTGTTCAATTGGAACATTTCTTTATCAATATCTTTCTTTGATCAGATCTCGAGATCTTTTCCTTGTTGTCTCCATTTTCGAACACCTCTCGGTGAGGTAGAAGTGAGTAGATATTATTTTCATTCAGTATGATATGAAGGTTTTTCAATATCATTGTTTAGAATGTCCTCACCATTTTTTATCAAATGTATCACTTGTTCATTTTATCAAATTACTTATTGATGTATTAATATTCACTGAAGATATTATTTGAGTTAAATTCACTCTATTTCTTACTATTCATAATAAAGTTATTTGAAGCGTGAAAATGTTTTTTTGTAATTCTATGCATCTTTTTGGTGTTTGAGTACCTATTTTGATACTGAGACTATTCACGTATACCAAGAGGATATGATTCATGTATAGATCGGACTATTCTATCTAGGGAGGGCAGACGAAAATTTTCTTCTTTTCAGTCTACCTAAAATATCTATTTTGGATACTAGCTTGATTGTATCCATGTTTTGATCATTCTCATTTCTTTATACCACTATATTTTTTTTGAATTTGTTGAGAATGGATAAAACAGAATATTAATCATTAAGTAAATAATCCGTGGAGATTGTTTCACCGATTCTTGAGGAGAAATATTTTTCATCAATCTACTCCTCTAAATGATGATATTATTACCCCAATGGCGGAAATATCTTTGGCCTTTGATACCAAGATATTCGGTGTTTAAATGAACGAGACCGAAGGTTCCATATCTTTACCTTTAGTTAAAGATGAGCAAAATGCGAGAACATCGATGGATGATGAAGCGTACTCAGTCCAGTGCAAAGATGAATATTTGATTGAGAAGAATATTGATTGATGTTCAGGATAAAATTTGAAAGGGACCATTGCTTAGTAGTCCTCACCATTTTTGCGAAAATAATGTATCAATAAATGGAGATGGAAGAATGCAAAAGTGAGTTACCAATAATGTCTGGCCGTATGATAATATTTGTATTTAAACTCTGAGGAGATTTTAAAAGATAATAAAGTTGTAGTCGCTTTACGTACCATGTATTCCAAGGGAGGAGAAAGCCATGGGTGTTGGTATTCCTAAATTTGGGGCGTCAGGGATATCGATAAGCAGGGATATGATCTCCATGCAGATTAAGGTAACTAGAATTGTGGAGAAGAGAAGGAAATCCTCGCAAGATTGTGTGTCCTACTAGCTTATTTGATAGTTAATTATAAATCTTCGAGTTTATACCTTTGTATAGATAGTTGCTCCCGTTCTGTTCTTTAATCTCTCTTTCGCGCTAAGGCTTCAACGTCGAACGACAACGGAGAATTTGACTTTGACCTCTAATGAAGGAGACTCGGTCGTCCGTTGGGGATGTTTATTGCTTTTTTCAAAGCATGCAAAATATCAGGGAGACTCGTGTTCAAATTTCTATAGAGATATTTGCGAATTCATGGGTGATTTTAAGAAGTTAACTACTCATGGGACCAATTGATTGTTTTTATAAGGTTGTTAGTTTCATATTCGACTGCAAAATCAAGGTCAAACAATTCAAGATATTTAACGATGTTTTCATGTCGAGCCATGAAGTCATTCATTTATACCTTTATGCTCAAGTTTTCTTAGTCCATCGGGTATGGATTTGAATAAAGACACGCCATCTTGAATAATATTCTTCTTGGTTAGAGAGAAAACTGTGAATATACATCAGGTAGATTTCTCAAAGCAAGTCGATAGATATTCAGGAATTCATAGTTATTAAACAAATATAGTGTTGGTTCCATTCAAGCATTATATGGACAAAAATGTTCTCCAATATGTTGGGATGAGGTGGGTAAAGCAACATTGTTGGGACCCGAAAGTTAGTACGATATTTACTAATGATTCGGCTAAAGTATAAAACCAAGACAAGATCGAGTTAACGTGAAATCTTAATGTAGGGGATCATGAAAGATGTAAAAGTAGGAAATGTAGCCTATGAATCATACCTCTAAGTATGTCCTGTGGTTCATAATGTGTTTCACATATCCGCATTTCGTAAATATGTGAAAGACCCGAACCACGTTATAGAGTTAGGTTTTAGAGATGTAAATATGCAAATATTTCAAAATAAGAATAAAATATTCATTTTGTCCACAATATTCGTTTCGTGGATTTAAATGCCATTATGATATTGTGAATAACCTTTAAAGCGATTGGATGAAAGAAAACGACAAATATAAGTTGGTTAAAATAAATGATTTTAAGACCGCTGGAATAATTAAAATACAAGAATATGGCTGTGGGTTATCGATGTGAATAATTAATTATCGATTCATATGATAAGGAAATATTTATTTTATGTGGATATAAATGATGGGTTTATTTATGTGGTTATAAATGAATGAGTTAATGAGATGTTTTATTTGTATTTTGAGGTATTAAAAGATCAAATCGACTGTTATTATAGCTTTATCATGAGTTATAATATTTAATCCAATAGCCAAAATTTTGGATATGTTATGATATATAAGTCGAGTATATGTCCACAAATTTTGAACCTGTAAAAATGCACTAATGATTTGTTGTGAATTTTAAGATATTCAAATTAGGTTATAAATGAAAAATTCTAGAAAAAAATGTGCTGAATTTTATTTCAAATGGTGGGTGGCAATAGTAGCGTTGATAACATTTTCCTAAAAGTTCTTTTCTCTTTCTCTCTCTATTAGATGTAAAAATAGGTTTTTAGAGATGTTGAATGGAAAGGTTATCATTCTTGAATGATTATTTTTGAGGTATTGTTGGACATGGATAAAACAAAGTACAAATCCTTAACTCAATATAAAAAAATACATTGATTCTTTAGAAAATATCTTTGGGTGTAAGATGAATGATTTAAAGAATATCTTTGGGGATTAAATGAACATGAAAAGCCTAACGAAGGAAGAGCTGCAGAAAAGTGGTTATATATATGGTCATTTTGTGGAAATTGATGAAAGATGGCATAATTTGTTGTATATTATCTTAGTCATAGTATTCTTTATTTGGCTAGAGGAGAATCCTCACCATTTTGGAAAATAATGTATCAATAAATGTGATGGGGATTTATTTGAGTATAAATATTGTCTGAAGATAATATTTGTATTTAAACTCACAGTTTTCTTGTTGTGATAATAAAGTTGTAGTTGTTTACGTACCGCTGTATTTGGCGCTCGAGAATGGGTGTTGTGTAAATAAAGGATTTATATGGTCATTTTGTGGAAAATGGCAAAGTACAGAGAATCCACGGCGAGGCAAAAATAAAGGATTTTATGGCTAAAGGAAGGAGATCAGAACTCCAAGTTCTTTTATTTAGTATCAATGATCAGAGCAAAAAGAAATGCACTTGAATTAAGGTTTATATATTCATGGAGAATGGTGTGAAGAGTCGAAACGAATTAAAGATTTTGTGTGAATTTTTTAGAGATTTTTAATTCTGGAACTGATGGTGCTGATTGGGGTTACAACAAGATGATGATCAATTCCATTATGTCTTCGGGAGATTGGATGTGCTGTTGTTTTGTTGTTGGGTGTATTAGTTTTTCACTTTTTTTGGTATTCTCTTTGTTTTATGTTGGATTTGTTGATTGTGCCATTCATCTAGGTAGTCTTTGACATGGTTATTGTATATAAATAGTTAGTTTTTAGTTAGTCTTTGACTTTAGTTAGTTATTGTATCTTTGACTTGGTTATGGTTGTCGTGTTTTAAGCATTATCCACTAAACTTTTTTAAAAAATGTAAATGTCCCACTGAACTCTTTAAAAAAATTTAATTAGGGCATTCAGTCCAATTTTGTTGACGGGCGTCAAATAATTTGCCCAATTTTCCTATGTGGCTTTAAAAAAAGAACAAAACACGTAATTGTTGATGTGTCTAATAAAGCCAATCTGTTGTGTCCGACGTGGATTGGGCGGGAGGAAAGAAATAAAGCGAGAAGGAATAAGTTGATTGAAGGAGAGAACGAAGAAATCAAGTTTTGAGAAAAGAACAAAGATGAAACAAATATATGTCAGGCAAAATCGAGTGAGAAATCTTCGATTGAAGACATAGGCAGATCTAGCCTCACAGTTCAGTGGGGGCAAATTCAAAAAAAATATTAAAGATAAAAAAAATATCATTTCCCAAATTATAATCATGTGTATCTTAGTTGACATTTTAAATCAAAATATAATTATTTATTTATATTTTTTAATACTTAAGTCAACTAAAAATATTTTAAAACAATAAAAAGCATAAATTTTTTTATAAATGGAAAAAAATATATTTAAATAATAATTTTTAGTATATCTTCAATTCAACCTGTAAAAAAAATTTATTTTAGAAAGTGCTAAGACCAATCTCATTATCCCCTGAATACTTATAGTCAATATCCCTTATTTTTAGACTTTAACTATAAGCATTCTAATACTACCTCCATTCCATAATAATAGTCGTTTTAGTTTCATGCACATGAATTAAAAGACTCATTTAATACTATAATTTAGAATTAAAATTTGTATGAAATTCCATCACTACCCTTTTATGAGAAATTGAAAACTAAATACAAGAGAGATAATTTCTTGGGACAATGAGAAAAGTTAGGGGTGATATAGGAAAATAAATAATTTATTCTCCTAGAAAGTTGTAAACGACAAATAAATTAGAACAAATTTTTTTTTTCTAAAAAGAAAATTATTATGGAATGAAGGTAGTAAATTTTTATACTCCCTCTGTCCCTTAATATAAGTCATTTTAGAGAAGTGTTTTTTCCCCTTAATATAAGTCATTTGAGGATTTCAAATAATCATTAATTGATTAGTTTTCAATATAACCCCAAGTATTAAATATAACTTTAGTTCTCTCACTATTTTTTACCCAATAAATAACACACTCTTTTTTCTAATATAAGGATAATATAGACGACATATATTATATTTAATGCTATATAATCATTTCTTTAATACTTGTTTACAATTCTAAAATGACTTATATTAAGGGACAGATGGAGTATAAAACATAACAATTTTATTTAACACCTCCTCAAATAAATGTTGACCCCTTAACCTCAAATTTTAGTGGGGGCATGCACCCCTCTACCCCGTGTTTGGGCTCGCCACTGATTGAAGGAGATAATCCATGTAAGTTTGAAATCGTATATTTTACCAATAATGTAACTGAATAACTTTAGAACTAGGGTTTAAGTTTCCCACAAAAATTGCAAACAAAAAGGTAGGGAAAATTAAGGCTTTTGCTTGGTATTTGCTATCGAGGTAAGTGGAAAGTTGTCGTGCATTTGAGATGGTTTCATTAAGATCTAGATCGTTGCCAACCACTCCTGCTGACATGCATATCTGTTTTTGTGATGTTCCAGCTTAAATCTTTGTTTCGAAGAAGGATAGGTCAAGAGGAAGAAGGTTTTATGGTTGCCGCATCTATGGGTTTAGTTTCATCAATCCAATTTGTAAACTTTGTTCGTCCCTGTCTCTGTTAAACCATGTTTGCTATGTTCCTCTGTTTTCTCTTTATGATACCAAATTTGATAAGAAGCTGAGAGATATTGTGGATATTTTGAATGGGTTGAAGTGCCTTCCAATGAAGATGAAGCAACGAGTGCGATGATCAAGTCAGTTGAAGACGTGAGCTTAGTAATGGATAAAAATGAAAAGCTTAAGAAGAAGTGGAAAATTTTGAGAATAAGGGAAACACTAAAAAAGAAAATGGAAGTTGATAGACTTAAATAGGGAAACTAAAAAGTTATTAGGTGTTGTGTATTGTCATCAATTATTTATTTTCATTATCATAAATTTTCATTTTGGCTGTAATTTTCACATTTATTTGCTTGATGTAATGGTAATTAATTGATTGTGATGAATATGTTGTTTATTGTCATCAATTATGTATTTTTATTGTTATAGATTGTAATAGCTGATGGTGATTGTGACGCCCCCAAAATAGGTATACACAACCCATTCTGAGTCGCCAAATACATGGTACAGAATTTAAATACAAACTTCATTTATACAACACGACAAAACGTAGCTGAGAGTTTTAACACGAATATTGTCTCGTAGATAATATCCAAACTCAAATGGATTCCTCATTATATTTTATTATCACACTATTTCATAGAATAGTGAAGACTACTATAGCCACCATCTCGGACCATCACTCCGTTACCCGACTAGTCCCAACTATATTCTCATTTTCTGAAGAGAACAATGAAAGAAAAGGGTGAGCTCAACTAGCCCAGTAAAGAATATTATGACTAAGATAATACAGAATAAATTATCCTTAGCCTTCAACAGTACAAAAACTGATAGAATACAATAGATAACAAGTTTAATTGCAGCGGAACAAGCAATCCATTAGAAGCGTCAAGTAGAGTATGATATCTACTATCTTCTATGATTTTAAAGTTCATCATCAATATTCTATCTCTGTAACACACTTCAATAAATAATCCACATCACCGAATTATCCATGCACTATGGGCCAAGGATATTCGTTATTATCACCAATGGTCATGATCATGCCAACAACTGTCCATCAATGCACTACGGGCCAATGATGACTTTTACCACATCATTTGTAACATTACAGGTCATGATTATACCGATACATAATTCCTGGTCATAATCTTACCAACCAACAGTCCATCTATGTACTACGGGCCAAAGATGACTTTCATCACAATATAAGCATGAGGATGATGACAATGATATAAGAAATCAATCAAGTGAGAGCAATGATAAATTTTAAAGATTTATAATTCAATTTATCCAGAGTTCAAGAATCTCCAAATTGTCAACATTATAACTGCTTTGTGGAGTAAAATTCAAGAATAATATTCATGTATCAAAAATAATTTGGACATAAAAGAAATAAATTTTTGTCGTGAATAGTACCCCGACATGAAAAGATTAAAATTTAACAAGAAAGACCAGAAAAATATTTTTGTGAAAGGATACTAGATGAATCGCAAATTTCAAGGATATTCTACTAATTTCAAGGAGTATAGAAGCAATACTTGTCAAAATAAGTGTAGAATTATGAATATGAAACGAAATAATATTACTTACATACTATAGAGTATGAAAGAAAATATTATTTTTTACGAATATTGAACAAAAATAATATCCCTTACCTTAAAAGGAAAGTACTTCTGACTGGTATAGCGGGGATATTCTTGAAGAAAACTTGTACTATTTTCTACACTCAAAGCTTCCTTAAACTCAAAAGAAATACGCTCAATATTATAGAAGAAAAAATCTCTGATTCTAGTGTGATTTTCATTTCTAAACTAAGCATCCTATTTATAGGAGAATGACATGGTACTATTTAGGAAAATCACGGACGCACTGTAGGAAGAAAATCACGGATTGAATCGACTGAATTCTGAATTCACATGATTTTACTATGCAACACTATGCAGTACTATGCAATAAAATAAAATAAAATATATTCTATTTTATATAAAAAAGTTTTATTTTATTACTATTATAATACTAATAAAACAAATATATATATATATATATATATATATATATATATAATACACACACATACACACTTTATATATATATATATATATATATATATATATATATAAAGTAATAAAATAAAACTGAGATAACTTTCTACCGACTATTTTAAAAAATGAGTAAGTGGGGGTCCATGTAATAAGTCAAATTTATAACAAATACTTTATAAAAACTCCCTCTATTTATCTCAATTCACTTGGCTTCACTAAACACATTTTTAATAACATTTATTCATCATTAATATTATAACTCGCAATATTAACAACCAGATCATTCCTAGGAAAGAGGTGGTGTGACGCCCCCAAAATTAGGTATACATCATCCATTCTGAGTCGTCAGATACATGGCACAAAATTCAAATATAACTTCATTTATACAACCGTTGAGCTGTCGTATAGAATACGTCCACAGTTAACTATGAGTTTTAATACAAATATATGTAACTCTCATGGTACCTCGACCACAACCTTACAATGGTACTTTACATAAAAGTACAGTCAAAAACTGTTTTAGAAACTAAAATCTTTGGAAAGTGCTCAAGGAAACCTTCGTACATGGGAGGCCATGCGTCCTGGTTATGATAGATATCATATGTCCACAGAATTATCCTTGGTTGACCCAAAAGTCCCCAAAGAAAAATAAGAAGATTACTATCATCTTCTTTCCAATGGTGAGTCTTCTCTTGACATATAATTATCTCTGTTGTCTCCAAGTGAAAATTATATTTCAAATATATTCCAAGATCATATAGGTAGTGCTCGTAGATATACTCAGCAAGTGGATGTTCACAACCATGTCTTATGATAACACGAGGTTGTATGTCATTAGACATCTTCTATGATAGTGGCAAAAACACCCTTCCATCGTTGGGTTCGCCTCACCCTATATAATTCACCAAATATAACTACTAAATGATGTATAGAATACAACACACTTTTTTATAATATTTAGGGAGAACCTCCACAGCTAGAGACCATCGTTCTAATCCTCTTAATACCCCCGCTCGACCCAGCTACACTCTTATTACCTGAAAGGAATTGTGAAGCAGAAGGGTGAGCACAACTAGCCCAGTAAAGAATATCATGACTAAAGATAATTAAATTATCAATAGCTTTCATCAATAATAAATCAGAGATTTAGAACATAAGTCGATAATAAAACTTTTCAACCATAGTTTCTAATGTGAACGACGCAATCCATTAGAAGAGTCAATAGACCATAAGGTCTATTATCTTTCTATGTTAAAAGTCCACCAATAATGTTTTATCCTCGTAACATCAATCAACAATTCCGTCCACGATCATGTGAATAACTCATAATCATAATTTTGATTCTAAATTCCTTCTTCACCCGTGATGAAGATAATTTTCATCACCAAACATCAAAATCATGGTTATACCAAATCACAATTCCCCGCTCATAATCATTAAATCATCATTAAATCATCTTTGATATTCATTATTATCACATCCATGAATTAATATTTCATTCTTTGAGACTCAAATTTCAATAATTAATCCACATCATCGAATCATCCATGCACTACTGAGGCCAAGGTATTCTTTAAGTATCACGACCACGAATTATCCATGCACTACTACGGCAAAGATAATCGTGTTTTCATCAACCATCCTGATCATACCCATAAAACAATTCATCTTTGCACTACTACCAAAGAGAATCCATAGCCATAATCATACTAAAAAACTGTCCATCAATGCACTACGGGCCAATGAGGACTTTTTTCACATCATTTGTAACATCACGGTTATGATTATAAAGAATAATCCCTGGTCATAATCATACTAAGTCCATCTATGTACTACAGGCCACAGATGACTTTCAACATAATATAAGCATGAGGATGATGACAATATTATAAGCATTAGTCAAACTAAATCAAGGATAAATATTAAAGACTTTAAATTTATCCAAACATTATCAATCACTTAATAAAATCATAATCTAATATTGTTAATATTATAACAATATTTTAATCACTCCTTAAACTTATAAACAATTCAATTTAATTGTTTACACTTTTCCAAATAATGCATTTAATCATTCAAAATGCCATATTCATAAGATTTCATCATCAATAATCAAATTACTCATCAAAAATCTGCATATACCTTATATAGGATTTTCAAGCCATAAAATCCTATTTACCAATTTTTCAACTTCACATAACATATTTAATTCATATGTTCGTAGCTAAATCATTTTCATGAAAAATACCAAATCAGTCCCAAAAATTTTTTTTTTCTGGGATTAAGCAAAATATAGTCCCATATTGAACATATATTTTTCTCAGAATTTTTAATATTCATTTACTATTTTTCAAAAATTAATTTCTAATTAATTCCTTAAGAAATTAGCTACCTCAAGGTTAACTCCAGAAATTCCCAAATCTTGGCAAGATCTTACACATGTTAACGTGAGCTTCTAGTTTAAATTTCATGGTCATCCGAGTTATAGAACTCCGGTTATAGCATTTTTCGTCGGAAAAACCTAAATATTGAAATAGTCATAACTTGCTCATTTTAAGTCGGAATGAGCTCATTTTTGGACATGAGGTACTTTATACCATATATTTTCATGTCCTAAAAGGCCAGAATTTATTTCACAAGCTAAGTGGCCGAAAATGCCCTTTTAAACTTCTGGGCAATAGTCTTTTGGCAATTTGCAGATTTTGACTCCTTTACTAAAATCAGTCCACACGAAAATCTACAACACCTTTTCTACTGATTTCACTTGGATAAGTTAGAAAACTCATAAATCTAACTCTAGAACTCGACCACACTCAAAAATTTAAAATATAATAGGAGATATGGTCAATTGAATTTCATACTCCATTTTTACCAAAATCTTATTTTTAGCCCTTTGTGATTTCTAAGAAACTTTCATGTTTTCACATAATAGCCAACATAACTCATCATGATAATGACATAATAATTCAATAAAAAAAGTTCAAGAATAAGTTTTAAAGATTTATAAGTTAATTTATCCCGAACTCAATAATGTCCAAATTGTCAACATGATACTACTTTGTGGAGTAAAATTCAAGAATGCTCAGAAGAATATTTCCATGAAAAGATACTGGATGAAACGCAAATATCAAGGATATTCCACTAATTTCATGGAGTATAGACGTCAAAACTTTAACCAACCGAGTATAATAAAGAATGGAATAACAAAAGAAATCACCGGTGTCACGATAGACCACATATATCATTATTATTCTAACGTAATAATAAATAATGGAACCAGTCGTGCGTAAACTCACGATATGATATTCCAACAGAATAATAATTAATCTAACCAGTCATGCGTAAAAACACGCACATGATGTTCCAACAGAATGATAAATAATGGAACCAAATTAAATGCGTAAAACGCAGACGAGGATGTTCCAATGTAATAATAAAAATGGAATAACGGAAGAATTTCACCAAGTATAGGGTAGCTCACATATCTGAGTTATTCCAATAGAATAATAAAAATGGAATAATGAAGTTCTCTTCATGAATAAGAAAGAAAGAATACCCACGAACGAGTACAACAAATAATATCCCTTACCGTAAAAGAAAAATTATTACGGTTTGGTAGGCGAGGATATACTCGAAGAAAACTTGCACTACACTCAAAGCTTTTTAAACTCTAAAGAAATACGCTCAAGATTATAGAAGAATAACTCTCTCTATAGTTTCTCTCTCTGTAGTTTCAAAATAATTCATAAGAAATAATGAAGGAATGAGCTTCTATTTATAGAAGAATGGATCGCATAGTAACTAATTCATGAACGGTCCAGATTGATTTACTTTTAATCGATGGTCCATATTTAAAAGCAAAATCTTTTAAATAAAATATAATATATTCTATTTATAATCTAATAAAACTAATAACTTTATAAAAAGTATTACATTTTTTTATATAAAAGATTTTCTATGCAAAACACTATGCATACACTATGCAACACTATGCATAATAAAATATAATATATTCTATTTATAAACAACTTTATAAAAGTATTCTATTTTATTAAAAAGATTTTAAGCAAAATACTATACATAATAGAATATAATATATTCTATTTATAGAATAATTTTATAAAAGTATTCTGCTTTTATATATTAAGTTTTTCATTTTATTACATTAATAATACTAATAAAACAAAACCGAGTGACTTATCACGTAAACATCAATAATCAATACACCGCGCTACTACGCAACCACGCCAGACATTACTATACTTTTACTACCGAGTAGTTCAACAGTTTTAACTGTAAAACTTCCGCCATTATTTTCATAAAAATATTTTTGTCGTTTTCTCAATCCGACAATAATTCCGTTGTGGGGTCCTCCACCAATAATTGTAACATCGTACGGATATTCCCCGACAAAAAGAATATTCCCCGACTAATCGAATATTCCCCGACACAACGAATATTTTATATCAACTTGCTTACTTTGCAAAAAAAAATTTCACATATTACCCTTAACTTGAAACTTTTATCAATTTAACTATTTACCAAAATAGAAAATTTGAATACTTTTATTTCATAAAATTCGGGGTCTCACAGGTGGCTTTTCTATAAGGAATTCTCTTTATTGGCGCGCAATTAGATGACCAAACCCCTTTCCTCGACAGAACTTTCTAAACATTGTCAATAATGTAAATAATAATATGAATTACTGTGTCATCTCAATTATTGATTTAATAATATAAAATATTGTACAGATGATATTGTGACAATAATTGAATCAATAATATGAGATACTATGCAGCAACTACTGTTGTAATAATTGAATAAAACTGAGTGACTTCTTGCGTAAACATCAATAATAAAAGATATTATACAATACTGTGTGCCACTATGCAACCACGCGTATTACTGTACTTTTATCACTAGGGATTTCAACAGTTAACGGTAAAAGTTTTATCATCATTTTTATAAAAAGTTATTTATATTATTTTCTAATTCTGACAGTAATTCCGTTGTGGGGTCCACCAATGATTGTGCCGTCGTAAGAATATTCCCTAATAAAACGAATATTCCCCGACCAAACAAATATTTTATAACAACTTTGCTTACTTTGCAAAATTTGTAAATATTACCCACAACTATAACATTATAACAAATCTAAACCTTATTATTCAAAATGAGATTTAGAGAAAATTCAATCTTTATTCATAAAAGTTGGGGTCTTACAATGATAGGAAGTAGGAAAATCAGAATATGATCATGTTTTGAAAATATTTATCACGGTTAATGTGACAACCCCAAAATAGGTCCAATCCACCCAACCTATTCCGAGTCGCCAAATACATGGTACAGAAAACAACTACAACTTTATTACAATAATTTTCGTGCAAAATACAACAACACATATGCTGTGAGTTTTGATACAAATATATACCAAATGTGACTCACATCCCAACCTTGGATAACACGTCACAATGGCACCTTACATAAAGGTATAGTCAAAAACTGTTTTAGAAATTAGAATCTTTGGGAAGTGCTCAAGAAAACCTTCGTACATAGGAGGCCATGCGTCTAGGTTATAATAGATATCATATGGCCACATAATTATCCTTGGTTGACCCAATAGACCCCAAAGAAAAACGAGAAGATTACTATCATATTCTTTCCAATGGTGAGTCTTCTCTTGATAAATCATTATCTCCACTGTCTCTAATTGAGAATTATACTTCAAACAAATACCAAGATCATATAGGTAGTGCGCGTAGATATACACAGTAAGTGGATGTGCATAACCATGTCTTATGATGACACGAGGTTGTATGTCTTTAGACATCTTGTATGATAGTGGCAAAACACCCTTCCAACGTTGGGTTCGCCTCACCTTGTTTGATTCACCAAATATAACTACTAAATGATGACCACCGTTCTATTCCCCTGTTATCCCCGCTCGACCCAGCTACACTCTTATTACCTGAAAGGAATTGTGAAGCAAAAGGGTGAGCACAACTAGCTCAGTAAAGAATATAATGACTAAAGATAAATAAATTATCAATAGCCTTCAACAGTAATAAATCAGAGATTTAGAACATATGGTAGATGATAAAATTTTTCAACCATAGTTGCAGCAGAACGAATAATCCATTAGAAGAGTCAAATAGACCATAAAGAATATTATCTTCTCCACATTAAAAGTCCACCAACAATGTTTTATTCCTGTAACATTAATCAACAGTTCCTTTCCACAATTATATGAATAACTCATAATCATAATTGTAATTCTAAATTCCTCTTCGCATCCAGGACGAAGATAATTTTCATCACATGTCTTTACCTGAAACATCAAAGATCATGGTTATACCAAATCACAGTTCCTGTTCATAATCATACTAATAAGTTCATCTTTGCACTACGTGCCAAAGATATTCATTAACAGTTCATCTTTGCACTACATACCAAAGATATTCAGCAACAGGTCATCTTTGCACTACGGGCCAAAGATATTCATCAACAATTCATCTTTCCACTACATGCCAAAGATATTCAACAACATGTCATCTTTGCACTACGGGCCAAAGATATTCAATAATAATTCATCTTTGCACTACAGGCCAAAGATATTCATCAATAATTCATTATTGCACTACAGGCCAAAGATATTAATATCTCAAAGAAATACATAATCATTTCAGAATTTATATAAACCATAATTATAACCATGTTGGATCAATTCACCTTTGCACTTAAGCTAAAAATATTTAATTGTAAATTCAATGGTCATGATCATACCAGTCAACGATTCAACTTTGAACTACTGGCCAAAGAGAACCCATAGTCATGATGATACCAATAATCTACCCATCTTTACACTCAAGTCAAAGAGAAATTCCATTACTAGGGTTATAAAAATGTTATATATGATAATAAACACAATACGATCAACAACTACATTTAATTTAAAGAGTAAGATTCATAAATCAATGATAATTTGATCAGAAAAAAGAAACCAATTTTGCGGTGAATAGTACACGTGAATAGTAACTCATGAATAGTAACTCATAAATAGTAACCCCGACATGAAAAAGTTTGAAATTCCACAATAAAATCCATACCAATATTTTGGTATAATGATATTGAAAGAATAACATTTCTTAAACTTATAAACAATTTATATTAATTGTTTACACTTTACTAAATAATGCATTTAATCATCCTAAAATGCCAAACTCATAAGATTTCATCACCAATAACCAAAACCCTTATCAAAAATCTGCATATACCTCATATAGGATTCTCAAGCCATAAAATCCTATTTTTCAATTTTCTCACTTCACATAACATATTTAATTCATTTACTCATAATTAGTCCATTTTCATGACAAATACAAAATCAGTACAAACAAATTTTCTTTTCTAGGATTTAGCATAATATAGTTCCATATTGAACATATATTTTTCCCGAAATTTTTAAAATTCATTTACTATTTTTCATATGGCCAAAATAGCCGAATATTTAGACATTTATCATAAATTGTACTTTTCTCCAAAAATTTCGAAATTCACAGAGTACACTGATATTATATAGATGTACTCCTAATAAAAATTTCAATAACTTTGGAGTTAACCACAAGGAGTTATAAGGGTTTTCTTTTAAAATATTCTTTTCCCGTAAAATTCATAACTCTTAATCTATGCATCAAAAAATCGCCATTTTTGGACACAATCAATAAAACTCATCAAATTATCATTTCAATTTTTTTTAGAATTTTTGAAGGTCTGAAAAGTTACGAAACATGAAAAACATAACAACCCTTAAAATTCCTTACTATCCCTTACCTCAAAAGAGCAGCACTTCTGACTGGATATCGGATATGACGCTGAAGGAAACTTGCACTTATGAATAGCAACTCACCAAGTATCTAAATAATCACAAAGTACACTCGATAATCTAGAGAGAAAAAGAGAGAAAACTTATGAATTCTGGTGTGATTTTCAATTCTAACTTAGCCCTCTATTTATAGGAAAATGTTAGCACGTCAAAGCAGACTTGACTTGCTACCTGATGGCTTTACCTGCTACTATTCCACCCACCAAAAATCAGCCATTTTCCCCAACAACCAAAAGTGGGGCCCACCCATTTCTAGAATTTTCCACCAAAATCATTTATAAACCTAATTTCCGAATCAGTTACCTCTTAAAATTCATAACAAATCATTCGTTCATTTTTAACGGTTCAAAATTTGTGAACATATACTCAACTTATATATGTATAACATATCTAAAAATCACAACGATCCAACGGTCAGATTAAAAATTATAACTCACACAATAAAGCTGTAAGAACACTGATTTGATCTTTTAATACCTCTAATCCGACAAAATACTGATAAAATACCTCAACATTAATTCCTTCATTTATAACCACATAAATAAATCCATCATTTATATCCACATCAAATAAATATTTCCTTATCATATAAATCAATAATTAATTATTTACAAATAATATTACAGAATCACAATAATGACAACCAAACAGTTTCCAGGAAAGAGGGGGCTTTTCAATAAGGATTTCTCCTCATCGACGCCATGAATTAGGTGACCAAACCTCTCCTCGATGTAACTTTCTAGACATTGCCAATAATGCTATCTAATAATATTATTCAAATAATATGAATTATTGATCCGATAATGGAGATATCTTTGTCAGCAAAGGACAATTATTGAAACAACAATAATATAAAATATCAACGCAAAGAATTATTGATTCAATAAAATAAAATATTGAATAAGAATTACCGTAATAATTATTGAGTAGTGCCTTCTCACGTAAGAATCAATAATTCAAAAATATCGTGCAATACCGTGTGTCTTTATCGCGCAACAACGCCAGACATTATATTTTAACCACCGTGTATTCCAACAAAGGTGTTATTGTGAATAACTACGCCGTTATTTATAAAAACTCAAATTTGTCGCTTTCTTCATCCGATGCTTATTCTACATATGGGGCCCACAAATGGTCAAGCTACCGTCACGAATATTCCCTATTGTAAAGAATATTCCACGACTAAACGAATATTCCCCGACAACAATGAATATTTTATAACCACTTGCGTATTTTGAAAATTTTCATATATCATTCTTAACTTTAACTTTTATCAATTTAACCATTTACTAAATAGAAAAATTGAATACTTTTATTTCATAAAATTCAGGGTCTTATAATCTCCCCTCCTTATGAAATTTCGTCCTTGAAATTTACGTACCTGGTATTTCGAAAAGTTGAGAATACCTTGCTTTCATTCCAGATTCTATCTCCCCGGTCACCATGATTTCTCCATTTGCTCATCTCCTATATTTCAGAAATCATTCTAGAATACAGCTTCAAGACAAGGGATAATTGAACAAATTAACATATCACATAATATCCCGATATTATGACTGACCAACAAATAAGCTTAGGTAGGACACTTTAGCAAAGGATTTACTCATCTCTCCCCTCTTAGTTCTATTCCCCGATCTCCGCCAGAGATCATATCCCTAAGCTCTGATACAAAATGTGAGAACCCCAAAATAGGTCCAATCCACCCAACCTATTCTGAGTCACCAAATACATGGTACAGAAAACAACTACAACTTTATTACAATGATTGTCGTGCAAAATACAGCAACACATATGCTGTGAGTTTTGATACAAATATATACCAACTGTGACTCATATCCCAACCTTGGATAGCACGTCACAATGGCACCTTACATAAAGGTATAGTCAAAAACTGTTTTAGAAATTAGAATCTTTGGGAAGTGCTTAAGGAAACCTTCGTACATGGGAGACCATGCGTCTAGGTTATAATAGATATCATATGGCCACAGAATTATCCTTGGTTGACCCAATAGACCCCAAAGAAAAATGAGAAGATTACTATCATATTCTTTCCAATGGCGAGTCTTCTCTTGGCAAATCATTATCTCCACTGTCTCTAATTGAGAATTATACTTCAAACAAACACCAAGATCATATAGGTAGTGCGTGTAGATATACTCAGTAAGTGGATGTGCACAACCCTGTCTTATGATGACACGAGGTTGTATGTCTTTAGACATCTTGTATGATAGTGGCAAAACACCCTTCCAACGTTGGGTTCGCCTCACCCTATTTGATTCACCAAATATAACTACTAAATGATGACCACCGTTCTATTCCCCTCATTACCCCCCGCCCAATCAAAACTACACTCTTATTACCCGAATGGAATTGTGAAGCAAAAGGGTGAGCACAACTAGCTTCAAGAAAGAATGTCATGACTAAAGATAAATAAATTATCAATAGCCTTCAACAAGAATAAATCGTAGATTTAGAAACATATGGTAGATGATAAAATTTTCAACCATAGTTGCAAATGAATCTAATCCATTAGAAGAGTCAAATAGACCATAAAGTCTATTATCTTCTCCACATTAAAAGTCCACCAACAATGTTTTATCCTCAGTAACATTAATCAACAGCCTTTCCACAATTATATGAATAACTCATAATCATAATTATAATTCTAAATTCCTCTTCGCATCCGTGACGAAGATAATTTTCATCACATGTCTTTACCTCAAAACATCAAAGATCATGGTTATACCAAATCACAGCCTCGCTCATAATCATACTAATAAGTTCATCTTTGCACTACGGGCCAAAGATATTCATTAACAGCTTCATCTTTGCACTACATGCCAAAGATATTCAAAGAATGTCATCTTCAGACTACGGCCAAAGATATTCATCAACAATTCATCTTTTGTACTACATTACAAAGTTATTCAACAACATGTCATCTTTGCACTACGGGCAAAGATATTCAATAATAATTCATCTTTTGCTATAGTGCCAAAGATATTCATCAATAATTCATCTTTGCACTACAGGCCAAAGATATTAATATCTCAAAGAAATACATAATCATTTCAGAATTTATATAAACCATAATAATAACCTTGTTGATCAATTCACCTTTGCACTTAATTTAAAAATATTCAATGATAATTTGATCAGAAAAAAGAAAATAATTTTGTTGTGAATAGTACCCGTGAATAGTAACTCATGAATAGTAACTCATAAATAGTAACCCCGATATGAAAAAGGTAGAAATTCCACAATAAAATCCATACCAATATTTTGGTATAATGATATTGAAAGAATAACATTTTTTAAACTTATAAACAATTTATATTAATTGTTTACACTTTACTAAATAATGCATTTAATCATTCTAAAATGCCAAACTTATAAGATTTCATCACCAATAACCAAAACCCTTATCAAAAATCTTCATATACCTCATATAGGATTCTCAAGCCATAAAATCCTATTTTTCAATTTTCTCACTTCACATAACATATTTAATTCATTTACTCATAACTAGTCCATTTTCATGACAAATACAAAATCAAGACAAATAAATTTTTCTTTTTTGATTTAGAATAATATAGTTCCATATTGAACATATATTTTCTCTAAATTTTAAAATTCATTTACTATTTTTCATACGGCCAAAACAAATTTTAATATTTAGACATTTATCATAAATTGTACTTTTCTCCAAAAATTCAAATTCACAGTACACACTTGATATTATATAGATGTACTCCTAATAAAAATTTCATTAACTTTGGAGTTAACCACAAGGAGTTATAAGGGTTTTCTTTTAAAATAGTCTTTTCCCGTAAAATTCAGAACTCTTAATATATGCATCCAAAAATCGCCATTTTTGGACACAATCAATAAAACTCATCAAATTATCATTTCAAATTTTTTTAGAATTTTTGAAGTTCTGAAAAGTTACGAAACATGAAAAACATAACAACCCTTAAAATCCCTTACTATCCCTTACCTCAAAAGAAAGCAAAGACTTCGACCGGATATCTGATATGACATCAAGGAAACTTGCAGATCGATGAATAGAAACTCACCAAGTATCTAAATAATCACAAAGTACACTCGATAATCTAGAGAGAAAAGAGAAAAACTTATGAATTCGGTGTGATTTTCAATTCTAACTTAGCCTCTATTTATAGGAAAATGTTAAGACGTCAAGCAGACTTGACTCGCTACCGATGGCTTTACCGCTACTATTCCACCCACCAAAAATCAGCCATCTTTCCCAACAACCAAAAGTGGGGCCCACCCATTTCTAGAATTTTCCACCAAAATCATTTATAAACCTAATTTCCTAATCAATTACCTCTTAAAATTCATAACAAATCATTCGCTCATTTTAATCGGTTCAAAATTTGTGAACATATACTCAACTTATATATGTATAATATATCAAAAATCACAACGATCCAACTACGATTAAAAATTATAACTCACACAATAAAGCTGTAAGAACATTGATTTGATCTTTTAATACCTCTAATCCGACAAAATACTGATAAAATACCTCAACATTAATTCCTTCATTTATAACCACATAAATAATACCATCATTTATATCCACATCAAATAAATATTTCCTTATCATATAAATCAATAATTAATTATTTATAAATAATATTACGTAATCACAATAATGACAACCAAGCAGCTTCCTGTGAAAGAGGGGCTTTTCGATAAGGATTTCTCCTTATCGACGCCGCAATTAGGTGACCAAACCTCTCCTCGATGTAACTTTCTAGACATTGCCAATAATGCTATCTAATAATATTATTCAAATAATATGAATTATCGATCCGATAATGGAGATATTGTCGCAAAGGACAATTATCAAACAACAATAATATAAAATATCAACGCAACAATTATTGATTCAATAAAATAAAATATCAAATAAAGAATTATCGTAATAATTATCGAGTAGTGCCTTCTCACGTAAGAATCAATAATTCAAAATACTATGCAATACCGTGCTATCATCAAGCAACAATGCGACATCAGATTTTAACCACTAGGTATTCCAACAAAGGTTAACGATAACAACTACGCCATTATTTATAAAAACTCAAATTTGTCGTTTTCTTCATCCGACAGTTATTTTGTTATGGGGTCCACAAATAGCTGCGCCGTCGTACGAATATTCCCTGATAGAAAGAATATTCCATGACTAAACGAATATTCCCCGATAACAATGAATATTTTATAACCACTTGCGTATTTTGAAAAATTTCATATATCATTCTTAACTTTAACTTATCAATTTAACCATTTACTAAATAAAAAAATTGAATACTTTTATTTCATAAAATTCGGGGTCTTACAATCTCCCCTCCTTATGAAATTTCGTCCTTGAAATTTACGTACCTGGTATTTCGAAAAATTGAGAATACCTTGCTTTCATTCCAGATTCTTTCTCCCCGGTCACCATGATTTCTCCATTTGCTCATCTCCTGTATTTCAGATATCATTCTAGAATACAGCTTCAAGACAAGGGTTAATTGATCAAATTAACATATCACATAATATCCCGATATTATGACTGACCAACAAATAAGCTTAGGTAGGACAATCTAGCGAAGGATTTACTCATCTCTCCCCTCCTAGTTCTATTCCCCGATCTCCGCCAGAGATCATATCCCTAAGCTCTGATACCAAATGTGACAACCCCAAAATAGGTCCAATCCACCCAACCTATTCTGAGTCACCAAATACATGGTACATAAAATAACTACAACTTTATTACAACGATTGTCGTGCAAAATACAACAAACACATATGTTTGTGAGTTTTGATACAAATATATACCAACCGTGACTCACATCCCAACCTCGATAAGACGTCACAATGACACCTTACATAAAGGTATAGTTAAAACCTGCTTTAGAAATTAGAATCTTTGGGAAGTGCTCAAGGAAACCTTCGTACATACGGAGGCCATGCGCCTAGGTTATAATAGATATCATATGGCCACGTAATTATCCTTGGTCAACCTAATAGACCCCAAAGAAAAACGAGAAGATTACTATCATATTCTTTCCAATATGCGAGTCTTCTCTTGGCAAATCATTATCTCCACTCGCCTCTAATCGAGAATTATACTTCAAACAAACACCAAGATCATATAGGTAGCGCGTGTAGATATACTCAAGAAGTGGATGTGCACAACCTCGTCTTATGATGACACGAGGTCAGATGTCTTTAGACATCTTGTATGATAGTGGTAAAACACCTTCCAACGTTGGGTTCGCTTTCACCCTATTTGATTCACCAAATATAACTACTAAATGATGACCACCGCTTCTATTCCCTCATTACCCCCGCTCGACCCAAAATACCTACACTCTTATTACCCGAAAGGAATTGTGAAGCAAAAGAGTGAGCACAACTAGCTCAAGAAAGAATGTCATGACTAAAGATAAATAAATTATCAATAGCCTTCATCAAGAATAAATCGTAGATTTAGAACATACGGTAGATGATAAAATTTTTCAACCATAGTTGCAGTTAGAACGAGCAATCCATTAGAAGAGTCAAATAGACCATAAAGTCTATTATCTTCTCCACATTAAAAGTCCACCAACAATGTTTTATCCTCGTAACATTAATCAACAGCCTTTCCACAATTATATGAATAACTCATAATCATAATTGTAATTCTAAATTCTCTTCGCATCCGGGATTTAAGATAATTTTCATCACATGTCTTTACCTCAAACATCAAAGATCATGGTTATACCAAATCACGCCTCTGCTCATAATCATACTAATAAGTTCATCTTCATCTTTGCACTACGGGCCAAAGATATTCATTAATCAGCTTCATCTTTGCACTACATGCCAAAGATATTCAGCAACAGGTCATCTTTGCACTACGGGCCAAAGATATTCATCAACAATTCATCTTTGTACTACATGCCAAAGATATTCAACAACATGTCATCTTTGCACTACGGGCCAAAGATATTCAACAATAATTCATCTTCAGCACTGCACAAAGATATTCATCAACAGACCAAAGATATTCATCAATAATTCATCTTTGACTACAGCCAAAGATATTAATATCTCAAAGAAATACATAATCATTTCAGAATTTATATAAACCATAATTATAACCATGTTGATCAATTCACCTTTGCACTTAAGCTAAAAATATTCAATTATAAATTCAATGGTCATGATCATACCAAATAACGATTCAACTTTGTACTCATCGTGTCAAAGAGAACCCATAGTCATGATCATACCAATAATCTACCCATCTTTACACTCAAGTCAAAGAGAAATTCCATCACTAGGGTTATAATAATGTTATATATGATAATAAACACAATATGATCAACAACTACATTTAATTTAAAGAGTAAGATTCATAAATCAACGATAATTTGATCGTAAAAAAAACCAATTTTTTGTTGTGAATAGTACCTTGTGAATAAGAACTCATAAATAGTAACTAAACCCCGACATGAAAAAGGTAGAAATTCCACAATAAAATCCATACCAATATTTTGGTATAATGATATTGAAAGAATAACATTTCTTAAACTTATAAACAATTTATATTAATTGTTTACACTTTAATAAATAATGCATTTAATCATCCTAAAATGCCAAACTCATAAGATTTCATCACCAATAACCAAAACCCTTATCAAAAATCTGCATATACCTCATATAGGATTCTCAAGCCATAAAATCCTATTTTTCAATTTTCTCACTTTACATAACATATTTAATTCATTTACTCATAACTAGTCCGTTTTCATGACAAATATCAAATCAGTACAAAAAATTTTCTTTTCTGGGATTTAGCATAATATAGTTCCATATCAATATATATTTTTCCTTAATTTTAAAATTCATTTACTATTTTTCATACGGCCAAAACAAATTTAATATTTAGACATTTATCATAAATTGTACTTTTCTCCAAAAATTCCGAAATTCACAGAGTACACTGATATTATATAGATGTACTCCCAATAAAAATTTCATTAACTTTGGAGTTAACCACAAGGAGTTATAATGGTTTTCTTTTAAAATAGTCTTTTCCCGTAAAATTCATAACTCTTAATCTATACATCCAAAAATTGTCATTTTTGGACACAATCAATAAAAATCATCAAATTCTCATTTTAAATTTTTTCAAAATTTTTGAAGGTCTGAAAAATTACGAAACATGAAAAACATAACAACCCTTAAAATCCCTTACTATCCCTTACCTCAAAAGAGCAGCACTTCTGACTGGATATCGGATATGACGCTGAAGGAAACTTGCACTGATGAATAGAAACTCATCAAGTATCTAAATACTCACAAAGTTCACTCGATAATCTAGAGAGAAAAAGAGAGAAAACTTATGAATTCTGGTGTGATTTTCAATTCTAACTTAGCCCTCTATTTATAGGAAAAAGTTAGCACGTCAAAGCAGATTTGACCTACACCGATGGCTTTACCGCTACTATTCCACCCACCAAAATCAGCCATCTTCCCCAACAACCAAAAAAAGTGGGGCCCACCCATTTCTAGAATTTTCCACCAAAATCATTTATAAACCTAATTTCCTAATCGAACACCTCTTAAAATTCATAACAAATCATTCGCTCATTTTATTTTTAGTGAACATATACTATACAACTTATATATGTATAACATATCCAAAAATCACAACGATCCAACGATGAGATTAAAATTATAACTCACACAATAAAGTCAGAAGAACAATCGATTTGATCTTTTAATACCTCCAATCCGGCAAAATACCGATAAAATACCTCAACATTAATTCCTTCATTTATAACCACATAAATAAATCCATCATTTATATCCACATCAAATAAATATTTCCTTATCATATAAATCAATAATTAATTATTTACAAATAATATTACGTAATCACAATAATGACAACCAGTGCGCCTCCGTGAAAGAGGGGCTTTTCGATAATGATTTCTCCTTATCGCACGCAATTAGGTGACCAAACCTCTCCTCGATGTAACTTTCTAGACATTGCCAATAATGCTATCTAATAATATTATTCAAATAATATGAATTATCGATCCGATAATGGAGATATCGTGCAAAGATAATTATTGAAACAACAATAATATAAAATATCAACGCAAAGAATTATTGATTCAATAAAATAAAATATTGATAAATAATTACCGTAATAATTATCGAGTAGTGCCTTCTCACGTAAGAATCAATAATTCAAAAATATCGCAAATACCGTATGCTACCATATCGCAAGCAACAACGCCATTATCGTATTTTAACCACCGTATTCCAACAAAGTTTTAATCTGTAACAACTACGCCAAGTATTTATAAAAACTCAAATTTGTCATTTTCTTCATCCGACAGTTATTCTGTTATGGGGCCCACAAATGGCTGCGCCGTCGTACGAATATTCCCCGACAGAAAGAATATTCCACGACTAAACGAATATTCCCCGACAACAATGAATATTTTATAACCACTTGCGTATTTTAAAAATTTTCATATATCATTCTTAACTTTAACTTTTATCAATTTAACCATTTACTAAATAGAAAAATTGAATACTTTTATTTCATAAAATTCGGGGTCTTACAATCTCCCCTCCTTATGAAATTTCGTCCTTAAAATTTACGTACCTGGTATTTCGAAAAGTTGAGAATACCTTGCTTTCATTCCAGATTCTATCTCCCCGGTCACCATGATTTCTCCATTTGCTCATCTCCTCGTATTTCGATATCATTCTAGAATACGACTTTCAAGACAAGGGTTAATTGAACAAATTAACATATCACATAATATCCCGATATTATGACTGACCAACAAATAAGCTTAGGTAGGACACTCTAGCGAAGGATTTACTCATCCCTCCCCTCTTAGTTCTATTCCCCGATCTCCGCCAGAGATCATATCCCTAAGCTCTGATATCAAATGTGACAACCCCAAAATAGGTCCAATCCACCCAACCTATTCTGAGTCACCAAATACATGGTACAGAAAATAACTATAACTTTATTACAACGATTGTCGTGCAAAATACAGCAACACATATGCTGTGAGTTTTGATACAAATATATACCAACCGCGACTCACATCCCAACCTCGATAAGACGTCACAATGGCACCTTACATAAAGGTATAGTTAAAAACCTGCTTTAGAAATTAGAATCTTTGGAAAGTGCTCAAGAAACCTTCGTATATGGGAGAGCATGCGCCTAGGTTATAATAGATATCATATGGCCACGTAATTATCCTTGGTCAATCTAATAGACCCCAAAGAAAAAACAAGAAGATTACTATCATATTCTTTCCAATGACGAGTCTTTTTTGATAAATCATTATTTACACTGTCACTAATTGAGAATTATAGTTCAAACAAACACCAAGATCATATAGGTAGTGCGCGTAGATATACTCAGTAAGTGGATGTGCACAACCCCGCATATGATGATGACACGAGGTTGTATGTCTTTAGACATCTTGTATGATAGTGGCAAAATACCCTTCCAACATCAGGTTCACCTCACCCTATTTGATTCACCAAATATAACTACTAAATGATGACCACCGCTCTATTCCCTCTGTTACCCTGCGTCAACCCCCAAATACACTCTTATTACCTGAAAGGAATTATGAAGCAAAAGGGTGAGCACAACTAGCTCAATAAAGAATGTCATGACTAAAGATAAATAAATTATCAATAGCCTTCAACAGTAATAAATCAGAGATTTAAAACATATGGTAGATGATAAAATTTTTCAACCATAGTTGCAGCAGAACGAGCAATCCATTAGAAGAGTCAAATAGACCATAAAGTCTATTATCTTCTCCACATTAAAAGTCCACCAACATGTTTTATCCTCAGAACATTAATCAATGGTTCCTTTCCACAATTATATGAATAACTCATAATCATAATTGTAATTCTAAATTCCTCTTCGCATCCAGGACGAAGATAATTTTCAATCACATGTCTTTACCTGAAACATCAAAGATCATGGTTATACCAAATCATAGTTCTGTTCATAATCATACTAATAAGTTCATCTTTGCACTACGAGCCAAAGATATTCATTAACAGTTCATCTTTGCACTACATGCCAAAGATATTCAGCAACAAGTCATCTTTGCACTACGGGCCAAAGATATTCATCAACAATTCATCTTTGCACTACATGCCAAAGATATTCAACAACATGTCATCTTTGCACTACGGGCCAAAGATATTCAACAATAATTCATCTTTGCACTATAGAGCCAAAGATATTCATCAATAATTCATCTTTGCACTATAGGCCAAAGATATTAATATCTCAAAGAAATACATAATCATTTCAGAATTTATATAAACCATAATTATAACCATGTTGATCAATTCACCTTTGCACTTAAGCTAAAAATATTCAATTGTAAATTCAATGGTCATGATCATACCAGTCAACGATTCAACTTTGTACTACTGTCCAAAGAGAACCCATAGTCATGATCATACCAATAATCTACCCATCTTTACACTCAAGTCAAAGAGAAATTCCATCACTAGGGTTATAATAATGTTATAAATGATAATAAACACAATATGATCAACAACTACATTTAATTTAAAGAGTAAGATTCATAAATCAACGATAATTTGATCAGAAAAAAGAAACCAATTTTGTTGTGAATAGTACTTGCGTGAATAGTAAATAAGAATCATAAATAAGTAACTCAAGCATGAAAAAAAGGTAGAAATTCCACAATAAAATCCATACCAATATTTTGGTATAATGATATTGAAAGAATAACATTTCTTAAACTTATAAACAATTTATATTAATTGTTTACACTTTACTAAATAATGCATTTAATCATCCTAAAATGCCAAACTCATAAGATTTCATCACCAATAACCAAAACCCTTATCAAAAATCTGCATATACCTCATATAGGATTCTCAAGCCATAAAATCCTATTTTTCAATTTTCTCACTTCACATAACATATTTAATTCATTTACTCATAACTAGTCCATTTTTTATGACAAATACCAAATCAGTACAAACAAATTTTCTTTTCTGGGATTTAGCAGAATATAGTTCCATATTGAACATATATTTTTCCCGGAATTTTTAAAATTCATTTACTATTTTTCATATGGCCAAAACAGCCGAATATTTAGACATTTATCATAAATTGTACTTTTCTCCAAAAATTCCAAAATTCACAGAGTACACTGATATTATATAGATGTACTCCCAATAAAAATTTCATTAACTTTGGAGTTAACCATAAGTAGTTATAAGGGTTTTCTTTTAAAATAGTCTTTTACCGTAAAATTCAGAACTCTTAATCTATACATCCAAAAATCGCCATTTTTGGACACAATCAATAAAACTCATCAAATTCTCATTTCAAATTTTTTTAGAATTTTTGAAGGTCTGAAAAGTTATGAAACATGAAAAACATAACAACCCTTAAAATCCCTTACTATCCCTTACCTCCAAAGAGCAGCACTTCTGACTGGATATCGGATATGATGCTGAAGGAAACTTGTCCTGATGAATAGAAACTCACCAAGTATCTAAATACTCACAAAGTACACTCGATAATCTAGATAGAAAAAGAGAGAAAACTTATGAATTCTGGTGTGATTTTCAATTCTAACTTAGCCCTCTATTTATAGGAAAATGTTAACACGCCGAAATAAACTTGACCTGCTACCTGATGGCTTTACCTGCTACTATTCCACCCACCAAAAATCAGCCATCTTCCCCAACAACCAAAAGTGGGGCCCACCCATTTCTAGAATTTTCCACCAAAATCATTTATAAACCTAATTTCCGAATCAGTCACCTTTTAAAATTCATAACAAATCATTCGTTCATTTTTAACGGTTTAAAATTTGTGAACATATACTCATCTTATATATTTATAACATATCCAAAAATCACAACGATCCAACGGTCAGATTAAAAATTATAACTCACACAATAAAGCTGTAAGAACACTGATTTGATCTTTTAATACCTCCAATCCAACAAAATACTGATAAAATACCTCAACATTAATTCCTTCATTTATAACCACATAAATAAATCCATCATTTATATCCACATCAAATAAATATTTCCTTATCATATAAATCAATAATTAATTATTTACAAATAATATTACAGAATCACAATAATGACAACCAGTGCGGCTCCTCCTGTGAAAGAGGGGCTTTTCGATAAGGATTTCTCCTTCTTGCCGCAATTAGGTGACCAAACCTCTTCTTGATGTAACTTTCTAGACATTGCCAATAATGCTATCTAATAATATTATTCAAATAATATGAATTATTGATCCGATAATCGAGATATTGCAAATGACAATTATTGAAACAACAACAATATAAAATATCAACGCAACAATTATTGATTCAATAAAATAAAATATTGAATAAGAATTACCGTAATAATTATTGAGTAGTGCCTTATCACGTAAGAATCAATAATTCAAAATATCAGGTAATACCGTGCGCTTCTCAAGCAACAACGCCAGACATCAGTATTTTAACCACCGTGTATTCAACAAGTTGTTAATTCAGAATAACTACGCCGTTATTTATAAAAACTCAAATTTGTCATTTTCTTCATCCGACGCTATTATTCTCATTATGGGGCCCATAAATGGTCGCTACTATGGCATTTAATATTCCCCCCATGTAAAGAATATTCCACGACTAAACGATATTCCCCGACAACAATGAATATTTTATAACCACTTGCGTATTTTGAAAAATTTCATATATCACCCTTAACTTTAACTTTTATCAATTTAATCATTTACTAAATAGAAAAATTGAATACTTTTATTTCATAAAATTCGGGGTCTTACAGTTAAAATGTGTTTTTTAACTCCATTAGATTCTTATCAAAACTTAAGCAAATGAGAACCATCTAAAACAGAATATTGTGTAAGTTTCTTTCTAAAAACAGAACAAAGAATAATGTGCTATAAGCAAAACCATACATGCCATAAATAGAACCATTGATTCAAGCACCAACTGCTATAAGCATAACCATACATGTCATAAACATAATCAAAACACAAGTACCAACCAAAGCATAAATTTTTTACTAAAATAAACCATTAATAAATTGTCAGCAAGTTAGAACAACATAATACTAATTAATATTTATACATCCATCTTCAATAAAGATTGCCAAAAAATTGTACATAATAGCAATCAAAGCTAACTACTAAACCACTATTTAATTCCACAAGTACCATCAAGTCATAAACTATATTCACTAACTTCATTAAAATTAACTACTAAATCAGTGTACATTAGCTGCCACTATATTCTTTCCACTCTCAATCGACAAGAGTTCTTTTACCCTTGACTTTCCACGCACTTGACTCACTGACTTATGGTCCACCTTTATTTGTTGTCATTCTAGGAGTTTCACTTGCACTTGCAAATGGTCCACTTTCAACATGAGATGGTCCACCTACACTTGTTGCCATTCTTGAATTTTTCCTTACCTACATGGACAATTGAATTTAGTCTTAGGCATTGAACAAACATTTAAACACTTATGAGTTTGTGGAATATAAATACATGCTTACTTCTTTTTTTAGCATGTTGAATGTCACTACCAGATTTTTTTCCATTACCCATTTCTTTCCTTTTCACATGCATAATAGAACCACATTTAAAATAATATACAATCATATAATTGAAACAATTATAGGGATTATTTTTAAAATAGCTTACACTTAGCTTAGTTGGCCTTGGTTGTGGAGCAGATTGTTGTGGGATAGTGCTCTCACTTGTTCTCCAGTAGGTTGTGGTTTTGTCCTTGTTTATTCAACTGGTGTCTTCTTACAACCTAACTTGTTATGTCCATATTCCTTGTACCTAGAGAACATAACACGTGTACATTTCTTAGAGAACTTAGTCTTACTCTTAGGCTCTTCATTAGGATCGTCCCTCCTATTTTGCTTAGGCCTGCCTGCTATTCTGTGGTTGGTGGAGGCAACAATATTATCATGTTGGCAGGAGGCCATTCATTTGAACCCCAAATTGGTTAAAATAAGTGGTTATATGATTTCAGATAAGTCTCTATATAATAACAGGAATCCACATAGTTCTCAATTGGTTGCTCCATGTGAAGGATTCTAATTGCTCCATGGTGGCAAGGAATGCCAAATAACCGCCATACCCAGCATGAACAAGTTTTCACCACTATGTCTACCTTTCCCACTCCTATCAGACACTTCAAATTTTTGCCCCCATCCCACTCATAGTCACAATATTTAGTTAACTCAATGGCCCTATTAACCTTTGTCATAACCCTAGGACATAACTTCCCCTCTATTTTTTGCATCTTATCTCTCTTTGAATGAATTTTACTCATGACTTGTGTTTTTATATCTTTAAACATAGTTATTAGTGGTTTATACCTCGCCTCTAAGATCAAACTATTAAAACATTCAAACATGTTATTAGTCATAACATCATATTTGGTTTCACAAGAAAAAAAATGCCTTGCTCCATTTCTTAGAAGGGATATGTAAAAGATGAGTGTGAGCAACTTTACTCTTTTTCCTAATGTCACCCATTGCGCTTCTAAAGTCATGAGGATTATTGACCTTAGTTGCTCTCCAAAACAACACCTTCAAGGCTGCTCCTGGGAGTTTCTTCCTCCAGTTAACATAGATGTATCTTGCACAACATCTATGTTTTGCCTCTGGCAAAAGCTCTTGTATGGCAGACACCAAACCCTTGCATTGAAACAAAAAGTAGAAGTTTAGTACTAATGGAACATCATATTATTACCAATAATGTAATAGAAAAATTCAATGTTAATTCTTACTAAATTATACCTTTTGTTGGTCAGTTATTAAGGTCCATCCTATACCTAATTCCATGCCAATATCCTCAAGCAATATATTTTGGAATCAACTCCAATAATTCTTATTCTAACTTTTAACCATTGTCCAAATAATTAGTAACATTTGGTTGTTTGCATCCTACCAACTACAGACAACAACTCACCCCTGCATTATGTCTTTAAGAAGCAACCATCAAGCTCTTTTATGTGCATGCATCCCTCTAACCAATTTTGTTTCACAGCTTTAAAATAAATGTACATTCTCTGGACTGTGCTACCAGAATTTGTATCTAGAATCTCATTCCCATACTCCCAGGCATAATGCTCATTCAAGGTTTTCTTAATTTCGCTTAAAGCTAATCTCTTTACTTGTTTACATTGAGGTAATGATGATTGCAGTCCAAACATTTGTTTAATTACAGTCTGCAACTCCTTTAACTTAATCTTTGGTTTTGCTTTTATTGTACTCCCAAATTTGTCAACCAACCATCTAGACCTAACAATTCTAATCCTTGTTTTTCTCACACAATAATGGTTCTCATGAGTGTATTATTTAATTTGAAACACCTTCTCCCTTGGCACATAACTAGCCCATAACCCTCATGGACAGTTGTTGTCACATTTGGCTTGTATTCTTATTTCTCATTTATATAAAAATATATCCCCTTTCCATAACCAATTGAATAATTCACAATAGCTTCCCTACATTGTTCAGCTCAAGTGAATGTCATATCAATTTCAAATTTTATCTTGCTAATTGGAGTGTTGAGATTATATACCAAAAAGAAATCTTTTCTCTTTCCTCTGTGGATCCTCTCCTTCCTATTCACTTTTACTACTAGAATAACCACTTGGAGGAATCTTAAGATCAGAATCTTCTTCATTTCTACCCAAGGCTTCATTCCTTTTGTTCTAAACTATAATTCATCATCTGAAAATGTTGGTGCAATTTCAATATATGCATTCTTGGTTTTTCTAAGTTTCCTAGCCTTTTTCCCCTCCTACTGCTCTCTTGTGTACCAACACGAATATTTGGTTCATCTAATGTTGTTTTTTAGCCTTACTTTTTACTGATTTGGAGGAGGCATTACCTTTAGCACTACGTGAGACCTCGGGTTGACAACTTGGGCTAGGTGGAGCCCTAACCTCCTCAACTTGTACTGAACCAACATCAACTATTTCTTCATCAATGTTTACTTCACACTACACAACTAACTCTTGTTCTTATGCTTTTTGTCTCTTACTTTTTTCCCTTATATTTATCAACTCAATTCCCATCATCATCAGTACCATCACTTAACTCCTTATCACTTTCTTTAGCACTCTCTTCATTATTATCATCACTAGAATCATCATACGTATGCATTGGTGCTTCCTCATCTCTGACATCAAGCACATCCCCCATTACAGGTAATTCTTTATTATCCTCATGGTCACGATATATATCAATCTTCCCAATTTTTAGTTCTTCTTCAACTAGCAGTCTTACACTATTGTCATCATGAATAAGTTTTATACCATCCTTCAAACTAAACCCTGCCAATTTGAAGTGCAAAATAAAGTTTCTTTTATACCTTTTAACTTCTTAGGTAAGTTCATCAACTTATCAACATTCAAGTAGTCTCCATCCGCCCCTTCAAAAGTGTCTTTCCTTCCAACCTCGTAAACATATTCCCCATCCTCATTAGTAACAAATTAACCTCCATGGTACAATTCAACATTAAAGAAGTTCATGATGCATAAAATATAACGCACACTATTAACATCATGACCATTAACTAAATAAACAATGTAATCACCAAAATTAACCAGTCAACCCTACTCTCAGTTAATAAATCTATATATTAAACAATTTAATCAGTCAAACCCACTCTCAATAAACAAATGTATACATTATAAAAATTACAAAGTCACCCAATAAACACAAATGTGATGTAAAAATTTGTATTCCCTTTTTAGATATATAAACCCCTCATATACTTTGTAAACATTAAACAAATTACAGAGTCACCCAATGAACACAAACAACAATATTACTGTTAAACCAATGAAATGCAAACAAAAAAATTACAGAGTCACCCATTTCACTTGCATCATTGTTAAATCGATGAAATACACTTTAAACCACAATAATATTATTTTAAACCAGTGCAAGGACAATTTTTATACCAAAACCTCACCATAACTTCGCTTTTAACAAAAACTAGACAAAAAGGGTGCAACTTTTAATTTCTCAGACAAAAAGGCCCAGACAAAACTTACATATTTTGTAGAAGATTTAAACCGTCACTTTCTTCGCCTGATCCCCGCCTTCTTCGTCGCTGTCTGTCATCTGATTCCCACCTTCTTCCTCGCTTTATTCTCATACAAAAGTTAACTTTTGAGCCCTAACAGAGAATGCTTTGTACCGTCCTTTTCTTACTTCTCGCTATATATTCTTCCTCCCGCCCATTCCAACGTCGGACACAACTGATTGGCCTTATTAGACACATTATCAATTACTTGTCTTATTCTTATTTTTAAAATCTCGTAGGAAAATTGGGCAAATTATTTGATGTCCGTTAGCGAAATTGGACGGAGTGACCCGATTAAAAACTTTTAACGAGTTCAATGGGCCAATTCCTTTTTTTAAAGTTTAGTAAGGTAATGCTTAAAACACGACAACCATAATGAGATATTTGTTCATTTTGCCAACCATAGTGGGGTAATTCCATTTTTTTAAAGTTTAATGGGCTAATGCTCAAATTTATGAATTGTTGGTTAGAATCTAAAGGGTTTATTCTTGTGTGAAAACTGGTGGAAAGCTATAAAATTGAAGGTTGGGCGAGCTACGTTATTATGAATAAATTCAGAAAGTTGAGAGAAGATCTTAGAAGATGGAATAAGCAGGTTTTTGGAGATGTGGAAAGGTTGTCATGCAAGTATAAAAAAGACATTGATTCTTTCTAAGCTGTTGAGGATTATAGAAATCTAATAGAGGATGAGCTGAAGAAAAGTGGTGATTTATATAGTGATTTATGGGAAATGGCAAAGTACAGAGAATCCATGAGGAGGCAAAAATCGAGGATTTTATGGCTAAAGGAAGGTGATCAGAACTCCAAGTTCTTCATTTTCTATCAATGATCAAAGCAAAAAGAAATGCATTTGAATTAAGGTTTATAAGTTCATGGAGAATGGTGTGAAGAGTCGACATGAATTAAATATTTTGTGTGTGAAATTTTCAGTGACATTTTCAATTTTAGAACTGATGGTGTTGATTGGGGTTACAACAAGATGATTGTCAATTCTATTATATCTTCAGGAGATTGGATGTATTGTTGTTTTGCTGTTGGGTGTATGGGTTTTATTTTACTTTTTTGATATCCTCTTTGTTTTATGTTGGATTTGTTAATTTTACCATCCATCTAGGTAGTCTTTGGCTTTAGAGATGTTCATTTTTTTCTTTGTTTTTAGTCTAATCGAACCGGTTCGAATAGGCCGGTTAGGGACAAAACGGAATCGGTTCGATAACGATACAAGTTACCGGTATTGTGACGCCCCCAAAATACATCACCTATTCTGAGTCGCCAAATACATGGTACAGAATACATATACAATCTTTAATCTACAACAAGAGAACTGTAAGTTTTAATACCAATACTTTCTTCTAGACAATATCCACTCTCAGAATAAGTCCTCATTATATTTATTGTCACACTATTTAACAGAATAGTGAGGACTACTAATACTATCATTTGGTCCATCACTCCGTTCCCCGACTCGTCCCAGCTATATTCTCATTTTCTGAAGAGAACAATGAAAGAAAGGGTGAGCTCAACTAGCCCAGTAAGAAATATTATGACTAAGATAATGCAGAATAAATTATCATTAGCCTTAAACAGTGTTAAACTGATACAATATAACAAACATCAAGTTTAATCTAGCGGTGAACAAGCAATCCATTAAAAGAGTCAAGTAGAGAATAAAATCTACTATCTTTTATGATTTAAAAGGTTTTTCATCACTTTTATAGCTAGGACTCAGCTTAATAAATAATCCACATCATTGAATCACCCCTGCACTACGGCCAAGGATATTCTTTAGTATCATGACCACAAATTATCCATGCACTACGGGCCAAGGATATTCGTGTATTCATTAATGGTCATGATCATGCCAACAATTGTCCATCAATGCACTACGGGTCAATGAGGACTTTTACCACATCATTTGTAACATTACGGACATGATTACATCGAATAATCTCTGGTCATAATCATACCAAGTCCATCTATGCACTACAGGCCACAGATGACTTTTAAAAAAAATATAAACATGAGGATGATGACAATGATATAAGAATTCAATAAAACAAGTTCAAGAATTAATTTATCCAGGAACTAATAACGTCTAAATTGTCAACATGATACTGCTTTGTAGAGTAAAATGCAAGATTGCTCAGAAGAATATTTCCATGAAAAGATACTGGATGAAGCGCAAATATCAAGGATATTCCACTAATTTCATGGAGTATAGAAGTCAAAACTTTAACCAACTGAGTATAATAAAGAATGGAATAACAAAAGAAATCACCATGCATGCGGTACTTCGCATAGACAGGTTATTCCAACAGAATAATAATAACGGAACCAGGTCAGGCAAAATTCGCACCGACAGGATGTTCCAACATAATAATAAAGAATGGAATAACAACAGAAATCACCATGCATGCGGTACTTCGCATAGACAGGTTATTCCAACAGAATACTAAATAACGGAACCAGGTCAAAGTGTATACGCATGCGCAAGCGAGATGTTCCAACAGAATAATAAAGACGGAACCAGGTTCCGCATAAAATGCACAAACAGGATATTCTAACAGAATAATAAAGAATGGAATAACAGAAGAATTTCACCAAGTATAGGGTAGCCACAGATACAAAGTTATTCCAATGTAATAATAAAGAATGGAATAATGTAAGTTCTCTTCATGAATACAAAAGAAATAATACCCCCTACCTTAAGAAGAAAAGTACTGGATATATGAGTAGTGAAGTAGCAGAATACTTTTCTTCTTTCTCTCTATAATTTCTCTCTCTCTAGAGTTTCAGTGAATTCGTAAGAAATAATGAAGGAATGAGCTTCTATTTATAGAAAAATGGATTGCATAGTAACTAACTCATGAACGGTCCAGATTGATTTACTTTAATCTGACGGTTCATATTTAAAGGAAAATCTTTTTAAATAAAATATAATATATTCTATTTATAATCTAATAAAATGAATAACTTTATAAAAGATTTTACTATGCAAACACTATGCATGCACTATGCAAACACTATGTATAATAAAATATAATATATTTTAATTATTATCAAATAAAACAGATAACTTTATAAAAGTATTCTGCTTTTATATAAAAAGATTTTAATATTAGCCTAATAAAATGAATAACTTTATAAAAGTATTCTGTTTTATATAAAAAGCTTTTCTGTTTTATTACATTAATAATACCAATAAAACAAAATTGAGTGACTTATCACATAAGCATCAATAATTAATACCGTGTGCTACTATACAACCACGCCAGACATCGCATTTTTTTACTACCGAGTAGTTCAACATTATTAATGGTAAAACTTCTGCCGTTATTTTCAATAAAATATTTTTGTCGTTTCTCAATCCGATAATAATTTCGCTAGGGTCCACCAATGATTGTGTCGTTGTATTTAATATTCCTATTAAAACGAATATTCCCCACCAATCGAATATTATATAACAACTTGCATACTTTGCAAAATTTATAAATATTACCCACAACTATAACATTATCTCAAATCCACACCATAATATTAAAAAAAAAAATTCGAGAAAATTAAATCTTTATTCATAAAATCTGGGGTCTCACAATCTCCCCTCCTTATGAAATTTTGCCCTCGAAATTTACGTACGTACTTGGTATGCCGAACAGGTGAGGATACCTTGACTTCACTTCAAATTCTAACTCTTGAGGTATAATATTTGAGCATCGAATATGATCCTTCTTATCCAAGATGTTAACACGTATCTCCTCATATGTTAAATCTTCTGCTATCTCATCCGGTTCTAAATTAATAATATTGTTCGGGTTGTCCACATATTTACGTAACATCGATACGTAAAAAAAACGTTCTGAACACGCAACTTAAATCGAGGGTTGAGATTTCCTCTCTTCGTCGATTCTTGCTTCTAGAATAACGCCCTCTTGAACCTTCTTCTTCACATTCATCAGCTCTGAGTATGTAGCTTGAGCGGCTTTAACTTTATCGATTAAAGTCGATTCTAATCGTATATTTGTTATCTTCACGTGGGTTCGTATATTTACACTTGTAACCGCATATGATCTTCTACTCAACGCGTCAGCTACCATGTTCGCACTTCCACGATGATATTGCATGGTACGATCGTAATCTTCAACAGCTCGAGCCAACGTCTTTGGCGCATGTTACGTTTGTTTTAAGTAAAGAAATATTTGAGGGTTTTAGAAATGGGTTTTGTACTGGGGTCAATACAAAATTTGATTTTACGCTTTAGGGGTAGGCTAAGAAGTCTTCAAGAATACGTCAGGAAATTTATTAACAATAGAAATATCATTCAAAACTGTGACCCTCATCCAAGACTTGGATAGTACGTCACATTGATACCTATTAACTTACCATCATCATTCACGACGTCGCCTACAGAAAGTCTGGCTTCGGTGCATTCCACACAAGGAAGTCAACAACGAAAAGACCGGGGCTCTTTACTTATGGCTTGATATGATAATGATTGACTTTAGTGGTTTGGTTGCTTGAATTCGTATAACAGGTTGGTTAGAAATAAGAAAGCTAACAACCTTACGAAAAGAATGATGAGTAGTTAACCAATCGATTCTTAAAATCGCATCAAAGGCAAGTATTTTCAAAGAGACAAGATCGACACGTAACGTGAAAGTGTTGATTTGAACAAGATTTATAAATAGGGGAGGTAACGAAGGTTTCTCCCAACTGAGTTTAAACAGATATATCAAAGTCTAACTTCTCCGGAGTTAATTTCAAACATTGAACACAACTAGGTGAAATAAAAAAGTAAGTAGAACCGGTATCTAACACGGTATAGACTTCACAAGAGTTTATAACTAACATACCCGTGATAACTTCATTCGTGTTCCTCGTCACAAAAAAAATGCTCTCTTTTAAACTATCGATTTTTACTTGTCTGGGACATTCTTTGGCGTCACCATCCCAGCTAGACCTGACTTTGCTATAGAGTACATTCCACCCTTAATTGCTTCATCACATTCCTGATCCATGATTTGAATCATTACTCCCCGATACATATTGAATTGGGGTTGACCTCTCTGTACAGGGTAATTCCGAATTCGATGTTGGATTCTCCCAATTGTTGTCCAAAAAGCAAAATCCATTTCATCTATTTTGACTTTATTGGATCGGACGTCTTTTTCGACAATATCAACGCGTCGTGCGGCTTTTACCCACGCATCATCTATTCTCCTTCGTTTAGTTGTTTCTACTTTCATCAGAACTTTGATCATAGCATTCTCAGATTCCAGCTCTAATATCTTATACTCTGCCAAAGAGTGTTTCTGTTCAAGCATCGAACCTCGGGTAACACAATTTTGAATGGTTGCATCTCTTTGCACCACGACCGCATTCTTGCTTCTTCACTTTCTTCTTCTAACTCATAAATACAATTTTGTAATGCTAAATTTTGATCATAAAATTCTTCTAATAAATTCTCCTCAGGTTCCTCTTCTTCCTCACTCTCAGTTGCTACCTCTGCAACTAGCTTGAGTGCAACTATTAGTTCTTCATGCACCACGTAGATATCTCTAATTTCTTCTTCGTCTGACATCACATTAACCTGGTTAGTGATTAAAGGTGTCTCAACGATCTCATGTGCTTCATTGCTTATCTCAACATTTTTGGATGCCATTTGCAAATACTGCCATAAAACAAAGGTTAATTGACATGTAACATATTATCCATATACTCGATGAGCCAATTAAATACCAAATAAACTTAGGTAGGTCATACTAATGAAGGAATTCCCGCTCTCCCCTCCTAGTTCTAGTCTCACATCTTAGTCAGGGATCATATCCCTAAGCTCTGATACCAACTGTGACGCCCCCAAAATAGGTATACATCACCTATTCTAAGTCGCCAAATACATGATACATAATACAGATACAATCTTTAATCTACAACAAGAGAGCTGTGAGTTTTAATACAAATACTGTCTTCTAGACAATATTCACTCTCAGAATAAGTCTTCATTACATTTATTGTCACACTATTTAACAGAATAGTGAGGACTACTAATACTATCATCCGTCCATCACTCCATTCCCAGAATCATCCCAAATATATTCTCATTTCAAGAAGAGAAACGGTGAAAGAAAGGGTGAGCTCAACTAGCCCAAAGAAGAAATATTATTACGACTAAGATAATGCATAATAAATTATCATTAGTCTTAAATAGTGTTAAATTGATACAATATAATAAACATCAAGTTTAACAAAGAATGAACAAGCAATCCATTAAAAGAGTCAAGTAGAGAATAAAATCTACTATCTTTTATGATTTAAAAGGTTTTCATCATCACTTTTATCATTGGGACTCAAATTTTAATAAATAATCCACATCATTGAATCACCCCGCACTACTAGCGAGGATATTCTTTAGTATCACGACCACAAATTATCCATGCACTACGGGCCAAGGATATTCGTGTATTCATTAATGGTCATGATCATGCCAACAACTGTCCATCAATGCACTACGGGCCAATAAAGACTTTTACCACATCATTTGTAACATTACGGTCATTATTACACCGAATAATCCCTGGTCATAATCATACCAAGTCCATCTATGCACTACAGGCCACAGATGACTTTCAAAAAAAAAAATATAAACATAAGGATGATGACAATGATATAAGAATTCAATAAAACATGTTCAAGAATTAATTTATCCAGGAACTAATAATAAAACTGTGGCGTATACAGGTTATTCCAACAGAATAATAAAGAATGGAATAACAGAAGTTCTCTTCATGAATACAAAAAAATAATGCCCCTACCTTAAGAAGAAGAAGAAAGATCGGATATATGAGTAGTGAAGTAGCGAAATACTTTTTTTCTTTTTCTCTCTATAATTTCTCTCTCTAGAGTTTCAAAGAATTCGTAAGAAATAATGAAGGAATGAGCTTCTATTTATAGAAAATGGACCGTGATAAGAATTAACTCATGAAAGGTCCAGATTGATTTACTTTAATCGACGGTTCATATTTAAAGCAAAATCTTTTAAATAAAATATAATATATTTTATTTATAATCTAATAAAACGAATAACTTTATAAAAGATTTTACTATATAAACACTATGCGTGCACTATGCATAATAAAATATAATATATTCTAATTATTATGCAATAAAATGTATAACTTTATAAAAGTATTCATTTTTATATAAAAAGATTTTACTATTAGCCTAATAAAACGAATAACTTTATAAAAGTATTCTGTTTTATATAAAAATCTTTTCTGTTTTATTACATTAATAATACCAATAAAAAAAACTGAGTGACTTATCACATAAGCATCAATAATCAATACTGTGTGCTACTATGCAACCACGCGTATTACTATACTTTTACTACCGAGTAATTCAACAATATTAATGGTAAAACTTCCGCCGTTATTTTCAATAAAATATTTTTGTCGTTTTCTCAATCCGACAATAATTCCGTTGTGGGGTCCACCAATAATTGTGTCGTTGTACGAATATTCCCTGTTAAAACGAATATTCCCCGACCAATCGAATATTTTATAACAACTTGCTTACTTTCCAAAATTTATAAATATTACCCACAACTATAACATTATCTCAAATCCACACCATAATATTAAAAAAAAAATATTTCGAGAAAATTAAATCTTTATTCATAAAATCTGGGGTCTCACAGGTATTATAAATAATACTAATATTATAAAATATTAATATAATAATATTAATAATATTACAAACTATTAATATGAATAGTGACAAGCCGCTACAGCTTGTAGCGGTTGAGACAATTAAAATGGGACATATCCCTTTTTAATTGTCTCTGCCGCTACAAGCTGTTGTGTCATGACTTTTTTAATTGCTCCCAGCAACCGGTTGCCATGGATGCAGATCTTTTATATATATATATATATAGAAAAATAAAACTTATAGTAATGTTATAGTATTGCATTTGTTTTTTAAAAGAGAATTAATCCCTAATTTCTCATTTCAAATTAAAATCCTTTCAACATAATTAAGGTCAAATTAACTATACGACAATAAAAGTATATACCCAAAACTATCATATCATTTTAATTAGTGCATATATAGGTAGCACAAAGTTTCCAAACAACTGGCTAAGGGGGGTTAACTATCATATCATTTTAATTACCACTTATGTAAGACCCCAAATTATTAATAAAAGAAATTTATTTTCCTCTATTTATTATTTATAAATAGTAAGGGTTGATTTAATTAATGTGGATAGTTATGGGTAAAATACGCAAATATTTCGAATAAGCAAGTGGTTATAAAATATTCATTATTATTTGGGAATATTCGTTTAATCGTGGAATATTCGTATCTTTTCGGGGAATATTCGCATCGACGGCCAGCGCCTTTTGTGGGCCCCATAACGGAGAAAGCGATTGGATGAAAAAAACGACAAATATAAGTTGTTTATAAATAACTGGCGTAGTTGTTATCAAGTATTATCTTGTTGGAATACCCTGGTTAAAACACACTAATACGCGTTGTTGAGCGATATTACTCAGTATTGCACCAATTATTGATTCTTACGTAAAAGGCACTACTCAATAATTGTTACAAAGAATTAATGTTCAAAGATTTTATTTTATTGATTCAATAATTGCTTTGCATTGATATTTTATATTATTGTTGTTTCAATAAATTGTCATTACACAAGATTTTCCATTATCTGAGCAATAATTCATATTATCCTAATAATATTATTGGATAACATTATTGGCAATGTCTAGAAAGTTCGCATAAGGAGAGGTTTGGTCACCTAATTGCAAGGCCAGATAGTAGGAGAGATCCTTATTGAAAAGCCCCTCTTTCCCGGGCAACTGCGGTTGCAAGATCGTGATTCTATAATATTATTTGTGAATAATTAATTATTGATTTATATGATGAGAAAATATTGATTTTATGTGGATATAGATGGAGAAAATTTTTATAATGACAATTGTTGAAAATTAATATTTTATCTTTTTCTCGATAAAATAATTCATTTAATTATATTATTTTAATAATATATTAACGGTGATATTTTTATAATGAATGTGGGATATATGAGTATATGAGGAGGAAGAGTATTTTGTGGCATTAAATGTTTAACACATATTTTGTGTGTCAGGACACAATTATCGAATCAAATTTGATTATAAATCTATAAAATCGCCTGCTTATGGATCGGGTCAATTTCGCTTTTGGAATTTGGAAAAACTTTCTTCCTAAAAGTTGTAGAGAATTGAATTTCCTATAAAAATTCATGAGATTCAAATTTTCTGATAAAAGGACTATTTATTATGAATTATTGAAGTTTCAAGCTCAAAATAATTGATTTTTGGAAGTTTTAATTAATTTTTTCAAGAAAAACGTTTTTGGTGTGTTAAGTGGGTCTAGCATGTGTTATTGATTGCTTGAAATCAGATCTCCAAAAGTGGGCGATAGAATTTTAACAAATAATAATAATATTATATTAAATTTTCTCTTGCTTGGTGTTCTTGGATTTTCCTATAAATAGGTGCTTAGGTTAGAATTAAAAATCACACCGTAAACTCAAGTTTTCTCTCTCTATATTATCGATCGTATTCTTGTGAGTATTTTGAGTATACTTTGAGTATTGCTATACTGGTGCAAGTTCAAGTCATAGCCTTTATATCCTGTGTTTCAACAAGAAAGTCTTCGCCTTTCGATGTAAGGGATGTTATTTTCTTCTCAAATGATATTATTTCTTCAATATCATTATCTTCAAATATTGGTTGAAACTTTTATCAAATTTGGAACCTTTTCATGCTCTGGGTTACTATTCATGAGTTACTATTCATGAGTTACTATTCACGAAGTTACTATTCACGAGTTACTATTCACGAGTTACTATTCACGAAGTACTATTCACGCGTGAAGATGTTTTTTTTTTGTGAAATTTCTATCTTTTGGTGTTCTGAATTACTATTCACGATACGACATAATTATTCACGAATCGACATTATTCACCTAAAAATGAAATTTCTTCTTTTTATCCAAAATATCTATTATGGATACTAGCTTTGATTGTATCCATGTTTTGATCATTCTTGAATTTTACTCCACTCGATTACTTATGAAGTATTTTTGAACTTGGATTGTTTAAAATACTAATCCTTAATATTTGTTCTTTTGTTTCACCGGATTCGCTTCCTTTAAAATATTTTTCATCATCCGCAATTCTAAATGATGATATTATCAATATCTTTGGCTGTGAAGCAAAAAGATGAATGATTTCTTGATGAATATATTTGGCCTAGTAGTGCAAAGATGAACAGTGTTGAGATGAACATGACTTCTTCGATTACTATCTTTGGCCCAGTAGTGCAAAGATGAACAGTGTTTAGATGAACATGACCAATCGATGAATATCTTTGGCTCAGAGCAAAAAAGATGAATATTTGATTCCGTATATATATTGATTGATGTTACAGGGATAAAATATCGACGATGGACTTTTAAATTCATATATAGAAGATAGTAGTTTGCATTCTCTACTTAACTCTTCTAATGAATTATTATTTCATGCGCGAAGATTGATTTAAAACCGGTTGTCTATTGTATTCTATTAGATTTTTCCTGTTGAAGACTAACGATAATTTGTTGTATATTATTTTAGTCATAATATTCTTTATCGGGCTAGTTGAGCTCACCCTTTTCCTTGTTGTTCCATTTTTCTTCTCGGAGGCGAGAATGTAGCGAGTACTAGTCGGTATGGAATGAAGGTTCTAGAGAGAGTTGTTTAGTAGTCCTTACCATTTTGTAAAATAATGTATCAATAATTATGATGGGGATTTATTTGCGTGTGGATATTGTCTAGATGGCAATATCTCGTATTTAAACTCACAGCTTTATATGTTATAATAATAAAGTTGTAGTTATTTCGCACCATGTATTTGGCGACTTCGTAATGGGTTGGATGGAATGGACCTATTTTGGGGGCGTCCAAAATTGGTATCAAAGCTTAGGGATATGATCTCCATTTGATCGGGAATAGAACTAGGAGGGAGAGACGAGTAAATCCTTCGCTAGTGTGTCCTACCTAAGCTTATTTGTTAGTTGGTTAGTATATAGGGATATTATGTGATATATTGATTTCCTTAATTAATTAACCCTTTGTTTATGACAAGATTTGAGAATGTCGATGAGAATATTAATAGTGGAGTAAATGAGACCGTGGAGATGCCTCAGACTTACCAACGAGGAGAACGCGTAACAGTCGACAATGTACCTCCCGTGAACAACACCACCGAGCGTGATGATGAACGAGGGATGTTTAGAAGCTTTTGCGCTCATTCATGCAAAATCGACGAGGGAGACTCGTGTTCAAAATACGGTGAGAAATGATAGCAATTCACGGGTGGTCACAAACAAGCGCTTCAAAGAGTTGGGACCACCATAATTCTGGGGAAAGCCGGATCCGATTAAGGCGGAGACGTGGGTCAAACAAATTACCAAGATATTCGATGTCTTGGGAAAGTTCCATTCGCTACTTTTATGTTCCGTAATGAGGCGACATCGGTGGGAATCAGTGAAGCATACCCATCCAAATTTGCACTCAAAGATGTCATGGAAGATGTTTGAGAAGCGATTCGATAACAAGTACTTCCCCGAAAGTATTCGGCTATATGAAGGAAGTGGAGTTTATTAGACTGGAGCGAGAATAACATGACGGTGTCCCAAAGACGAGGCGGTTCATGAGTTATCCGTTTGCATCTCATTTGGTGGAGAATGAGGAACGATAACGCCGATGTTTCGAGAGGTTTGAAACCCAAAGATACGTCGCCAAAGATCTCATTTCTCATAAATTTTCTCTCTATCCGGATGTTGTCAATGTGGCTCAGTTGTTAGAGCGAGATAACGAGTACGCTCAACCGAGGGACCATAACCGTGATCATATCAAGATAGCGAAATATCGTAATAACGATAACCAACGGAGAAAGAAGAATACGGATAAAGGCGGTAACCACTCCGGTGGTAAACGTGGCCATGAAAATAGAAGAAGCGAGTCGGGAGGAGATTTTAAAAGAGGAGATTTAACAACGACCATGTGAAGACGCATGGCGCCCGGAAGAATCGGTTTCAAGGGAGAGAAAGACCACCGGTCAGATGTTACAAATGCGGAAAGAGGGACATATCACCCCAAACCGCCCACAACAGCTTTAAGGTATGCTATAATTGTGGAAAAGAAGGACATATCGCTCGAGATTGTATGGTATCGAAACCAGATCCAAGGAATGGTGACTCAAAAGATGTCCCGTAAAAGTCAAAGTCAATCTGCCTCGAAGAGCGTTTGTCGTGACTTCATCAAAATGCGAGGAACCCGAACGAAGTTAGCACGCAGGTTAGTTAATTATAAATTCTTGCGAAGTTTATACCTTACTAGATACCCTGCTTCTACCCATTCTTTTATCTCTCTTGCTTATACGCCAACGCTTGAACTTGACTACGGAGAAATTAGACTTTGACCTTATTTATGGAGACTCAGTTAGAGAAACTTTCATTACATCCGTTGTTTAGAAATCTTGATTGATTCAGGGTTAGCACTATCACATTACCTCGTTAACCTTATTTATATAGAGATATTTGTTTTGATGTGATTTTAAGGTTAACTATTCATCATGCCAAATTGATTACTTTCGTAAGGTTGTTAGTTTTCATATTCCTAAGCAACTCATTATTCAATTCAAGCAATCAAACCATTGTAGTCAAACATTTTCATATCAAGCCATGAAGTCATTCGCTTATTATGGATGTCAGACCCCATTTTATCAATAAAGATTTAAATTTTGTCAAATAATTTTTAATATTATGGTGTGAATTTAAGATAATATTATAAAATAAGTGGGTAGATTTATAAATTTTGCAAAGTATGCAAGTGGTTATATTATATTCGATTGGCTCTGGGAATATTCGCTTAGCAGGAATATTCGTATAACTACTCAATCATCAGGTGGACCCTACAATGTAATTATCATTTGATCGAGAAAAACGACAAAAATATTTTATCAAAATAACTATGAAAGTTTTACCGTGGATACCGCTGAACTACTCTAGTAGTAGTAAAGTACAAAGAATACGCAGGGTCGCATAAGAAGACACCCTGATTGATTATCGATGCTTATGTGAGAAGTCACCAACATTCCATTATCACGATTAATAATATGAATTATTATAATGATAATGACGCTTTTGTTTTATTCAGATTATTAACGTAATAAAATGTAAACATCTTTTTATATAAAATAGAATACTTTATTAAAGTTATTCTATAAATAATATATATTATATTTTATTACGCATAATGTCGCATAGTAGTTTTTCAGATATAAGTTTTTGCATAAGATTGCATAAAGGTTTGCATAGTAAAATGTTTTTATATAAATAGAATATATTATATTTTATTTAAAAGATTTTTCTTAAATATGGACCGCCGATTAAAGTAAATCAATCTGACCGCTCATGGATTAGTTACTACGCATTCCATTTTCCTATAAATAAGCTCATTCCTTCATTATTTTCTTACTTAATTCATCAAACTCTGAGAGAAAATTATAGAGAGAGGCTATAGAGAGAAAATTATAGAAAGAAGAAAGAGTATTCTCGCTACTTCACTACTTCTATATTCAGCTTTTTTTACTGTAGTAAGTGGTGTTATTCTTTCTTCTTCAAGAGAACTTCATATTCCATTCATTATTATTCTTCGTTGAATAACTCGTAAAGTGGCATACCCTATACATAACCTCAGATACGCCAGATACCCTATACTTGGTGAAATCCTTATGTTATTCCATTGCTTATTATTCTCGCTTGAATAACTCAGATACGCTGGCTACCCTATACTTGGTGACATTCTTCTATTATTCTCATTGAACATCCTGCTCGTGTTTTTTTACACCGACCGGTTCCGCTTTTTATTATTCTTCGCTTGAATCCCTCGCTCAGTGTTTTACACCGACCGTTCCGCTTTTATCATTCTCGCTGAATATCCTATCTCGTGTTTTTTACACCGATCCGGTTCCATCTTTATTATTCTGTTGAACATCCCGCTTGCGGTGAATTTCACCGACCGTTTCCGTTATTATTATTCTCGCTGAATAACTCGCCTATGCGGCACCGCATGCACGGTGATTTCTTTTGTTATTCCATTCTTTATTATACCCAAATGGTTAAAACTTTGACTTCTATACTCCATGAAATTAGTAGAATATCCTCGATATTCATGCTTCATCCAAAGATCTTTTCATGGAAATATTCTTCCGATCATTCTTGAATTTTACTCTACGTAAACAAAGATCATGTCGATAATTTGACGTTAATAATTCATGGATTAAATAATTTTGAACTTGTTTTATCAATTATTATGTCATCATCATCATCCTCATGTTATATTATGTTATCTTCGCTTACGCAAGATAGATGAACTTAGTATGATTATGACCAGGATCATTCTTGCAGATAATCACGACTTGATATAAATGATGTGACAAAAGTCCTCAAAGGGTCAGTAATGCAAAGGATGGATAGTTTTTGGTATGATTATGACCAGTGGGTGATTCTAAGATAGTCATTTACCATCGATAATTTGATGAAAATCCTCGACCGTGGTACAGGATGATTAGATGTGGTGGTTTATTTATTGTCGAGTCTCAAATGATAAAAATTGATGAAAACCTTTTAAAACCTAAAAGATAGTAGACTTTTATTCTCTACTGACTCTTTTTTTTATGGATCGCTTATTCCGCCGCAGCTTAAACCGGTTGTTGTTATTGTATTTTATCGCTTAACATCGTCAAGGCTAATGATAATTTATTCTCGCATTATCTTAGTCATAATATTTCTTATCGGGCTAGTTGAGCTCACCTTTTCTTTCACCGTTTCTTCTGTGAAATGAGAACATAGCCGGGACGAGCCTGGGAACGTAAGTAATGGTCCGTAGGATAAGATTAGTAGTCCTCACTATTCTCGTGAAATAGTGTGATAATAGTTGTAATGAGGACTCTTTTCGAGTTTGTATAATATCTAGTAGACAATATTTGTATTCAAACTCACGCTTTATGTCGATTGTACACCTACGCTTATATTAGTAAGTCAGATTTGAATTTATGTACCATGTAAGTGGCGACCCAAGACGGGTGACGATACCTAATTTTGGGGGCGCCACAACAGGTATCGTAGCTTAGGATATGATCCCCGCCAAGATGACTGAGAGATAAGAACTAGAGGGGAGAGATCGAATTCTTTCGCTAGATTTGACCTACCTAAGTTTATTTGGTATTTAATTGGCTCACGTAGAGTATAGGGATAATATGTGATATGTTAATTAACCCTTGTTTTGTGATGTTGTGGTTTGAGAATGACATCCAAAATGCCGAGATAAGCAATGAAGCACATGAGAGTGTGTGATTCACCAAAAACAAAAGGTAACGACCAACAACACGATAATAATCATATCGGTGGCAACGGCCATCGTAACAATGATAACCATCGTGGGGAAATTATCATGCTAAGAATGGTAACCACTTCTATGGTAATCACGGCAAAGATAATAGAAGTGGAAATTTCAAGAAGAGAAGGTCATTTAGCTCGATTTTGTCAGATAAAGAAGTCAAGTCCAAATGGATAGTGGCACCAAAGGCGATACGGACAAAAACAAAGTCGGTGGTTTCAGAAGAGCGCCATTCACGACTTCTCAAAAGTGGGTAACCCGAACGGTTAGCACGCAAGTTAGTTAATTATAAATTCTCAAGTCTATACCTTATTAGATACCGGCCTACCCATTCTTTTATCTCTCTTGCTTATGCTCAACGCTTAAATTTGACCCCGAGAAATTAGACTTTTCGATTTATCTATCAAACTTCGCTGGAGAAACCTTCATTACCTCCACTTTTATTAATCTTGTTGTTTCAAATAAACACTTTCACGCTACTTCGCCGATCTTATCTCTTTGAAAATACTTGCCTTTGAGGATTTTTGAAACAATTGGTTAACTACTCATCATTCTTTTCAGTAAGGTTGTTAGCTTTTATATTCATAACCAACCCGTTATACTAATTCAAAGTAACCAAACCCTAAAGTTAATCATCGTTATATCAAGCCATAAGTAAAGAGCCCCATCCTTTCGTTGTTGACTTCCTTGTGTGGAATGCACCGGCCGACTTCTTCAGAGGCGACACATCGTGAATGAAGATGGCAAGTTTATAGGTATCATTGTGAGGTGCTATCTAGTTAAGGGATGTAAGTCACAATTGGTATCAATGTGACGATCATCCAAGTCTTGATAAGAGTAATAGCTTTGAATGATATTTCTATCATTAATAAATTTCTTGACGATTCTTGAAGATTTCTAGCCTACCCTAGAGCGTGAAATCGAATTTTGTATCGACCCCAAAGATAAAAAACCCATTTCTTAAACCTCAAATATTTCTTCAACTAAAAGGATCTGCTTTACGTGGTTTATGATGAAAGTCATAATAAAAGCATTGAACTAATGAAAATCATGGGTATATGAAGTATTAGTAAGTTTTATGATGAGTTATGTTGGTTAGTATGTGAAAAACATGAAAGTTTCTTAGAAATCACAAAGAGTTGAAAATCGATTTTGGTGAAAAACGAATATGAAATTCAATCGACCATATCTCCTATTATATTTTGAATTTTGAATGTGGTCAAGTCCTAGAGTTAGATCTATGAGTTACCTAACTAATCCAAGTGGAATTACTGGAAAAGGTGTTGTAGATTTTTGTGTGGACTGATTTTAGCAAAGGAGTGCAAAGCTGCAAAACCCAAAAAAGCTTCTGCCATGATTTTAGAGAGGCTGTTTCGGCCACTTAAATTATGAGAAAAATTTCTGGCCTTTTGGGACATGAAAGTATATGGTATAAAGTACCTCCTGTCCAAAAATGAGCTCATTCTCGACTTAAAATGAGCAAGTTATGACTATTTCAATATTTAGGTTTTTCCGATTTAAAACGCTATAACCGAGTTCTATAACTCCGATGACCATGAAATTTAAACTAGAAGCTCACGTTAACATGTGTAAGGTCCTGCCAAGATTTGGGAATTTTTGGAGTTAAACTTGAGGTAGCTAATTTCTTAAGGAATTAATTAGAAATTGATTTTTAAAAATAGTAAATGAATTTTAAAAATTCGAGAAAAATATATTTTCATTATGGGACTATATTATGCTAAATCCCAGAAAAGAAATATTTTTGGGACTGATTTGGTATTTTTCATGAAAATAGTTTAGTTACTTAACATATGAGTTAAATATGTTATGTGAAGTAACAAAGTTGAAAATAGGATTTTATGGCTAGAGAATCCTATATAGTATATATGCATATTTTTTTTGATGAGGATTTGATAATTGGTGATGATATCTTATGAGTATGGCATTTTTGAATGATTAAATGCATTATATGGTAAAGCGTAAACAATTAAGATAAATTGTTTATAAATTTAAGAAGTGATAAAAATATTGTTATAATATTAATGTTATTAGATTATGAGATTATTAAATGATTGATAACATGGGGATATTCTTGAATCTCGGATAAATTATATTATAAATGTTTAATATTTATCCTTTATCTCATTTGATTGATTCTTTATATCATTATCCTCACGTTTATATTATAAAGTCATCATCTCGCTGAAAGTCATCATGATGGATCAGGTATGATTATGAGATTATTCTAAGATAATCATAACCAGAATGAATACACAATTATCTTCGTCGTAGTGTATGGACTTGGTATGATTACAGGACTGATTTCTAGATAATCATAACCGTAATTGAATACACAATTATCTTCGGTCAGAAAGTGCATGGATAATTTGTGGTCGTGATACTAATGAATATCCACAATTATCTTCGCGTCAGTAGTAATAATTTGTGGTCGTGATACTAATGAATATCCTCGATATGATGATTCGATGATGTGGATTAATTATCGAGTCGAGTCTCAAAGAATGAAATATTAATTCATGGATGTGTTCAAAGTCATCTCGTGGCTTACGTGATAGATGGACTTGGTATGATTACGACCAGGATCGTTCTTCAGATAATCATAACCAGAATTGAAAACACAATTATCTTCGGCCGTAAAGTACATGGATAATTTGTGGTCGTGATACTAATGAATATCCTCCTCTTCGTCCGAAAAGGTGGATGATTCGACGATGTGGATAATTATCGAATTATCGAGTCTCAAAGAATGAAATATTAATTCATGGATGTGTTCAAAGTCATCTCGCGGCTTTACGCATAGATGGACTTTGGTATGATTACGACTGTGGATCGTTCTATAATAATCATAACCGTAATTGAAAACACAATTATCTTCGCCGTAGTGCATGGATAATTTGTGGTCGTGATACTAATGAATATCCTCGCCCGTAGTGCGTGGATGATTCGATGATGTGGATTAATTATCGAAATGAGTCTCAAAGAATGAAATATTAATTCATGGATGTGTTCAAAGTCATCTCGGCTTTACGCAGCATAGATGGACTTGGTATGATTACGACCAGGATCATTCTAAGATAATCATAATCAGAATTGAAAACACAATTATCTTTAAATGAAGTATGGATAATTTGTGGTCGTGATACTAATGAATACACGATTATCTTCGGGCCGTAGTGCATGGATAATTTGTGGTCGTGATACTAATGAATATCCTCGCCCCAGAAGTGGTGGATGATTCGATGATATGGATTAATTATCGAAATGAGTCTCAAAGAATGAAATATTAATTCATTGATGTGGTAAAAGTCATCTTCGTCAGAAGTGCATTGATAGACTTGGTATGATTACGACCACGGATTATTCTAGATAATCATGATCAGATTGAAAACACGAATATCCTTAGCCAAGAAGGTAATGGATAATTCATGGTCGTGATACTATTAAGTCGAAGTCTCAAAGATTATTGGTTTTATAAATTGTATATCTTTGGCCCAGTAAAAGCAAAAGATGAATTGTTAATGAATATCTTCGCCGATTGCAAAGATGAATTTAATATTTTAACGATAAAGGTATTCAAGGTATCCTCACCTCTTTATCATATCAGTATCGCACTCTAATTTCGAGGGCTTAAATTCCATAAGGAGGGGAGATCAGAGACCCCCAGATTTTATCAATAAAGATTTAAATTTTGTCAAATAATTTTTAATATTATGGTGTGAATTTAAGATAATATTATAGTCAGGGGTAGTATTTATAAATTTTGCAAAGTATGCAAGTGGTTATATTATATTCGATCGGCTCTGGGAATATTCTTATTAGCAGGAATATTCGCATAACTACCAATCATCGGTGGACCTCACAATGTAATTATCATTTGATCGAGAAAACGACAAAAATATTTTATTAAAATAACTACGAAGTTTTACCGTGGTTACCGCTGAACTACTCCTAGAGTAAAAGTACAAAGAATACGCAGGGTCGCATAAGAAAGACACCAGATTGATTATCGATGCTTATGCGAGAAGTCACCACTGATTCCATTATCACGATTAATAATATGAATTATTATAATGATAACGACGCTTTTGTTTTATTCAGATTATTAACGTAATAAAATGTAAACATCTTTTTATATAAAATAGAATACTTTATTAAAGTTATTCTATAAATGTAATATATTATATTTTATTACGATAAATAGTGTTGCATAAGAGTTTTGATAAGTTTTTTGATAAGATTGCATAAAGTTTTTGTATAGTAAATGTTTTTATATAAATAGAATATATTATATTTTATTTAAAAGATTTTTCTTTAAATATGGACCGCCGATTAAAGTAAATCAATCTGACCGCTCATGGATTAGTTACTACGCATTCCATTTTCCTATAAATAAGCTCATTCCTTCATTATTTTCTTACTTAATTCATCAAACTCTAGAGAGAGAAATTATAGAGAGAAGCTATAGAGAGAAAATTATAGAAAGAAGAAGAGTATTCTCGCTACTTCACTACTTCTATATTCAGCCTTTTTACTAGTAGTGGTGTTATTCTTCTTCTTCAAGAGAACTTCATTATTCCATTCATTATTATTCTCGCTTGAATAACTCGTAAAAGTGGCATACCCTATACATAACCTCGTAGATACGCCAGATACCCTATACTTGGTGAAATCCTTATGTTATTCCATTGCTTATTATTCTCATTGAATAACCTCGTATACGCCATTACCCTATACTTGGTGACATTCTTCTATTATTCTCGCTGAACATCCTTATTCATTGTTTTTACAATTTTTACCCGGTTCCGCTTTTTTATTATTCTCGCTGAACATCCTCGTCTCGTGTGTTTTACACCTGACCGGTTCCGCCTTTTTATCATTCTCGCTGAATATCCTATCTCGTGTTTTTACACCGATCCGGGTTCCATCTTTATTATTCTCGTTGAACATCCTCGCGCAGAATTTCACCGACCGTTCCGTTATTATTATTCTCGCTTGAATAACTCGCCTATGCGCAAGTACCGCATGCACGGTGATTTCTTTTGTTATTCCATTCTTTATTATACCCAAAATGGTTAAAACTTTCGACTTCTATACTCCATGAAATTAGTAGAATATCCTCGATATTTGCGCTTTCATCCAAAGATCTTTTCATGGAAATATTCTTCCGATCATTCTTGAATTTTACTCTACGAAACAAAGATTATGTCGATAATTTGACGTTAATAATTCATGGATTAAATAATTTTTGAACTTGTTTTATCAATTATTATGTCATCATGTCATCATCCTCATGTTATATTATGTTATCTTCGCTTACGCATAGATGAACTTAGTATGATTATGACCAGGATCATTCTAAGATAATCACGACTTGATATAAATGATGTGACAAAAGTCCTCAAAGGGTCTGTAATGCAAATGATGGATAGTTTTTGGTATGATTATGACTGTGGTGATTCTTAAGATAGTCATTTACCATATCGATAATTTGATGAAAATCCTCGACCGTGGTACAGGATGATTAGATGTGGTGGTTTATTTATTGTCGAGTCTCAAATGATAAAAATTGATGAAAACCTTTAAAACCTAAAAGATAGTAGATTTTATTCTCTACTTGACTTTTTTAATGGATCGCTTATTCATCACCGCAGCTTAAACCGGTTGTTTATCAGTATTTTATCGCTTAACATCATCAAGGCTAATGATAATTTATTCTCGCATTATCTTAGTCATAATATTTCATCGGGCTAGTTGAGCTCACCTTTTCTTTTCACCGTTTCTTCGTGAAATGAGAACATAGCCGGGACGAAGCCTGGGAACGAAGTAATGGTCCGTAGGATAAGATTAGTAGTCCTCACTATTCTCGTGAAAAAGGTGATAATAGTTGTAATGAGGACTCTTTTCGAGTTTGTATAATATCTAGTAGACAATATTTGTATTCAAACTCACGCTTTATGTCGATTGCATACTATGCTTATATTAGTAAGTTGTATTTGAATTAATCGATAAAGTTAAAGTCGCTCAAGCTACACACCAGAAATGATGAATATGAAGAAGGAGGTGCAAGAAGTTGTTATTTCAAAAGCGAGAATCGGTGATGTGAGGAAAGCTTAAACCTTCAATTTATTAATCCATTTAAAATTCTCGATCGAATAGGAATTGTGGCCTATAGACTCGTTTTACCGCCAAGTATGACGCGTGTTCATAACATTTTCATGTATCGATGTTACGTAAATATGTGGACTGACCAACCACGCTATTGAAGTTAGAACCGACGAGATAGCCAAGACTTAACGTCACGAGGAGGTACCACAAGATCTTGGATATGAAGGAATATATCCCTCGCCAGAAAGGTCATACCCCAAGTTAAAGTTTTGTGGAGAAACCATGCTATAGAGAAAATGACCTGGGAGTTGAAAACGGAAATGAAAGCGAGGTATTCTCATCTTTTCAAAACACCAGGTATGTACGTCAATTTCGAGGACGAAATTTCATAAGAAGGGGAGGTTGTAAGACCCCAAATTATTAATAAATGAAATTTATTTTTCTCTATTTATTATTTTGAAATAGTAAGGGTTGATTTGATTAATGTGGATAGTTATGGGTAAAATACGCAAATATTTCAATAAGCAAGTAGTTATAAAATATTCATTATCATTTGGGAATATTCGTTTGGTCGTGGAATATTCAGATCGTCGGGGAATATTCGTATGAGGCGCGCATCTTTTGTGGGCCCCATAACTGAAAGCGATTGGATGAAGAAACGACAAATATAAGTTGTTTATAAATAACGGGCGTAGTTGTATCACCGCATAATCTTGTTGTAATACTCGGTTGGTTAAAACACACTAATCTGGCGTTGTTGAACAAATAAGACACTGCAGTATTGCACCAATTATTGATTCTTACGTAAGAAGGCACTACTCAATAATTGTTACGATAAATTACTGCTCAAAGATTTTATTTTATTGATTCAATAATTCTTTGCATTGATATTTTATATTACCGTTGTTTCAATAAATTGTCATTACACAATATTTTCCATTATCGGAGCAATAATTCATATTATCCTAATAATATTATTGGATAACATTATTGGCAATGTCTAGAAAGTTCTGTGCTCTAAGGAGAGGTTTGGTCACCTAATTGCGGCGCCAAGAAGGAGAGATCCTTATCGAAAGCCCTCTTTCCTTTGAACTACCGGTTGCCACAAGATCATGATTCTATAATATTATTTGTGAATAATTAATTATTGATTTATATGATGAGAAAAATATTGATTTTATGTGGATATAGATGGAGAAAATTTTTATAATGACAATTGTTGAAAATTAATATTTTATCTTTTTCTGATAAAATAATTCATTTAATTATATTATTTTAATAATATATTAACGGTGATATTTTTATAATGAATGTGGGATATATGAGTATATGAGGAGGAAGAGTATTTTTGTGGCATTAAATGTTTAACACATATTTTGTGTGTTGGTGGACACAATTATTGGATCAAATTTGATTATAACACGTAAAATCGCTTGCTTATGGATTTCGGTCAATTTCTGTTTGGAATTTGGAAAAACTTTCTTCTGAAAAGTTGTAGAGAATTGAATTTCCTATAAAAATTCGCGAGATTCAAATTTTCTGATAAAAGGACTATTTATTATGAATTATTGAAGTTTCGAAGCTCCGAAATAATTGATTTTTGAAAGTTTTAATTATTTTTTTCAAGAAAAACGTTTTTGGTGTGTTAAGTGGGTCTAGCATGTGTTATTGATTGCTGAAATCAGATCTCCAAAAGTGGGCGTATAGAATTTTAACAAATAATAATAATATTATATTAAATTTTCTGTTTTGGTGTTCTAAGCATTTTCCTATAAATAGGGTGCTTAGGTTAGAATTGAAAATCACACCGTAAATCAAGTTTTCTCTCTATATTATCGAAATGTATTCTTGTGAGTATTTTGAGTATACTTTGAGTATTGCTATACTGGTGAAAGTTCAAGTCATAGCCTATATCCTGTTTTCAACAAGAAGTCACTGCCTTCGATGTAAGGGGATGTTATTTTCTTCTCAAATGATATTATTTCTTCAATATCATTATGCTGAAATATTGGTTGAAACTTTTTATCAAATTTGGAACCTTTTCATGTCGGGGTTACTATTCATGAGTTACTATTCATGAGTTACTATTCACGAGTTACTATTCACGAGTTACTATTCACGAGTACTATTCACGAAGCGTGAAGATGTTTTTTTGTGAAATTTCTATCTTTTGGTGTCGGAGTTACTATTCACGATATCGACACTATTCACGAAATCGACATTATTCAAATTTAAAAATGAAATTTCTTCTTTTTGTCCAAAATATCTATTATGGATACTAGCTTTGATTGTATCCATGTTTTGATCATTCTTGAATTTTACTCCACTCGATTACTTATGAAGTATTTTTGAACTTGGATTGTTTAAAAATACGAATCCTTAATATTTGTTCTTTTGTTTCACCGGATTCGCTTCCTTTAAAATATTTTTCATCATCCGCAATTCTAAATGATGATATTATCAATATCTTTGGCCTCGTAGTGCAAAAGATGAATGATTTCTTGATGAATATATTTGGCCCGTAGTGCAAAAAAGATGAACAGTGTTGAGATGAACATGACTTCTTATCGATTATTATCTTTGGCCAGTAGTGCAAAGATGAATGTGTTTAGATGAATATGACCAAACTCGATGAATATCTTTGGCCTGTAGAAGTGAAAAGATGAATATTTGATTCCGTATATATATTGATTGATGTTACAGGGATAAAATATCGACGATGGACTTTTAAATTCATATATAGAAGATAGTAGTTTGCATTCTCTACTTAACTCTTCTAATGAATTATTATTTCTGCTGCGAAGATTGATTTAAAACTGGTTGTCTATTGTATTCTATTAGATTTTTTTCTGTTGAAGACTAACGATAATTTGTTGTATATTATTTTAGTCATAATATTCTTTACTGGGCTAGTTGAGCTCACCCTTTTCCTTGTTGTTCCATTTTTCTTCTCAGGAGGCAAGAATGTAGCGAGTCGGGGTATGGAATGAAGGTTCTAGAGAGAGTTGTTTAGTAGTCCTTACCATTTTTGTAAAATAATGTATCAATAATTATGATGGGGATTTATTTGCGTGTGGATATTGTCTAGATGGCAATATCTGTATTTAAACTCACAGTTTATATGTTATAATAATAAAGTTGTAGTTATTTCTGTACCATGTATTTGGCGACTCAGAATGGGTTGGATGGAATAGACCTATTTTGGGGGCGTCACAACTTACGCTCTGTTTCTGAGTTTTGAACAGAAAAGAAAAGAATAGAAAACTTGAAGTTTTCTTTTGTGTTGTTTCTGAGTTTTTAATAAAAAAGAATAGAAAATTTAAAATTTTCTTTTCTTGTGTTTTTGAGTTCTAATGAAAAGAAAAGAAAACTATAACTTTTACAAATTTACCCTTATATTAATTATAACCATTGAACCATGAATAAAAATATGCAAGATAAATATAATCAAAGAAAAAATTCCATAATTAAATACAAATATCTAAATAAATGTTAAACAAAAATTATTTCTATAAAGTCATTATCATACCATACCCAAAAGTCATCAAACATAATTTGTATTATTTATACTAATGGAGATTAGTCATCAAATTCTTCAAGAAATTCAATCTCCTCTCTAATGGTAACTGAAACACTGCTCGTGCCTTGTCTTAATTTTCTAGTAGCCATAAATAGGCTTCATCGATTTTTTCCTCATCGAAATTCATTTTAGTAAGTCCTTTAAAGATATCATTTGCAGAATAGACTCGCACAGATGAATTGATAAATGCTTCACCCTATTTTTCAAATGTCTCCCCTTGCTTTTTCAATATGGTAACTAATTTATCCATCACATTAGTTAATTTACCTTCATCATCAGAATGTTTTTCCTTTTTTTTTTCTTTTGAAGTACGCACACTTTCTGTTGGTACTTAAGAATGTTCTTAAAAAGAGGCTTAAGAATGAGTTGACATAAATTCGCCAATATCATCCAAATTGAAACTTTCTAAAATTACTTCATTTCGAGATATTGCACCATCAATTCCAACAATTGTAGATTCTTGCTCAACCATGTCCTCCCATTTTTTTCGTTTCTCTTTTGCAGTTACTGAACCTTCCACTGTTGCCCTATCTTTAACAAATAATTCTTCCAAACGATCATAATGGTAGATCGCTTTATCCCTCCATATAATGACTTTTAGGCTTTGCCTAGTTATAAAGACATTATTATCAAATAAAAGATATTATATATATACCCACAATTAAATTGGACAAAAGTAATTCAATTAAACTTAAATAAATACCTCTATAAGGTCTTTCCATACTTCAGGTTCAACATCCCACTTTTTTGTAACTGGGCTCCAAGCGAAGCCACCAAGTCCAATTGAACATTTAAACAAGTCATAACACTGGACAAAATGATATTTGAGAGTCTTTTGGCGACTAAGCAAGTGACTTTTCTTCAAGAATGGTATTTCAAGTTTTTCTATCAAATATTTCAACATATTTGCATAGGCATGCGTCGTAAAAGTTCCATCAGGTATGTTCCCTTGTGCTTGCTCATAAAGCATTGCCTCAATGAACAATTAATCCATTCTATTTGTCCGTTTTAAATTTTCTTTCTTTGAGGCTGGAATTTCATTTGTAGTTTTGGTCATGTTTATCCTATACAAATAATCATGAAATTAAAAGAAGCAACACATATATATAAAAAACACACAAAACAATGGATAAATAATAAAGTAAAAAACTTAATCTCATATAAACAATAAACAAAATATCATTCTAGTTACGGCACAAAATACTGGCCAAATAACATAATAAATTAAAAACCAAACGTCTTTATAAACTAGTTGTCAACATGAGATGAAACTCAAGAACTATTAACTTCATTTATGTAATCAATCCACATATCATTTGCAATAGAAGTCCTTAAATACTCGGACGTCGTTGCATCCTCGAGAACATCTCTTACATGATCATCGAGTTCATGCATTTGCTCTAGAGCTCTCGATCAACTTCTAAATAAGGTCATCATCGGGATCAATGACATCAAGTAATTATGTAGAATGCAACATGCTAAAACAATTTCAGATTGAGTATCCACATCGTATTTTGGCTCAGTTGTGCTCCCAATAATCGGAAGCCTTTTCTTTAGTACGCCAAATGCCCTTTCAATTATATTACGTAATGATGCATGACGTAGATTAAATAATTCTCTAGGATTTTCTGGAGGTCGAGCTGAGTACTCTTTTAAATGGTAGCGAACACCTCTATAAGGTGTCATTAATCCGTTGGTAAATGGTAATTCGGCATCTACAAGATAATATTTTCTTAGAAAAATATAATATTAGTTACATGTAAAACAAAGAATTTTTTTAATTAAATCCTAAAAAGGTTGATAGTGTATTACCATTGGGGATTTTTAACTTATCTTCTCTTACAAGGGCATTTTTAATTATTCTGGAGTCAGATGTCGTCCCTTTCCTAACTTCCGTCTATTGCTCCTACACAATCTTGGAATTCACAAACATGCACATACCTTGTTAAATATATAAAAATGTTTTAGAGTTAAAGTATGTTAAGTTGTAAGTTTTACCTTATAATATGGATAAAATCTACTATTGTTGAGTACTTCTGAACGTACGTGTGCTCCATTCGGTTGTATTAAAAAAATTTATTCCAATGATAGTATTGCTTTTAAAACTCTATGAAAATGATGATAAATAATAAGAAATTTTTTTATTTGCTTGTCTGTATATAATTATGAGAGAATTGGATATGATTTTTAAGATCATGGTGTGCAGGTACTTTTGTTGAAAGAAGATGTGATATTGTCCACAAAAAAAAGAAGAATATTGACTCATTTTCTCACAAAATTAACTATACATCAGCACTTCACTCCAAAATTTAGTAATATGAACCTGAAGCCCTTGAAACTTTATCTCGCTATCAAATGAAAGCTTTGCTTGCTATTAATTCTTAAAAAGCTTACTTGTTCCTATTGTTGTTTCACATTAGGTGCAAATATTATAATGACCTTAAAAGACTTTCTAACATAGTCATCTTAAACTGTATTTCAATTAATCTCCGGTAAGCATATGTTCTTTGACTGCAAGCTTGGACAGAACACCAAACAAAAGCTATGAAACTAACATCATATAATTATCAAGGAAACTAATCTTAAACTTATATATACAAAACACCAAACAAAAGATCTGAAATTCGAAAACTATCAAATCCCCAAATATCCGCATCAATTCAAAACAAACAAAGATCAATCAATTCAGATATAAATTTAAAACACAAATTACTCCACCAATAAACATTAAAATAAATAAATTTGATACCTCTGAAGTCGCCACGGCAAGGCAAAGGCTGATGAACTTGTTCGCGGCAAAAGGCTAAAGTTGCAGAGTTTCGCGCCTATTATTAGGTTTAGTAGATAAAAACAAATTGAGGACATGAGTTGTAATTTAAATTTTATTATATTAAAAGTTGAGGATAATATGAGAATTATAAAAATATTACTTATTCCAATTTTTTTTCCGTCCAAATTAGGCCAATTTTGGACGGAAAACTTTGGCAGGAAAAGTGATCAAGTTTTTTGTCCATTTTTTTTCTTTTTCGTTTATTAAAAAACTCAAAAACATAAGAATTGGAAAGAAAACTTAAATTTTCCGCCCATTTCTTTTTTTATCTCTCCATTTTAAAACTCAGAAACAGAGCGTTAATGTTCAACGATGGGGGAAAAGAAAAGGAGACATGGTAAAATATTATTTTAGATTTCAAATAATTAATAAAAGTGAAAACAGTTACATATTTTCTGAATTGCCAAAATTATATTGTTGAATCTATAGATATATATTATATATGAAAATTAAATTAAGAACCATTCGTATATACTTAAATAATATATTCTAATAGAATTAACCATCCAAATATTGAAATATTTTATTTATTTGGATATGTATTTGGGTAGGAGTAAGAGCCCCAAGTATGACAATTCAAAATTAGTTTTCCAAGTTTATTTATTAACCTTTGTCAATTTGAAATCACAGCCATTATACAAAACTATATAAATAAATTCAAAGGAATAACTGAAAGTAAAACTTTTATTAATAATAATAATAATAATAATAATAATAATAATAATAATAATAATAATAATAATTTAGCACATGACTACAAGTTATAAAGGACAACAAATTGTCCCAATATAATTAAAATGTCAACAATTAAGTTGCAATAAGGATGATCATACGCAACCTTTCCCTGATCATGTATACTTATAAATTAAACCATTATTACATGCCACACTTGGATCCAAACCCTAAAAAAAACAACAAATTAATTAACACTAGCTAGCTAGGTTAATTTCCGGATTATCCACCGGAGAAGAAGCTGATTCCGGTGGTGGTGGTGAGTCAGTTGCATTTGCGCTATTCTTCCTAACAAACTTGCGCGCCCAAACATGCTTCCCATTGATGACATACTTGGTTCTGGCATCCACGCGCGCGATTGCAGCAATTCCAGATCCAGATTTAGCAATCATTCGGGCATACAGTGGTTGCTCACCCTCTGCTGCTTCTTGCATATAGATTGCTTCAATAAAATTCCCATAAATCCTATACATATATATATATATATATATATATATATATATATATATACATCACCAAGAACAACATACAAAATTAATTACAAAAAACAATAAAACATTGTAATGTAGTATTGGATATATATTAACTTAAAATATCAAAATCAAGGTGAAAACAAATTAATAATTACCGAATAAAAGAAATACTACCTCTGTTCCACAAAAGGATTTTGCATTTTTTGTGTGAAATTTTAGAATTAATCTAAACCGATATGAATTCATTTGATTTTAATTAATTAACATGTACAATCTCGATTATTATAAGTTATTTAAAAAGTAAATATTGTACTAACTAATAAAAATTTGTTGTTTTTAAAAACTTATATAAACCAAATGATCAGATTTAATTAAATTAATTTGACAAATAATATTTTCACAAGTGAAATATATATTTCAAATAGCAAAAATATCAATATATATATATATATATATATATATATATATATATATATATATATTTTATTTATTTATATACCTAGTGAAGAAATCTCTAACTTCAAATTCAGAAATAGGGTAACCTCTAGAGAAAGTCAAAAAGATGGTCCTCTCATCAGGTGGCACAGCACTCTCTTCCTCACTAACAAGATCTCCCAAATTCTTCCCACTCAAAATTTGTGTAAGCTCAACTTCCCCCCTTGCCAAAAAATCCTTCCCATTTCCTCCTCCTCCTCCAAGTACTCTGGAATATTCAGACGGGAGAGGCACAACGGGGCAATGATGATTAAGTACCCCAATTTGATCACTCGACTCGACAAAACTCGACGACTGCTCCACCAGATCCTCGAAAGCCCTGGCACAAACCTCATTGACAATCTTCGAAACGCCGCCGAGAACCTCCGTCCGATTTTCGTGGAATTGGAGGAGATTAACGTGGCGTTGGCACAGCTTTTGGAGCAAAGATATGTCGGCGCGCTCTTGCCATGAAAACGTTTCATTCTCTGCGCATCTTAAAACCGCCAAAATTTGATACTCAAGTTGATGGATCAAATCCAATGGCCATTCTACTACTTTTCTGACCGTATTAGTACTCAAACTGGACCTTTCTAGCCATATCAGAAATGCCATAACTCGCATTGACTCGGCCGGATTGAGGCGTAAATTATGGACCAATGTGGAGAAGAGTCTGCGGTCTATGGAGTGGAATAGGTTAAAATCATCCTTAGAGATTGTGGGGAAAAAAGAAGGGTAAGAAGATAAAGAATAAAGAGAAGATGATGATGATGAAGATGAAGATGAAGATGAAGAATTCATTATTTTATTTTATTTTCGAGTTTTTCGAGTTAGAGAAAATATGGTTCATGTGAACTGAAAAAAGAAGGATGGAGTGGGGTTGTTTATATAGAGATGAATGGGTGTGAATGAAGAAGGGTCATTTCGAAGGGGAGCCATGGATATGAAATGGAATAAAAGGAAAAGAAGTTATGAGGGTTTTTTGAATTAGGGTTTCATGGTGAAAGGCAACGTACGGTTTAAATGTTTAAATAATTCGATTAATTTCATATATTTATTTAAATAATATTACTATATGTTATAATAATTAGTATATCTGAATATATGTGTTAGGATACTCCACGTAATAACACTGCTAATTAATTATTAGGATAAGAGAGATCGATCTTTACTAGATTACATTACAATAATTTGTAATAAATTCATAATCCAGCCCATCCTCTAAACAATTAACAATATTATTCCTATTTAATCTGTTAAAACCTGTCTCAACATAGTTGTCCTAATCCAATTTTGGCTTCTGTCCATTACATTTCTCTCTCATTTCTCTCAATTTTGTAAATATATACAATTCATTAATTTATTTTATTGAGTCGATCAGTCATTATTAAAAAAATTCAGAGTAATCAAACATTTTTTATTATAAAAATGAATGTGCACTTTTAGTAAATATTTAAATGGTGGATAATGTTATTAATATTATAAAATAATAAATTTAATTATTATTATTATTATTATTATTATTATTATTATTATTATTATTATTATTATTATTATTATCATCATCATAGAATTAATCTCAATAATGTGATCTTTTCATTGACATATTTGAATGTGAGTAATGCTATACACAAACTATTCTACAAACTGTTGATGTGACATATATACTTCATTTCAGCATATTGATCAACAAATTATTTCAATATACTCTTTGGCCACACACAATATGTTGATGTGGAGTATGTCACATCAGCAGTATGTAAAATATTTATAGAATAGTTTGTGTCTTTAACATTATTCTTTGAATGATTATCGATAAATATATAATTAGATAGAAATTAAAGTAATGGAGAGGAGCCCCAAAAGATTTAGTAATTAATTACAAACTTGGATTAATTTTATATTTCGAAAAATTAATGTAAGACAGAGATCTCGATGAGGGGAAGAAAACATAAAAGAGCCCTATTTATTGGGGTTAATTAATTAATATACATGTTCTAATATTGAGATCAAATTAATTGTATTGGGGGTATTTCTATATATTGCAACAAAAACATGCTTGTCATCTCTGATGAATAGATACAATTATATGGAGTAATATATAAATTAATACAAATACACGAAAAATATAAATCTATTTAGATTTTACTTTTAATTGATTAAGGTATCTACTTGTAATGAAAATTGACAGGATTGTCTCTCAATATAAATCTATTTAGATTTTACTTTTAATAGATGAGTAAATATATGGATATATCATATTAACTCCTCACTTCCGGAATAGACTATAAAAAGAAAGAAGAAATTGGTGCCCCCCCTCCGCCCCTCCGCCCCTCCATTTGTTTCTTTTTTTTCTTTCCTCTTTTATAGCGTACGGGAAAGAGGGAGTAAAAATGATGTATGCATAGATTTACTCTTAGTGGGTTGAACTCAAAGACTTTAACATAGAAATGTAATTATAATTTTATTTATTATTTTACATAAAAGTGTAATGTTAAAAATGTTTTTTTACATAAAAATGTAATGCTGGAGGCCCTAGTTTTTATATCAAAGTTTACGATCAAATCAAAATTTCTAGCTACTATATATTTATGAAATCATGTGTTATGATAATTTTATAACATTATTATTGATTATTCATATAACAAAAAAATACATTAAAAATTCAACCCTTAATTTGGTAAAAAATTGTTAAAAAAATCCAATAATTCGAACTTAATCAATTAATATGATAGTATTATGAGAACTTAAATTTTCACATAAAAATTAATATTTATATATCACTACAACAAAAACGATATTAGTGTGTCTTTAGTTACATTTCGTGTTATTTTGCATTGCATGTACTGAGAACCCCTCTGGTGTAAAAGTGCAGAAAATGGCTTAGCCCGTCATTGATAGGTGGCATGAGATCATTGAAGGCATGACACGAGGGTCGAGTGGAGATAAGCAACTGAGCATTGATGAAGAAGAAGTATTAGCAATCGGACACGGGAGCGATGGCAATGAAAAACTCAAGGTAGCATAACACGGAAGGCGTGGCGCCCGCACTACTACATAAGTTTGAAACTTCATGGCCACCGCCGTCATCATCAAACGAAGCGAAACGCGTTACCGGTTGCAAGGCAGCGTCGTTGATGATGTTGTTTGACTTTATTTGAAATTTGAAATTGGAAGCGTAACTAAGTGGGGGGGTGGTCCAACTAGGGCTTATATATTATACTTATATCAGTTATAAACAAGGGATTCCACCCCTTGGGGGATCAATTAGTTATCGTTACTTTCTTTCTTCAACTTTGAATAAGTAGATTAGAGTAGAGATTTCTAGAGTCGATTAGATTGAAGACTTGAAGCGTTTGGAAGGCATTAGAGATTCAATATTGGAGCGGGAGAACAGATTTACACTTCAATTCTCTACTCTTATTATCTCTTTGATTCCTAATTGTATCTTATGATGTTTATTCAATATGTGGATGATAGATTTAATTCAGATATGATTTAAATTCGATTCTGAGATTGCAATGGATTCTATGGATTAGTTATTTCTGATATGTTTCATTGTTAGCCTTATTGATTTCTATGGGATTGTCTATTAAGATTCATGCTTACTTGCTTAGTTGATTGGCCATCAATTACTGTGATAATCCATATGAACTTGAAAGACGAAGTATGGGTTTAGATTTGATCTTGATAGCTTGTGTTTGTATGTTCTACATTGTGATGGAATGTATGATTTGTGCTTAGGATAGACATATACCGAAGCACCACTCGTAGTTAATTGAGAACTTGGGCTTAAACCCTATTTATTTATAAATCACATAGACATATAGTGGTTTAGGTAATGTGGGTATTCATGTGTATTCTATCAATTGTGGATTATTGGTGATATGAGTATGGTACATCGAGAGATGGCTTTATTTCACTTTCGTGTTCTCGACTAACAAACCGGTACAATTAGTTTGTCTTAACATGAAATGTGTGGATTTGAATGAGTCAATAGATGAAATTGTGATCTCAGGTCTTCATTATCTAGTCTCACTCTAGGAATAGTTATGTTTATTTACTTTCATAATTAAATTTATAAATACCACATCATTTGTTTAAATAAGACTGAAATGGTTATGGGCTAGTGTTTGGTGAAAATATTAGTTAATTCTCTATGCGAATGATACTTTACTTACTCTTTAGTACTTGTTGACCGTGTATACTTGCACGCATATATTGATCTGTAAAACGACCAACAATATTCGATCGAAAATTCAGTCGTATATAAGCAGGTCAAAATTAAGTCCGTCGATCTTTCGATTGGGGATACTTAACATCGACGAATTTATCCTCGACGGAATATTCAGTCGGGGTTAATATATTTTCGACTGAAAACCTTCTGTCGAGGCTATTCAGTCGATGCTAAGCATTACACGTGGCAACATGACAAAAATGGCAGATTCCTTAAACTCAACGGAATTTCGTCGATCGTATCACTATTCCGTCGAGAATAGATGTGACACGTGGCACATTACCAAGATGAGAAGGGCTTATTTCCGACGAAAATCCGTTGAGAATAGTACTATTCCGTCGAGAATAGTACTATTCCGTCGAAAATAGTCTTTTTTTAATATTTTATTTATTTTGGCAATATCCAGGGATTTAACCCACATCTTGTACCTGTACCTGTATTCCCAACAGCACATACACAAGCTAACAATATGACCAATAACATGAATTACAATTACCAAGGCCGACAATATGTCAAAAACCAACTAAATGAGAAGTAAAAAGGTCAAAAACATCCCATTAATCTAAACTAAACTATATCAAACATCTCATTAAGCTAAATTAAACTAAATTTCAAATCGCAACAAAACCAGATTAATGACAAGGTTTAAACTACAATACATCAAAAATAATGTAAACTACAAAATAATGTAACTCAGAATGTAAACTAAGTCAAAAATAACGTAAAACTACAAACGAATGTAAACTAAGTAAAACTAGTAGAGCCCCCGGTATGAGGAGGATCATCGGGAGGGAGTCGACGCTGCTCTAGAGTATAAAAATTGCCATCATCGTCATCCCGATCATCATTCCGCTCATCACCTTGTTGATACAATATAATGTAACTCATTAGTCCATATATATGATTCAGTTAAAGATAACTAAATGAAAATTAAATTACATGTAGAATATATATTTGAATTTAAAACGAATAGTATACCTGAGCAGTCGAGCGCTGACTCAACATCGGCCCAAACGCGTCTTCGACTAAGGTAACCACCATCCGAATAATCTCTTCGCGTATCGCGCCCACCGCTTTCGGGAAGGATACCCGTATTTCTCGGCGGTGGCACCGGTTACCGCAACGTCTACGCAAGGTGATGGAGGCGAAGAACGGTTGGGGTGTCTGACGATGGAACAAACAGATCGGTCTCAAATCTCTCCGACACCGCAGCCATCACACGCTAGAACAAAGCATCGTCTAAGCCAATGCCCATATGTGATGGTCCCACGGGGGCTCTCGGATGCAGATGCTGGCTAGAGCCTACAAAAAAATAAATATAACATGAATAATATTATAAATTTACTTTATTCATAAACAAGAAATAAACTAAAAATATTATACCTCCTGGCAGTGTATAGGCTGGTATCCTCGGTAACCCCATCACTCAATACCGGCCGCTAGTACTAGTGGGAGTATCCTGAGATGCGACACAAAGAGTCGTCTCCTCATCCTAAGATAAACTAATCTCGGGCGGAGGGACGGTGAAATCTAACGTCTCAGCATCGCCCCTAGCAGCTTGCAACTCCGATATACGCTGGCTGCGGATCTTCTCAAACCGCTCCTGTAATTTGATATATGTACATGTGATCAGTTATCTTGGTATCATCATATAAATTACGTAATATTATCCTAAATAATATTTATTATAGTAAATGTATTACCCGTATAGCTAGTGTTGTTGGAGACATCATCAACCCCGAAGTAGAGCCCTTCGGTGTATGGACTCTATCCCAGAACTCCATCATAGTAGGAGGTTGGCCCAAGCTACTTCGCAAATAATATCATCTTAATTTACTATAGTTGCAGTTTAATATTAAACTAAACTAAAAGGAAATACATACTGACTTAACCTCCTGAAATGACTACGAGCCAGAAGTATGTACAACTCGCAGCTTGTCTCGATTATTCTTCATCTGCTCCGACTTGGTCTTGAACGCAAAGATCATCCCAAAGACGCACATCATAGCCCATGTCGCATCCGACATCATTGTCGTGGTGATGCTCTCGTAAAGTAGTCCCGGGCGATTCTTCTACCGCTCGGACTGCCCTCTATCGCATCTCGTACAGTCGGTCGGCATAATTCTTCGAGATGTAAGCAATGATAACGGCGTCACCATTCGCCTCAGTGATGTCGGTCTTGTATCTATAGTATCTCTATCAAAAAGACATAACATACGTATAATTAATTATTTGAACAATATGTAAATAACATGGACCTTGATTTAATATATGTAATTCGACTTACGTGAAACTCCCGCAACACTGTCACCATGAAGCAGGCATCGTAACGCGAGTACTGGCTAAATCGCATTCTGAACTAATGTGGGAGATCGCAAGGCGGATGGCGCGTGTATAATCGCCTTTAACGACGGGATCCATAATACTAGAATACAAATTTATTAAGAACATTTTAATTTATTAATCACATAATAATATCATCGCAATTGAACATAAGTGATAGTTGAAACCTAGATAGACGAGCCGACATCAACTAGAACGACGTTAGGCACTGCCGACGGATGACCTAATCAACCGAGGTTAGGCCCTCGCTGACGCCGACGTCTATCATCCGTATGTTTAATATAGTTATGACATTGTCAATGAATGTATAATATAGTTATGAAAAAAATGTTATTAAGCTAAAAAAAAGAAATCAACTCACTAGCATCTGAAGACGACCCGCCCTGAGAGCCATCACCCGATCCGGAGCGGCCACCTCCACCGCTATGTCGAGGCATTGTTGTACTATTGAAATAACAGACATAGATACGATGACATTAATTAAAATTCATTGCAATTATTATATATAATTTCGTTGAATAATATTTACAAAACACCAATTAGTGAAGTAGTACGTCGTCAAACCCATCAGAATCAAAATCATTTTCATCTTCTAATTCTGATTATATCTCTTCCTCTTCTGTATCAATTTCTTCCTCAGTATCATATTCTACCATCACATACGGACTGACAACCACATCTTCCTCCACTTCGTATAACATACAGTCCTGCTCACAAGCATCGATCTTATCATACCCGAGATTCAACCCCTTAACCATCTTCTTCACTTCATAATAACTCGCGGGTAGGGTATTATCCTTAGGTAAGAACTCCCTGAAAATAGCAAGCAAATCATTGAATCCTCTCTCACTACAGTCATGCTCATTCTTGTAGTGTAACAGCTTCGTCACTGTAGAAAGCCCGGTGAGCTTGTCGTGTTCAGGATATAATGGGGTCCCTGATTCAGATAACATCTTGTAGAAGGCAACTGCTGAATCATTTGGCTTTTGTTGATCAGCACTGCTTGACGCATGCTCATTTTCAGCCCAGTCAATATTCGTAGGGCCATACGCATCTACCAACATCTCCACGACATCATAGTTATATGACTAGTCTACAATACTGTCTAAAAGATCTCTAAACTCAACTGATTCCCCGTGATGAATCCATACCGAATACCCATCCACAAACCCACGTGAATATAAGTCAAATTTCACTTAATCGGCAGTCTTCTGTATCATGTTCTTACACTTGAGACACGAGCATCTCATCTTTCCGTTTAGATCATCAGCATGTTCTATTACTTTGTTCATAAAATTGGACACCCCGTCACGGTACGCATCAACTAATCCCCTCCCATCAATCTTTATCCTACGGTATATCCAACTCCGGTCGGCATCCATCTTTAATTGAAGAAATTACTCAATTAGATCAAGAATAATCATGAATGTGTTCCAAGCATGAATTTAGTTTACCTAGTTTATATCTCCACTCTCTGGGGGTTGAAGCTTCATCCCATTCTGGGATCGTCTCCTCACTAGTGCCAATCTTAAGCACGTTTCTACTATTTTCAGAAATTTTCAGCAGCACCTCCCCATAGTCTCCAAGTACACGAAATAGACCAAGAAAACTTAGTCTAAGTATGAACTCGGAGAACATGTACAGACACCACCTGAAAGTTCCTCAAAATTTATAAAAATGCACTCAGTGCATTGGCACCGACCTAAGTGAGAGACATAACATCCAATGAATGATCCCAAATCAGGGGCTATTCACATTCACTCCTAATGAGTGAATGTCGAACGGGTTTCTAAGTTGACACCTCCAAAGAATGTATGTCTTCATCAAGATAAACTAAGTATAGCATTTGCTTTGTTTTGTTTTGTTTATTTTATTTTGTTTAATCAGGGAAATTTAATTTATTTTATTTTATTTTGTTTTGTTTTATTTTGTTTTGTTTTGTTTTGTTTTTTTTGTTTTGTTTTGTTTTATTTTTATTTTATTATACTTTATTTCAATTTATTTTATTTTAAATTATTTTATTTTGTATTCAGTATACTTGTATTATTTTATTTACAATTTATTTAAGGTAAATTAAATTAAATTATTTTATTTTATTTTATTTTATTGTACTATATTACTATATATTATATTATATTATTTAATTTAATTATACTAAATTATTTTATTTTATTTTATTTTATCTTAATTATTTTATTTGATTTTATTATTTTATATTATCTTATCATACAAAATATAATTTAAATTTAGTTTATGTTATAATATTATTTATTTTTAGTAATTTGAAACTAAGTAAATGGTATTTAGTTCATTTTTAGTTAATTTTATTAGTAGGAAATTAAATACATGCAACTTAATATATTTCAATATTGGAAACTAATAAAATACATAAATAAAATAAAGTAAGGCTCACAAATTTTGTAATTGAAGAATTTTGACTAAAATTCTGTCAGAAATTCAGTCGAAAATAACAAATATACCAAGATTTCACAAATACTAACTTAATACATGACTTACATCAACCTCAATTAAATTATGAAAAGCAAATTGCACAAATTAAACCCTAAAATCAGTAACATACAACTGCCATTGCAGAATTGATCATATATATGGGGAAAAATTACAAAATCAGAACAGGTAATTAACATATATAAGGGAAAAAATTAGGCTAGAAATTATGAATAATTTTGGGGCCGGGGACTGATCATAAATTAGGGCACAAATGCACAATAATATTAACCTTAATTGTGCTTAAGCTAACATCAAGTTGCAGGATAATGGAGGAGGAGGAGGACACGAGCCGGAGGTACAGAGGAGGAGACGAGAGAAAGATAGCAGTCTTAGTGGGGGCCGGGAGGTGTGGCCCACGTGAGAGGGACGACAAAGAAGGGCGGTGGAGGAGGAGGAGGAGGAGGAGGAGGAGGAGGAGGAGGAGGAGGAGGAGGACACAAGTCGGAGGTACAGAGGAAGGGACGAGAGAGAGAGAGAGAGAGAGAGAGAGATAGCAGCGTGCTAGTGGGGAGGCCAGAGGGGCGGAGGCCGGAGGGGCGACGGTCGACGAGAGGGACGGCTGGGCAGTGGGAGGAGATATAGAGAGAGAGAGAGAGAAATAGAGAGAAATAAGGAGGTGAAAGAGCAGCAACAGAAGTGAGGCGCGGTGCTGATATGAGTTAGGTTTTATTTACTATTTCTGACAGAATTCCGTCGAGGTTAGTTCCGTTGATAATAGGTTAACCTCGACGTACAATTCGTCGACCTTAATAGTATTAAAATCGAGGAGGTTGTTATTCATACCGGAGGAAAATTTTCGTGCCCTGGCATGATCTCGAGATCGAATAGAATTCTTATTTAATTTGTCCTATTTTCGAGGGATTTATGACCGAATGAATATTCCGTCGGTAATACATTAATTCTGAGCGAATTAATTCGATCGACCTTAATTCCGTCGGAAATAGTCCTATTTCTTGTAGTGTATGAGTGAGACTCGTGTGAATTATCATTTTTTATGTAGAAATATCGTGTGAATTAGATTTTATTTTTCAAAAAACGGTTGTTATTGTTATAGCTAATTGACTATTGTAACCGCCCACAATGAAATAATTTTAATTATATTAATAAAAGTTCAAATAACAATTTTGACATTAATGAAAATCCAAAATTTATATTATATATTTTAGGTGGTTATTAATTAGAATCAACTAAATATGTTAAACACATCAAATTATCCTCATATATTGTTTTACCGATGTGATACAATATATATTTGAAGTGTAACATATTTGTTGTTTCAATTGAAAGTTTAAACAAGAGAGCGTAGAAAGAAATTTTTTAAAAAGGAAAAAGGCCACGTTATCCCTACTCTAAAAAAAAATATATATTTAATGGCATTATCACACTTATTTTAGTGATACTTAAGACGTTAAATAAAACTTATATTTTTTTTGATAATATTCAATTTTACTTTGACTATCAACAATTTAATGTTAGGTGATCTTGATCAATGTTTTTAGACTTGGGCTGATTATTGAACCGAAAATGTTATTGATTCGTCATTAATATATAATAAATATATTAAATATATTAATTATTATTATATATTATATATAATATTTAGTAAATATGTAAAATTAATCAATTTATCTATATAAAAAATTAAACCTATTTATACAATGTTTACTGTATACAATTCAAATGAATACTAAATCTATATAAAAAGAATATTATCAAATCATGATCATAACTCAAGACTCAAGAGTGATAAAATCAAACAAAATAATAAACATCTCTAGGATACATTCAATCTCAAATTCAAGTAAAAAAACTAAATCTATTTTAGATTTAATATTTACTTTATACAACTCAAATAAATACTAAATCTATATGAAAAGAAAGATATTAAATTATGATCATAACTCAAAAATCAATCAATGATATATTCAATCAAATTTAAAGGATTAAATTAGCAACAAAAAAAAGAGATAAGTAGAGAATTGGTAAAATCGGTGACCTAGTTATCGGGTCACGATTAGGTTAATCGGTCCAACCGTTGGGTTACCAGTTTGATCGAAAATGATTTTTTTGTTCAAACTAGATCGAAGTACTGTCGATCGGTTCTGATTTTTACCGGTCAAACTGACGATTCGGTCCGGATTTATTTATCATGATCTTGATATCCTAAGTAAGTGTGCAACTTGGGTTGGACAACCCAGGGGTAACTCAAGCCCGTCCATTATTTTATGGTAATTAATTGGGTAAAAGCTTTTTTGATATTTTCAAAAACGCGCTCAACCCGTAGCCCGTCCAAATCTAATTTGGGTAGGTATGGGTTTATACTTTTGTAAATCCACCAAACTCAAACTCGCCCAAATTATATATATATATATATATATATATATATATATATATATATATTAGTTGTACTATCTTTTTAAATTACTCACAACTTATCAATGTACTTTTAACAATTTCTTTATTTTCATTACGTTTTTCTATTTATTACTATTATAAAAAAAAGTTTGCCTTGTCTAATTAAGAAACAAATAGTAAAATTCGTTTTTTATATTATAAAATTCATTTTTTATGTTGTGAAGCAATTAGTTTATACCAAAAATTTCACATACTCTTAGCCGCTTTCAAAGCTTATGAAAAACTTCAAGCTTCAATGGTTTGGTCATTATGTCCGCCACCTGATCATGACTCCCACAATGAACTAATTCAATTGTTCCCTCCTAAGTAAGATTTCTTAAGAAATGAAACCTCACATCAATATGTTTGTTGCGACAAGGCATAACTAGATTTTTAGACAGCTTGATGGATGAACTGTTGTCACACATCACAATAGTAAAGCCACCATCAGAATGTCTCAACTCCTTTAAAATTCTCTTCGTCTAGATTCCTTGATAAGCATAGACTGCAACTTCCACAAACTCAGCTTCTATGGTTGATAAAGTCACTATAGACTACTTTATTGTACACCATGAAAGACCACTTGAACTCATTTAAAACATGTAACCAGATGTACTTTTCTTGTCTTCTATATCTCTAGCATAATCGCTATCTGTAAATGCCAACAACTCACCATATCCCCATTTCTTATAATGAATTCCATAGTTCATAGTCCCTTTTAAGTATCGAAGTGCTCTCTTGGTTGCCTGAAGATGAATCTCCATTGGTTTTTCCATATATCTACTTATGAGATAAGTAACTAATATCATGTCAGGTCTCATGGCAGTGAGATACATTAAACTACCCACTAGCTGCTTGTATTACGTCTCATTAACAAAGTCTTCATTTTTGTCTTTACCCATTTTGAAACCTGGAACAATTGGAATGCCCACCGAATTACTTTCCATCATACCAAACATTCTCAAAACCTCCAATGCGTATTTGCTTTGAAATATATAAATACTATCATACTTTTATAGCACCTCTATCCCAAGAAAAAACCTCCTCATCCCCAAGTCAAACATATCAAACTCTCTTAACATAGAGCTTTTAAATTTAGACATCATAACTTCGTCATTAATAGTAAAAATTAAATCATCAACATAAACACTTACAATGACAATTTTTCCTTTTCTGCTTCTCTTTGTGAATAATGTCTGCTTGTTATCGCACCTCCGAAACCCTTCACCAATAAAATGTATTTCAATAAAACTAAACCAAGCTCGTGGAGCTTGTTTTAATCCATGCATGGCTTTGTGTAACTTGTAAACTAGATGATCACTGCATTTTTTTCATATCCTCTTGGCTACTCCACATAAACATCTTCACTCAGCTCACCATAGAGAAAAATGACTTGACATCCAACTGAAAAATCTTTCAATTCTTCTGTGCAGCTAGAGAAATAATCATCCTTACTGTATCCATCTTTGCCACTGGTGCAAAAACTTCTTTATAGTCCACTCTATACTTCTGAGATTACCCTTTAGCAACCAAACGAACTTTGAACTTATCAATCTTTCCATATTCATTGTATTTGGTTTTGTAAACCCACTTCACTCCAATTCTTTTGGCCCCAACTGGTAGCTTAGTGAGTGTCTATGTTTGGTTCTTTTCGATGGATTTAATTTCACTATTCATGGCCAATCTCCAATTTGCACTTTTCACAGCTTCCTCAAAAATACAATGGATCAGTTGATACCACTAAGGCTATATGAACTTCATCCTCAAATAGACCTTCACCACTAACATAATCACCCATCCACGTAGAAGGTTGCCTCAACTCCCTTACTTTCTCTTCACCCTCACTAGAATCATCTTCCTCTTCTCTAACTCTTTTATCACGAGTCTCTCCTACCTCTCCATTAGTATTTTCTCCATTCATATTTCCACTCATCCCTTCTTCATTCTCACCATTACCATCACTCCATTCTAATTATACTACTATTTGTTTTTCATAACTCACATCCCAATCCCATTGTTTTTCTTCTTCAAAAATTACATCTCTACTCACAACTACTCTCTTAGCAACATAATCAAATATAACATGTAACCTTTTGATTCCTCACTAACTCCCAATAGAACACAAGTAATGCTTTTATTATCAAGTTTAGTCTTCCTTTCTTTTGGAACATGAACGTGTGTTATGCAACCAAAAACCCGAAAATGATCTACTGAGGGTTTCACTCCACTCCAAGCCTCCTCTGGCGTAACATCCTTAACTGCCAATGTATGACACCTATTTAGGACATAAATAGTTCAGTTCACTGCCTCCGGTGACAAAGTCTTGGGAATGTTCTTGTCAGATAACATGAAACGAGTTATGTTCATCATAGTTCTATTTTTCCTTTTAGTTACACCGTTCTGTTGTGGAATATAAGTGGTGGTCAACTGCCTCTTGATCCCACTTTGTTTGTAAAAATTATTGAACTCATTTGAATTGAATTCTCCTCCTCTATCAGTGCAAAAACACTTAACAAATAACCTTTTTTCTTTTTCAATTATAGTCTTAAAGCATTTAAAAGAATTTAAAGCCTCTGACTTCTCTACCAAGAAATACACCAATGTTTTTCTACAATAATCATCAATGAATAAAAAAATGTACCTCTTGTTGCAATTAGATCTAAGAGTGATCGGTCCACAAATATCAGGATTAATAATTTCCAACTTCTGAGTTACTCTCCAAGTACTCTTCTTTTGAATAGAGTCACGTTGTTACTTCCCGTTGATGCAATCAGCGCATGTCACACTTACGGCAGAGAGCTGAGGAAGTCCACGTACCAAGTTCTTGTACAAAAAAGCTCTCAAACCCTTGTAACTCAGATGCTCATACCTCCGATGCCAAAGATGAAACAAGTTTTGAGTTCTTGTGTGAAATCACTGATTAGATTATACTTGAGAGGGATCTTGAGACTGAGACGGCAAGATAAACATCCAATTGACACTCATGTTGATTTGAATTATCAAACCCTTAACTGCATGAAATATCTTTCACATCCCTCCCTTGATCAAAATAGCCAAGCCTCTTTCTTGCAATTGTCCTATGCTCAAGAGATTATTTCTCAACTATGGAATATAGTATACCTCAACAACAACATGATTAACTCTATTAAACAGCAGCTTCACACTTCCCTTTCCCATCACATTCATCTTAATGTTGTTTCCCAATTTTATCGAATGTCAAAATTCTTCATCGAGTTTATTGAACATAGTTCGATTGCCGCACATGTGTTAGGACACCCTGGATTAAGGAACCATGCATCTTCTTTTCTGGCCTTATACAACTCCACATAAGACATCAACAAAAACATTTCTTCTTCCTCATCAAGCTCTGCATAATTTTCTTCTTTGTTCCCATAAGGACATTCGTACCAAAAATTTCCAAGTTGATGGCATCGGTAACACTCCACAGTTGCCGTATTGAAGTCTAATCGACCTCTCCCTCTTCCCCTTCCTTTGTAAGTACCACGGTCGCGACCTCTTCCTCCTTCAGATTTCACTTTAAAAGCATGTTCCTCACCATTATGTCTCTAAAACTTCTGTTCATGTACTATTAATGAGCTTTGTAACTCATCAACAGTAAGAGCATCAATGTCCTTTGACTCCTTAATAGAATATACAACATAGTTGAACTTCTCAATTAAGGAGCGTAGAATTTTCTCCACCACTTTAACATCCTAAATATCTTCTCCATAACTTCGCATCTTGTTGTCCATTGTCATGAACCTAGAGAAGTACTTGATCACTCCTTCACCGGACCTCAACTCAAGAGTTTCAAAGTCTCTGCGAAGAGCTTGAAGATGAGACCTCTTGACCCTTGCATTTCCTTCGAATTTTTTTCTTCATGGCGTCTAAAATATCTTTGGCAGTATCCTTCTTGAGAATGGTGTCAAGAACGATCTGGTCGATAACCTAGAAGATATAGTTCTTCACTTTCAAGTCCTTTATTCTCATCTTATCATTCTTCTTTCGATGTGCATCTGTCTGCTCTGATTCACTTGTTGGCTCAATATAGCCAGGTTCCACCAACCCCCAAAATTCCTTGAATAGTAGAAAATTTTCCATCAGCAACTCCAATGGTCATAATGACCAACCAAGCGAGGAATGACTGGTTGTATAAAACCCCCTTCTATAGTCATCTTATGTGCTACTGCAAGAACTTCAAAGATCGCAGCTTTGATTTATCAGTGTGACACCCCCAAATCTGGGTATTTCAATTCCCACATGATTTGGTGTTCACTATACAAATATCATATGTCTATTTACCCATAATAAAAGAAAGCATAAATAGATAGAAATAAATCCTCTCCTTAAAGAGTTACATCATCTGAAATAATTACATAAATCCCAGGATATACTAACCTTAAATCTCAACTGCGGAAACATAAACAATTAATAGTATTATAAAACATTAACATAAGTCTAAAACATAAATACATAATCACATAAACAACAAGTCTTCATCACTTGTTAATCTTGCCCTTGACTTTGCTAGTAGAAGGCTCGTCGAACCTTTCGTTCTTAACTGCAATGTTATTATTACGCAAGAGTGAGCACGATTGACCACAAGTATATAATAATGAAACAACAATATAATAACATGCGAGTGAATCAAAGACTTCTGGAATAAGAACTCAACTTTTGAATCAAGAATGAATAATAAGAATCAAAAGAACTTCTGAGGGTCATAAGACCTTGAACTCTGTCCTAGGTTATCAAAGGTTATACTTGAAACCTTTAACAGTCATAAGACTATGGACTCTTCTACTCGTACTTAGGGGGATCAGCCCTTAGTACCATACTATGCACAATATCTTAACGCTAACGCATAAGTAATTCCCTATATAGGGTTGTTCATCTCAGTTTGACATTAGAGTCCGCACCAAAGTAAGTTTGGTTTGGATAATTCAATAAGGGTTCTGAAATTTAGAACGTTCATCAACTATGAACTAGTCGAATCAATAAGGGTTCGCTAGTCTTACAAGGTTCACCAATAACTGATATTCAAATCGAATAACAATCTCAAGAGGTATACAATAGAATAAGTATTCTATAACAGAATCATACTTTGAAAAGATTAATAATCTTTAATATAACAAATTGAACTTGATTAATAATAACAAGAATTTGCTCGATGCAAGTTTATAAATTTGAATAACGATAACAAATAGGGTTGGGAAACTTGCCTCGTGCGTAGATTACACGCTAATTATACACGTTCTTCGATTTAATCCTACATACCATTTACATTCACAATACCGGTTATAACGTAACTAGTCATCACAAGTTCATTCTTTGGTCTAAACTCTGGTTATGACTATACTTAGTCAAATTATCACGCTTATTTTCACATAATATCACACTACACGAACAATAAGCTAACTATGCGTTCAACAATTCAATCAACATGTAAATGCCTTATTGATATGTTAAGAACCTATGTTAACATCTCATTATATGTCTAAAAGATTTTTATGTTCATTAAATTAGGTTACTATTACATTCCTGGACATGAATAATAAAAAAAAATTCATTTCTGGGCAATCTACAGAGTGGCGCATATACATCATTATTGCTTGTTCTAGGCGCGCGGCCACTGCTACAACAGACATTGGCGTCGTTGGGCCATGGGTTTATGCTGCGGTAGGCTATGACGAACCAAAAGATATTAGAACTGCAATTCGTGAAAAATTGCAGAACATGACCAAAACCTCTAATTAATTTATTCTTACACGAATTTAGACATACACAAACACTGTAATACACATATAACTACTACCCAACCCTTCTAACATGATTTTAACAATTTAAAACATATAATTTCCAAAATCAGATCATGTAATTTCACGTTATTGGTGATTTTGAAAGTTTTTAAAGATAAAACATAAAATTGACACTGCGGGTTCGTTATAACGCTAAATCTTTCCATTCGAAGTTTGTTTTCTTCGTTTTAACACACATAATTATATACAAGTGCAAAATTTATGAGATAACATATGATTGATGTATTAAATTTGCGTGTAAGGGTCATATGGCCATATTTCTATACTCTGTAATTTTGAAGAAACATTATACAACATATTTTTATGAAACTGATGTTATGGAACCATACAATATATAGTAAAACATGCTATGATGACATATTATCACATATATTCAAATAATCGTTACCCTTTCCAACTACAGAGATTTTAACAGAAACTTGAAAGCCATTTTTTTATAAAAACTTAAACAACGTGAATTGAAATTGGGTTAAAGAGATTACCCAGAGTGTAGAGTGTATATTAGTAGAGAAACCTTTCTCAGATGCTTCTTAACTCTCACAATTTCTCCTAACAATTCTCTGAATTCTCTCTGACTCTCAAGTTAACTCTTAATTACAAATACGTAAAATGGAGAAACTGACAAGGCGCACATATAACTCCAGTAACGTTGAGGTCAGTTAACCCATACGTGGTTAACTGCTCTCAACTTCCGTTAAAGCTCTGTTTGGTTATTCTTAAAGACTCAATCTGTGACGACCCCAAAATAGGTCCATTCCATCCAACCCATTCTGAGTCGCCAAATATATGGTACAGAAAATAACTACAACTTTATTACAACAATTGTCGTGCAAAATACAACAACACATATGTTGTGAGTTTTGATACAAATATATACCAACTGTGACTCACATCCCAACCTTGGATAACACGTCACAATGACACCTTACATAAAGGTATAGTCAAAAATTGTTTTAGAAATTAGAATCTTTGGGAAGTGCTCAAGGAAACCTTCGTACATGGGAGGCCATGCGTCTAGGTTATGATAGATATCATATGGCCACAGAATTATCCTTGGTTGACCCAATAGACCCCAAAGAAAAACGAGAAGATTACTATAATCTTCTTTCCAATGGTGAGTCTTCTCTTGACATATAAATATCTCCGTTGTCTCTAAGTGAAAATTATATTTCACATAAACCCCAAGATCATATAGGTAGTGCCCATAGATATACTCAGCAAGTGGATGCGCACAACCCTGTCTTATGATAACACGAGGTTGTATGTCATTAGACATCTTGTATGATAGTGGCAAAACACCCTTCCAATGTTGGGTTCACCTCACCCTATTTGATTCACCAAATATAACTACTAAATGATGTATACAACACCTTTCTATACTGCTTAGAGAGAACCTCCACACCTAGAGACCACCGCTTCTATTTCCCAGTTACCCTCGCTTTCACCCAATTTACACTCTTATTACACGAAAGGAATTGTGAAGCAAAAGGGTGAGCACAACCACTTCGAAGAAAGAATATCATGACTAAAGATAATTAAATTATCAATAGCCTTCATCGATAATAAATCGAGATTTAGAACATATGGTAGATGATAAAATTTTTCAACCATAGTTGCAATGAACGAAGCGATCCATTAGAAGAGTCAAATAGACCATAAAGTCTATTATTTTCTCCATATTAAAAGTCCACCAACAATGTTTTATCCCTGTAACATCAATCAACAGTTCCTTTCCAAAATTATATGAATAACTCATAATCATAATTGTGTTTCTAAATTCCTCTTCGCATCCAGGATGAAGATAATTTTCATCACATGTCTTTACCTGAAACATCAAAGATCATGGTTATACCAAATCACAGTTCTTGTTTATAATCATACTAACAATTTCATCTTTGCACTATGGGCCAAAGATATTCATCAACAATTCATCTTTGCACTACAGGCCAAAGATATTCAACAACAGTTCATCTTTGCATTACAGGCCAAAGATATTCAACAACAGGTCATCTTTTCACTACGGGCCAAAGATATTCATCAATAATTCATCTTTGCACTACGGGCCAAAGATATTCATCAATAAATCATCTTTGCACTACAGGCCAAAGATATTCCATCTCAAAGAAATATATAATCATTTCAGAATTTATATAAACAATAATTATAACCATGTTGATCAATTCACCTTTGCACTTAAGCTAAAGATATTCAATTATAAATTCAATGGTCATGATCATACCAGTCACAATTCAACTTTTTACTACTGGCAAAAGAGAACCCTAGTCATGATCATAACAATAATCTACCCATATTTACACTCAAGTGAAAGAGAATTTCAACATCAGGGTTATAAAAATGTTATATATGATAATAAAAATAATATTATCAATAACTGCATTTAATTTCAAGAGCAATATTCATAAATCAACGATAATTTGGTTAGAAAAAGAAACCAATTTTTGTCATGAATAGTACCCGTGAATAGTAACTCGTGAATAGTAACTCATGAATAGTACTCAAATGATAAATACGTAGTACCGTATACATAAATAATGTCATATACGTAAATAGTGCCATATACATGAATAGTGTCGTATACGTGAATAGTGCCGTATACATGAATAGTAATCCCGACTCAAAAAGGTAAAAATTCCACAATAAAATCCATACCAATATTTCAGTATAATGATATTGAAAGAATATCATCATTACGAAAAAAATATCCCTTACAATCCCTTAAAATCCCTTACTATCTCTTACCTCAAAAGAGCAGCACTTCTTACTGGATATCGGATATGAAGCTGAAGGAAACTTGCACTGATGAATAGCAACTCACCAAGTATCTAAATACTCATAAAATACACTCGATAATCTAGAGAGAGAAAGAGAGAAAACTTGTTTCTGGTGTGATTTTCAATTCTAACTTAGCTCTCTATTTATAGGAAAATGTTAGCACGTCGAAGAAGACTTGACTGACCACTACGATGGCTTTTTACTACTACTATTCCACCCACCAAAAATCAGCCATCTTCCCCAACAACCAAAAGTAGGGCCCACCCATTTCTAGAATTTTCCACCAAAATCATTTATAAACCTAATTTCCGAATCAGTCACCTCTTAAAATACATAACAAATCATTCGTTCATTTTTAACGGTTCAAAATTTGTGAACATATACTCAACTTATATATGTATAATATGTATAACATATCCAAAAATAACAACGATCCAACGGTCAGATTAAAAATTATAACTCACACAATAAAGTCATAAGAACAATCGATTTGATCTTTTAATACCTCCAATCCGACAAAATACTGATAAAATACCTCAACATTAATTCTTTCATTTATAACCACATAAATAAATCCATCATTTATATCCACATCAAATAAATATTTTCTTATCATATAAATTAATAATTAATTATTCACAAATAATATTGCAGAATCACATTTATGACAACCAGGCGCTTCGAGAAAGAGGGCTTTCCGATAAGGATTTCTCCTTCTTGGTAGCATGATTAGGTGACCAAACCTCTCCTCGATGTAACTTTCTAGACATTGCCAATAATGCTATCTAATAATATTATTCAAATAATATGAATTATTGATCCGATAATGGAGATATTTGTGCGGTGACAATTATTAAAAAACAATAATATAAAATATCAACGCAACAATTATTGATTCAATAAAATAAAATATTGAATAAGAATTACCGTAATAATTATTGAGTAGTGCCTTCTCACGTAAGAATCAATAATTAAAAAAATATTGTGCAATATACTGGTAATGCTTCAAGTACTACGCCAGACATTCTTTGTATTTTAACCACCGTGTATTCCAACGGTGTTAATTCAGTAATAACTATACCGTTATTTATAAAAACTCAAATTTGTCATTTTCTTCATCCCGATAGTTATTACATTATGGGGACCAAAAATGGTCATGCGCCATCGCATTTAATATTCCCTACGGAAAGAATATTCCACTTACTAAACGAATATTCCCGAATAACAATGAATATTTTATAACCACTTGCGTATTTTGAAAAAAAAAATCATATATCACCCTTAACTTTAACTTTTATCGATTTAACCATTTCTTGAATAGTAATTATAAGAAAAATTGAATACTTTTATTTCATAAAATTAGGGGTCTTACACAATCCCATTTAATTTAATTAATCCTTTATAATATAGTTTAATCATGTCACACCTATTTAGGTAATTAATCGAATATCTTATTTAATTTAATTTAAATAAAATATGACAATTTCTCATTAATTCACATAGTCACATAATTAATTTTCTCATTTATTAATTATGTCAAATTATTAATTTTCTCATTAATTATTAAATTAATTAAAATAATATTAGGCTTATTAAATATTTCTTTTAATTCAATAAGCTCACATAATTACACAATAAAATTTTTCCATATTAATTTAATAAATATAACACATATAATTAAATTAATCTACCACAACTTTATCAATTAATTATTTAATCTAGTAATTAAATCATCAAAAAATATTTATTTAATTCAATAAATATTAAAATTAAATTACAAAATCTCGTTCGTCACATCTCTCCCCCCTTAAAAGGATTCTGTCCTCAGAATCACGACTCAATAAATTCGTCCCGTTACATTCTCTCCCCTTACAAAGATTATGTCCCCAGAATTGGTTACACATAATTTAAGTAAATAAATGGGGATAATTCTTCATCATATGCTCTTCGAGTTCCCACGTAGCTTCTCCAGCGTTGTGGTTCCTCTAAATTACCTTAACAAAAGGTATTATTTTATTTTTGAGAACTTGTTCTTTCCTATCGATAATCTGAACAGGAATTTCTTCATAAGACAATCTTTCTCAAAATGTAGGAGTTTATATTCAATCACGTGCTTGTAATCGGGTTTGTAGGGTTGTAAAACTGAAACATGGAAGACGTTGTGGACATTCTCGAGTGCTGGAGGTAAGGCTACTTCATACGCAACTTCTCCTATTCTTCGCAGTACATTGAAGGGTCCAATGAATCTTGGGCTTAATTTTCCCTTATTTCCGAACCTGATTTTTCCCTTCCAGGGAGAGACTTTAAAAAACACATAACTACCCAATTCAAACTCAACATTTTTAGAGTGTGGGTCGGCGTATTTCTTCTGCATATCTTGAGTTGCTACCAGTCTTGTTCGGATCACATGCACTATCTCTGCTGTCTGATATACCAATTATGGGCTTATTATTTATCTCTCGCCAACTTCATCCCAGTATAGTGGAGTTCTGCACTTTCTGTCGTATAACACTTCATAAGGCGGCATGCCAATACTGGCGTAGTAATTGTTGTTGTAGCCGAACTCTACAAGCGGTAGCTGATCATCCCAATTTCCTTTATATTCCATTATACAAGCTCTTATCATATCTTTTAATGTCTGAATCGTTCTTTCACTCTGCCCGTCTGTCTAAGAGTGATAAGCCATTCTCATTCTTAACTGCGTGCCCATGTATTCCTGTAGTCGTTTCCAGAAGTTCGAAGTAAAGTGCGGATCCCTATCAGAAAAAATTGACACCAAAACTCCGTATCTCGAAACAATCTCTTTTACATATAATTTCGCCAATTGGTCTAAATTAAATTTGATTCTGATCGGAAGAAGTGTGCGAATTTTGTTAGTCGGTCAACGATAACTCATACTGCGTCATAGCCTTTCTGAGTTGTCAGAAGGCCAACCACAAAATCCATCGTAATATGTTCCCATTTCCATTTTAGGATCTCCAACGGTTGTAGCAACCCGCTCGGCCTTTGATGTTCTGCTTTCACTTTCTGACATGTCAGATACTTGGCAACACACTCTGCAACATCTCGTTTCAAATTTGGCCACCAGAAATGTTGTCGAAGATCTTGGTACATCTTGGTACTACCAGGGTGAATCGAATATCGTGAGATATGAGCCTCACTCAAAATGTCTTCCTTAATCTCTGGTACTGGCGGTACCCAAATTCTGCTTTCAAATCTCAATATTCCTTCCTTGTCCATCTTGAATCTCGGTTTGGTTCCTTCGGATATCTTCTTTTTCACCTTTTTACATTCTTCGTCCTGAATTTGAGCCTCCTTAACTTTATCCAGTAGGGTTGTACCAGATTGCATCTGGAACAACTTCTCATCAATCTCCATAGGATACTTCACTTTCAACTCTAGTTTCGTCATTTCTGAAATTAGCTCCTCCTGAGCGGTCAACGTCATCAATTTCTCCCGACCCTTTCTACTTAAGGTGTCGGTAACCACATTTGCCTTACCCGGATGGTATAAAATCTCACAACCATAGTCCTTAATTAACTCCAACCACCTTCTTTGGCGCATATTCAAGTCCTTATGTGTAAAAATATATTTCAGACTCTTGTGGTCTGTATATATTTCACACTTCTCCCCATAGAGATAGTATCTCCAGATCTTCAAAGCAAAAACCACGACAGCTAATTCCAAATCGTGGGTCGGATACCCCTTCTCATAATCCTTCAATTGTCATGATGCATACGCAATGACTCTGCCATTTTGCATAAGCACACAACCAAGTCCTTCATACGACGCATCACTATAAACAACAAAATTTCCTGTATCATCCGGAAGAGACAACACAGGTGTTGTACTCAACCTCTTCTTCAATTCTTGAAAGCTTTCCTCACACTTCTCTGTCCAAACAAATTTTACAGCTTTTTGAGTCAAATTCGTTAACGGAGTTGCGATCTTGGAAAAGTCTTGAATGAATCTTCTGTAATATCCTTCCAATCAAAGAAAATTTTGTACTTCTGACGGCGTTCTCGGCTGATCCCAGTTTATCACGGCTTCGACTTTGGATGGATCCACCAAAATTCTGTCTTTATCAATCACATGTCCAAGAAATTGTACTCGCTCGATCCAAAATTTGCATTTCGAAAACTTGGCATATAACTTCTCCCTTCTCAATGCCTCTAACGTTACCTTCAAATGCTCTTTATGTTCTTCCTTAGTTTTCGAATATACCAAAATGTCATCTATAAATACCACTACGAATTTGTCCAAAAACGGCTTGAACACTCCATTCATTAAGCCCATGAATGTTGCCGGAGCATTCGTTAGACCAAATGACATTACTAAAAATTCGTAGTGACCATATCGTGTTCTGAACGCTATCTTCGGTACGTCCTCTAGTCTCACCTTCAGTTGATGATAACCACTCCTCAAATCTATCTTTGAAAAGTATCTCGCTCCCTTCAATTGATCAAACAGGTCGTCGATCCTCGGTAATGGATATCTATTCTTAATCGTGAACTTATTCAGTTCTCTATAGTCGATGCAGAGCCGCATCGTTCCGTCCTTCTTCTTCAAAAATAACACCGGCGTTCCCCACGACAATACGCTTGGTTGAATGTACTTCTTGTCCAGTAATTCTTGTAGTTGTACCATCAATTCTTTCATCTCTACTGGTGCCATTCGGTATGGTGCCTTCGATATTGGAGTCGTTCCTGGTGCCAAATTGATCACGAACTCAACCTCTATCCGCGGAGTCCCGGAAAATCGTCCTAAATATGTCTGCGAAGTCCTCACTCATCGCATCTCCTCTACTTTCGGATTCTCTTTACGATCGTCGACTATATAAGCGGATATCCTACACAACCTTGTCTTAACAACTTCGCTCGCATCATCGCATATACAACTCGCTTGTCTAGCGACTTGCTTGCTATAAAACACAACCTTTGGCCGGAGTCATAAGGTTAATATAACTTCTTCCGCAATCAATTACAGCCCCGTAATTGAATAACCAATCCATTCCCAAGATAACGTCAAATTCCCCAAGTCGAATAGGGATAAGATCTACGTTCATAATATTACCCTTAATATCCACCTTACAGTTCTTATGTACGTACATAACAGGGATTATTTCTCTATTCGCAATTTCTATGGTCATGGGGTATTCTAACTCGTCCTTGGGCAATTCTAAGTTCTTAGCAAAGTCATTGGATATAAATGAACAAGTAGCACCAGAATCAAATAATACATAAGCATTAACTTTATTGATCGGAATGATACCTGACACCACATCACGAGATTACCTTTGCATCCTCCTTTGTCGTCGTGTTGAATGTCCCGGCGATTGGTCCGGTTGATTCTTGTTGGTCCTGTGATGGTCAGAGCGCTTCCACCGCTGTTTCCCCTATTTCCTCCTAATCCTGTCCCTCTAGATCCCTTCTTAGGACAGTCCCTTGCAAGATGATCTTATGAGCCACAATTGAAGCAGGCACCCTTCTTTAGGCTAGGACAGTTAGGTGATATTTGGCCTTCCTGAACACAATTGTAGCACACTCGTTTACCCTTCATACACACTCCCAAATGAGCTTTCCCGCAGGTCGGGCATGCTTTGATCCTCTTCTTCTGACCTCCTTGCTGATTTCCAGTTGACGAGTTGTCAAACCACCTTCTCTTCTGTTTATTACCACCTCCCATGTTACTTCCACTAGCCTTGTTAGTTCCTTCATTTTCATTCTTCTTCTTCTTCTAATCCTTATTATACTTGGTCACCACATCGCTTCCACCTTCAGCAAGTATTGCTTTTCTAGTACCCCAGCGAACGTCTTCAACTGAAACATCGACACTTTATTATACAACCAGGGCTTCAGTCCTTTTTCAAACCTTCTTGCTTTTCTCTCATCCGTGTGCACTTGATATGTGGTGAACCTAGCCAACTCATTGAATCTTTTCGCATAGTCTGGTACATACATATTCCCATGTTTCAACTCCAGAAACTGGACCTCCATTTGGTTCTGCTAGCTGGTCGGAAAATAAATCTCGAAGAACATCTCCTTCAACCTCTCCCAGGTGATCATACCTTTTCCTCCACGGACCTTATTTGCTTGCCACCAATAACTGGCTTCGAATTTCAGCATGAACGTTGTGTAGGCGATTTTATGGTCCTCTCAGACTCTGGCGACATCAAAAACTTTTTCCATCTTCATAACCCAAGTCTGAGCTTCTATCGGGTTTATAGAGCCTTTAAACTCTGGCAGTCCCACCACTTTGAAATCCTTGAACGTCGTATTCGGTGGAGCTTGAGGTTGATTATGAATCACTCCAGCGCCCCAAAATTAGGTATACGTCACCCATCTTGAGTCGCCACTTACATGGTACATAAATTCAAATACAACTTACTAATATAAGCGTAGGTATGCAATCGACATAAACTATGAGTTTGAATACAAATATTGTCTACTAGATATTATACAAACTCAAAGGAGTCCTCATTACAACTATTATCACACTATTTCACGAGAATAGTGAGGACTATTAATGCTATCCTCTGGACCATTACTTCGTTCCCCGACTGCGTCCCCGGCTATGTTCTCATTTCACGAGAGAAAAGTGAAAGAAAGGGTGAGCTCAACTAGCCCAAGAAGAAATATTATGACTAAGATAATGCGAATAAATTATCATTAGCCTTCAACGTTGTTAAACCGATAAAATACAATAGACAACCAGTTTAATGCGGCGGAATAAGCGATCCATTAAAAGAGTCAAGTAGAGAATAAAGTCTACTATCTTTTAGGTTTTAAAAGGTTTTCATCAATTTTATCACGAGACTCGAACAATAAATAAACCACCACATCTAATCATCCACGTACCACGGTCAAGGATTTTCATCAAATTATCAATGGTCATGACACTATACCGAATCACCCCGGTCATAATCATACCAAAATTATCCATCAACGCATTACAGCCAATTTGAGGACTTTGTCACATCATTTATATCAAGTCATGATTATACCGAATGATCCCCGTCATAATCATACTAAGTTCATCTATGCTGCGTGAAGCCCAAAGATAACATAATATAACATGAGGATGATGACAATGACATAATAATTCAATAAAACAAGTTCAAGAATTATTTAATCCATGAATTATTAACGTCCAAATTGTCAACATGATCTTGTTTCGTAGAGTAAAATTCAAGAATGATCGTAAGAATATTTCCATGAAAAGATCTTCGGATGAAACGCAAATATCAAGGATATTCTACTAATTTCATGGAGTATAAAGTCAAAGTTTTAACCAATTTGGGTATAATAAAGAATGGAATAACAAAAGAAATCACCACGCATGCGTGATTTATGCATGATGTTTATTCAACATAATAATAATAACGGAACCAGTCGTCGTGAAATTACACCTGCGATCGCGGGATGTTCCAACAGAATAATAAAGATGGAACCCGGATCCGGTGTAAAACACACGATAGGATATTCCAATGTAATAATAAAATTTTAACCAGTCCTGTAAAAACACCTGATGTGATGTTCCAATGTATTAATAAAGATTTTAACCAGTCCTGTGTAAACACATGCATGTGATGTTCCAATGAGAATAATAGAAGAATGTCACCAAGTATAGGTAAACCATGATACAAAGTTATTCCAATGTAATAATAAGCAATGGAATAACATAAGGATTTCACCAAGTATAGGGTATGCCATGATACGGAGTTATGTATAGGGTATGCCACTTTTTACAAAGTTATTCAATGTAATAATAGTGAATGGAATAATGTAAGTTCTTCAAGAAGAAAGAATAACACCCCTTACCGTAAAAAGAACTGAATATAGAAGTAGTGAAGTAGCGGAATACTCTTCTTCTTTCTATAATTTTCTCTCTATAACTTCTCTCTAATTCTCTCTAGAGTTTCAATGAATTAAGTAAGAAAATAATGAAGGAATGAGCTTATTTATAGGAAAATGGAATGCATAAGAACTAATCCATGAACGGTCCAGATTGATTTACTTTAATCGACGGTCCATATTTAAAGAAAATCTTTTAAATAAAATATAATATATTCTATTTATATAAAAACATTTTACTATGCAAACACTATGCAATACTATGCAAAACACTATGCAAAACACTATGCAACACTATGCATAATAAAATATAATATATTCTATTTATAGAATAACTTTAATAAAGTATTCTATTTTATATAAAAAGATGTTTCGCTTTTATTACGTTAATAATAACGAATAAAACAAAACGTCATTATCGCTATAATAATTCATATTATTAATCGACAATAATGGAATCAAATTGGTGACTTCTCACATAAGCATCAATAATCAATACAGGTGTGCTACTATGCAACCACACGTACATCGTGTGCACTTTACTACTACCGAGTAGTTCAACAACCATGGTAAAACTTCCACCGTTATTTCAATAAAATATTTTTGTGGTTTTCTCGATCCAACAACAATTACATTGTGGGGTCCACCAATGATTGAGTAGTTGTTATGAATATTCCCTCTTAAACCTAATATTCCCCACCAATCGAATATAATATAACCACTTTGCATACTTTGCAAAATTTATAAATACTACCCACAACTATAATATTATCTCAAATTCATACCATAATATTAAAAAAATTATTTTGACAAAATTTAAATCTTTATTGATAAAATCAGGGATCTCACAAATAAGTTCACCAAATTCTTTGAGCAGGGGTTAGCATTGGCGTTGTTGTTGTTCGTTGATTCTTCTTGAGCTAGTTGACGATTTTGTCTTCTTCTCGGCGGCATATTTCTGTTAAATATATGTTTATTAGATATTTATCCAATTCTCTAAATAGTTAAGGCTTAACTCAATAATTTAACATAATCACTCAACACACTTTCTCAAACAACTTGATATATTTATTCAAATCAAAAGTTTTAACATCATACGATAGCATCACTGCTATTTACATCAACTATCCCGAGATAAAGAATCTACAGGATTTAAAATATTAAAATATTCCTTTGTTTATAAACACATCGGAATTTACATCTTTAACTACCAGATAGGTTTTCACATAATTAAACTAATCCTATTACTGCATGTTAAGGCGCTGAATAGCCTTGCTACGTTCCTCTTCCATGATGCGGGACATCATCCTGTGATCTAGCATGTACGATGGTAGTCCTTCGAACTGGATTGGGTACCTCGTAACTCGATCTTGGGCCTCATCAATTGTATTTTGAAGTGTAGAGTACGTCTCCCCAAGCTTAGCCTTCTTCGCACGACAATCCTCTTCTGCAAGATCAGCACGACGTGATTCTCTTACCCAAGCCTCATCTGCTATGGTCAGCCTTGCTGAGCTCTCTTTCAGTTCATTCTTCAACTTCTCTATTTCTTTAGACTTCTCCTCGGTTTGACCCTTCTCGTGAACCAAATCCCACTCCACGTTTCCTTGACGTGTGTGAAGAGTCACAACCCCTCTATCTCTCTGCTCGATGGTAATCTGCTGAATAATCGTCCGCTCATTCTGCTCCTGGACAGTGTCACGTAACTATACGTTACGGTCATACAGTTCATTGTACATCTCAGCATCAATAGAGTTAGTTGGGAACTCATCTTCTTCCTCTTCTTCCTTAGGATCCTCCTCTGGATCAGTCTCAGACTCATGCTCCTAACCAACAACAGTGATAACCGGAGATGGCTCTCTGTACCAACTGCTCCCTGACTACATGAATGCCTCGGGGCTCCTCCTCCATAGGTACTCAGGGTTCCTCCTCCCCAGCTCGACTAGCTCCTCCAACATCCGACATCCTGACAACATAGTTTCAAGTTTTAGTTATTAAGACGTACTAGCGAGCACATAATTTAACACATAAATTCTTTTATTATCTTCAATGAATTAAGAAATTCATTTCTTAGAACTCGATAAGAGTTTTCCATCACTATGTTCTTCTTATAAGGCTACAACCTAAGGTTGTTCCCCCCACCTAAGGTTCATAACCTACGGCTCTGATACCAACCTGTGACACCCTCAAATCCGGGTACTTCATTTCCCAATGATTTGGTGTTCACTATACAAACATCATATGTATATCTACCCATAATAAAAAAAAAGCATAAATAGATAGAAATAAATCATCTCCTTAAGGAGTTACATCATCTGAAATAATTACATAAATCCCAGGACATACTAACCTTAAATCTCAACTGCGGAAACATAAACAATTAATAGTCTTACACAACATTAACATAAGTCTAAAACATAAATACATAATCACATAAACAAAAAGTCTTCATCACTTGTTAATCTTGCCCTTGACTTTACTGGTAGAAGGCTCATCGAACCTTTCGTTCTTAACTGCAATGTTATTATTATGCAAGAGTGAGCACGATTGCCCACAAGTATAATAACAAAACAATAATATAATAACATGTGAGTGAATCAAAGACTTCTGGAATAAGAACTCAACTTTTGAATCAAGAATGAATAATAAGAATCAAAAGAACTTCTGAGGGTCATAAGACCTTGAACTATGTCCTAGGTTATCAAGGGTTATACTTGAAACCTTTAACAGTCATAAGACTATAGACTCTTCTCCTCGTACTTAGGGGGATCAACCTTTAGTACCATACTGTGCACAATATCTTAACGCTAACGCATAAGTAATCCCCTATATAGGGTTTTTCATCTCAGTTTGACATTAGAGTCCGCACCAAAGGAAGTTTGGTTTGGATAATTCAATAAGGGTTCTAAAATTTAGGACATCCATCAACTATGGACTAGTCGAATCAATAAGGGTTCGCTAGTCTTACAAGGTTCAACAATAACTGATATTCAAATCGAATAACAATCTCAAGAAGTATACAATAGAATAAGTATTGTATAAAAGAATCATACTTTGAAAAGATTAATAATCTTTAATATAACAAATTGAACTTGATTAATAATAACAAGAATTTGCTCGATGCAAGTTTATAAATTTGAATAACAATAACAAGTAGGGTTAGGAAACTTGCCTCGTGTGTAGATTACACGCTAATTATACACGTTCTTTGATTTAATCCTACATACCATTTACATTCATAATACCAGTCAATTATAACGTAACTAGTCATCGCAAGTTCATTCTTTGGTCTAAACTCTGGTTATAACTATACTTAGTCAAATTATCACGCATATTTTCACATAATATCAAACTACACGAACAATAAGCTAACTATGCCTTCAACAATTCAATCAACATGTAAATGCCTTATTGATATGTTAAGAACCTATATTAACATCTCATTATATGTCTAACACATTTTTATGTTCATTAGATTAGGTTACTATTACATTCCTGGACATGAATAATCAAAAAAAAATTCATTTCTGGGCAATCTGCAGAGTGGCGCTGTGGTGCCACAGTTAGGCTTGTTTAGCGTGGCATTGCTACTGCGACTTTGGACATTAAGCGGTGTGGCGTGGTTGGAGTCATGGTAGCTGGGGGTTTATGCTCACAAAATGGTACTTCTGATGCGAAACGATACTTAACTACAATTCGCGAAAAATTGCAGAACATGACCAAAACCTCCAATTAATTTATTCTTACATGAATTTAGACATACCCAAACATTGTAATACACATATAACTACTACCCAACCCTTCTAGCATAATTTTAACAAGTTAAAACATATAATTTCTAAAATCAGATCATGTAATTTCACGTTCTTGGTGATTTTGAAAGTTTTTAAAGATAAAACATAAAATTGACACTACGGGTTCGTTATAACGCTAAATCTGTCCATTCGAAGTTTGTTTTCTTCGTTTTAACATAGATAATTATATACAAGTGCAAAATTTATGAGACCATATGATTAACGAATTAAATTTGCATGTAAGGGCTATATGGCCATATTTCTATACTCTGTAATTTTGAAGAAACATTATACGACATATTTTTATGAAACTGATGTTATGGAACCATACAATATATAGTAAAACATGCTATGATGACATATTATCACATATATTCACATAATCATTACCTTTTCCAACTACAGAGATTTTAACAAAAACTTGAAAGCCATTTTTTTATAAAAACTTAAACAACGTGAATTGAAATTAGGTTAAAGAGATTACCCAGAGTGTAGAGTGTAGATTAGTAGAGAAACCTTTCTCAGATGCTTCTTAACTCTCACAATTTCTCCTAACAATTCTCTAAATTCTCTCTGACTCTCAAGTTAACTCTTAATTGCAAATACGTAAAATGGAGAAACTGACAAAGCGCACATATAACTCCAGTAACGTTGAGGTCAGTTAACCCGTACGTGGTTAACTGCTCTCAACTTCCCTTAAAGCTCTGTTTGGTTATTCTTAAAGACTCAATCCCATTTTATTTAATTAATCCTTTATAATATAGTTTAACCGTGTCACACCTATTTAGGCAATTAATCGAATAACTTATTTAATTTAATTTAAATAAAATATGATAATTTCTCATTAATTCACATAGTCACATAATTAATTTTTTTCATTTATTAATTATGTCAAATTATTAATTTTCTCATTAATTATTAAATTAATTAAAATAATATTAGGCTTATTAATTATTTCTTTTAATTCAATAAGCTCACATAATTACATAATAAAATTTCTCCACATTAATTTAATAAATATAACACATATAATTAAATTAATCTACCACAACTTCATCAATTAATTATTTAATCTAATAATTAAATCATCAAAAAATTTAATTAAATAAATATTAAAATTAATTAATTACAAAATCTCGTTCGTTACAGTCAGGCCCAGTGGGGGCTCTGATACCAGATTATTGGGAACTTTGATTTAAAATAAAACTAAGAACAAGAACACAACAAGCTGGATTGAATGACTTAGTTTTAGGGTTAATTACATATTATAGTAGATTTTTAGAAATAATTACAATAATAGTGCATCCATAAAATAATTACAAAAATAATACATTTTCCATATTTATTTACAATATTAGTGCAATTAGGATTTCTTAATTTAGAAAATTAGTATGCAATTAAGATTCCTTAATTTAGGGAATTAGTATTGATTTACTTATTAAATTAAGTAATTAATAAGTAATCCATATAGCAAAATTTCTCTCTCCTCTTATTATATAGTACATCTCAGATTTTTCTCATCTCAGCTTCTTCACCGGGACTACTTTCTCTCTCTAAACTCTGCCATGACAGCTTCTTCATCTCTAACTATTTCTCATGACATCCTTTCTCGATCTATTCCTCGCCATAGCGGCTCCAATTCTTCTACCCAACAACCCTCTTCTTCTCTCTCCTCTTTCTCTCACCTACCCACTTTCTCCACCTCCCTCAAATCCTCTTATCGCCACCGGACGGCATGTAATCAGGGCTGCCGCCGTGGAGACACTCAAAAAGACGAAGACTTCACTGGTGAAGAAATCGGTGAACACGATTCGGTTCCTGGCCATTGATGCAGCGGAGAAGGCTAATTTAGGTCATCCGGGTCTACCCATGGGGTGTGCCCTCCATGAGTCACATTTTATATGATGAGGTGATGAGGTACAATCCCAAGAACCCGTAACCAAACCTCCATACCAAGGTAACCAATTCAGTTTTATTAAGTTACCAATTTATTTTGAATGTGATGCAGTTGGTAGCCAAACCTTCATGCAGTTGGTTGCCAAACTTTCAGACCAAGGTAGCCAATTCATACTGCAGGTATAGAGGTAGATTGGTTACCTTGATATAAAGGTTTAGTTACCTTGGTATAAAAGTTTGGTTACCTTTTTATGAAGGTTTGGTTATCAACATTACATTACACATCACTCTCTTATCTCTCTCTTTCCCATGCAGTGTTCTTATTTTCTTTTGGACATGAAATTGGAATTGGAATTTTTGGACATGAATAAATTATGAAAAATCAAATATCCACCTCCTTTCTACATCTCATCGACCATTTTGTGGCTTTGTCTCACCGACGAATGGGAGGAGGAAGATGACGTTGCCAAACTTTGAATATCTGTTTTTGTTGTTAGATCCAAGATATTTGAATTTGAATTATTAATTATGGCAGTTATTTATCCTTGATTTTAGGTTTCCTTATTATTGTGAATTGAATCCTATACTAATTTCCTAAATTATGGAATCCTAATTGCACTAATATTGTAAATACATATGGAAAAGTGTATTATTTTTGTATTTATTTTATGGATGCACTAATAGTGTAATTACTTACTAAATGTTGTATATTATTGTAAAGGACCCTTAGTTTTATTAACAATAATTTTAGCTTAAATAGCCATTCAATACACAATTTTAACAGAAACGAGAAAGCAGCCCACTTACCGAAAATAAAGCCAAGTGGTAACATAAATTTAGAACAATTCAAATACAAGTAGATGACCCTAAAGACTAGGACTATCCCTATAGACCAAGACATTATTCTAACAAAAAACTGCAGTAAAATCCTTCACCTCTAAACCCACCGCCCACCCAAATTGGGCCTCTAATCCTAAAGTTGAGATTCATCTCAATAATTGATTGTTGTAGTTTATTAGTGGGAATTTTTAATTGAGCCAAATCAATACCTTATATATAAATGTAGCAAAAGCAATTCCAATTTAGAGTCGACTTTTAATCAATTTGAGTCAATTTCGTTCAATTTCATTCTTATTGTTGAGTTATTTACCAAGTTCGTTTCATCTCATCTCTTCCTCTTCATCTTCATCTTCCTCATAATCATCCTCAGCAATCGTTCGGCTCTTCCTCTTCCTATTCCTTTTCCATTTTGCTCAACTCACGTCTTCCTCTTTCTCTTCATTTCTTCCTGTCTTTCCCGCTAATGAGTTTAGAGGAGAATGAAGAGGAACCTGATTTTAACTCCCAACATGAAATCGTCTCAATCCTTGTCGAATCGCAGATCACCACCGTTGTGACGCCCCCAAAATAGGTATACATCACCCATTCTGAGTTGTCAATACATGGTACAGAAACAACTACAACTTTATTATTACAACAGTAAAACTGTGAGTTTGAATACAAATATTATCTTCTAGACAATATCTATACTCAAATAAATCCTCATCACATTTATTGATAAATTATTTTACAAAAATGGCGAGGACTACTAAACAACTCTCTCTAGAACCTTCATTCCATACCCCGACTCGTACTCGCTATATTCTCGCCTCCTAAGAAGAAAAATGGAACAAAAAGGAAAAGGGTGAGCTCAACTAGACCAGTAAAGAATATTATGACTAAGATAATATACAACAAATTACCGTTAGTCTTAAACAGGGAAAAATCTAATAGAATACAATAGACAACAAATTTTAAATCAATATTCGCAGCGAAAATAATAATTCATTAGAAGAGTTAAGTAGAGAATGCAAACTACCATCTTCTATGTATGAATTTAAAAGTTCATCGTCTATCTTTTATCCCCGTAACATCAATTAATATATATCTCGAATCAAATATTCATCTTTGCACTACAGCCAAAGAAAGATATTCATCGATTGGTCATGTTCATCTAAACACTGCTCATCTTAGCACTACTGGCCAAAGATATTCTTCAGAAATCATTCATCTTTGCACTACGGGCCAAAGATATTCAATAATATCATCATTTAAGACTGAGGATGATGAAAAATATTTTTAAAGAAACGAATCCAATGAAACAAAATGACAAGGATTAATGATTAAGGATTCGTACTTTGTTTTATCCATGTCTAAAAATACCTCAAAAATAATCATAGTGGTGTAAAATTCAAGAATGATCAAAACATGGATACAATCAAAGCTAGTATCCACAATAGATATTTTGAGATTTAAAAGAAAAATTTTCATTTTTCGATGAATAGTCTGCCGTGATTCGTGAATAATACCAGAGTATCGTGAATAAGTAACTCAGACACCAAAAGTTCCAAATTTAATAAAAACTTCGGATCAATATTTCAAAGATAATGATATTGAAGAAATAATATCATTACGAAAAATAATAATATCCCTTACCTCGAAAGATCAAGATTTAAATTTGAAACACCTGATATAAAGCTATGACTTGAACTTGCAATCAGATAGCAATACTCAAAGTATACTCAAAATACTCACAAGAATAAACTCGATAATATAGAGAGAAAACTTCGCTTTACGGTGTGATTTTCAATTCTAACCTAAGACCCTATTTATAGGAAAATGCTTAGAACACCAAAGCGAGAAAATTTAATAAAATATTAATATATATATAAAAATTTTCTACGTACTCATACCAGCTGATTTCCAACTCTTAACACATGCCTACAAATAACAAAAACGTTTTTCTAACTAAAAATATTTTAAACTTCCAAAAATCAATTATTTCAGAGCTTCGGAGCTTCAATAATTCATAATAAATAGCCCTTTTGCCAGAAAATTCGAATCTCGTGAGTTTTTATAGGAAATTCAATTCTCTACAACTTTACGAAGAAAGTTTTTCCGAATTCCAAATGAAATTGACCAAATCCATAAGCAGGCGATTTTACATGCTATAATCAAATTTCAATCGATAAATGGGGTCCACCGACATGTTTAACATGTTTTAAACATTTATTGCAACAAAAAATACTCTTCCTCCTCAGATACTCATATATCCCACATTCGTTGTAAAAATATCACCATTATTATATTATTAAAATATAATAATATATTTAAATGAATTATCGTAAAAAAGATAAAATTTCAATTTTCAACAATTGTCACATTAAAATTTTCTCCATCTATATCCACATAAAATCAATATTTTTCTTATCATATGAATCAATAATTAATTATTCACAAATAATATTACGAATCACAATATTGACAACCGTGCGGTTCCTGGAAGAGGGGCTTTCCAATAAGAATTTCTCCTTCTTGGCGCCGCAATTAGGTGACCAAACCTCTCCTTAGATGTAACTTTCTAGACATTGCCAATAATGTTATCTAATAATATTATTCGGATAATATGAATTATTGCTTCGATAATGAAAAATACTTGTGTAATGACAATTATTGAAACAACAACAATATCAACGCGAGAATTATTAAATCAATAAAATACTAAATAAATTCTTATCGTAACCATTATCGAGTAGTGCCTTCTTACGTAAGAATCAATAATTGGTGCAATACTGTGTCTCTTGTATTTTAACCAATTTAGTATTTTAACAATATTATTGGTGAGTAACAACGCTTGTTATTTTTAAACAACTTATATTTGTCGTTTTTTCTTCATCCAATCGCTTTCCTCACATGGGGACCACACACGGTCGCTGTGCATCGCATTTAATATTCCCCGACAATCACGAATATTCCACGACCAAACGAATATTCCCAACAACAATGAATATTTTATAACCACTTGCTTATTTTGAAATATTTGCGTATTTTACCCTAACTATCCACATTAATCAAATCAACCCTTACTATTTCAAAATAATAAATAGAAAAATTAAATTTCATTAATAATAAGTTGGGGTCTTACAACCTCCCTCCTTATGAAATTTTGTCCTCGAAATTGACGTACGTGCACAGGTATTTCAAAAGGTGAGGATACCTCGCTTTCATTTCCGCTTTCAATTCCCGTGTCATCATTTCCTCTATAGCATGATTTCTCCACGTAACTTTAACTTGTGGTATGACCTTTCTTGGCGTAGGGACATGCTCCTTCCTATCCAAGATCTTGGCAATTACCTCCTCATACGTTAAGTCTTCTACTATTTAAATGGGTTCTAACTCTATAACGTGGTTCGGTCTTTCACATATTTACTGAAGTACGATATATGAAAACACATTATGAACACGAGACATACTTTCGAGGTAACGCAGTCTATAGGCTACATTTCCTACTTGGTCAAGAATTTGAAATGGACCAATAAATCGTGGATTGAGCTTTCCTCTCTTCCCAAATCTTGTAACTCCCTTCCATGGAGCAACTCATGACAATACATGATCCCCTATACTAAATTCCACGTCCTTTCGATGAAGATCCGCATAACTCTTTTGTCGATCTTGTGCCGGTTTGTATACGTTGTCGAATCATTTGGATCTTTTAGTGAGTCATATACGTACTAACTCGGGTCCCAACAATGTTGCTTCACCCACCTCGTCCCCAACATACTTTAGAGCGACACTTTCGTCCATATAATGCTTCAAATGGAGCCACACCTATACTTGCATGATAACTTTTGTTGTTGTAGGAGAATTCCACCAATGGTAAATACTTATCCCAACCGCCTTGAAATCTAGGACCACGTAGTCTTAATAAATCTTCAAGAGTTTGAATAGTCCTTTCGATTGTCCGTCTGCTTTGAGGATGGTATGCTCAATCGAATTGTAAATCCGCGCCCATAGCTTTTTGCAAGCTAACCCAAAATCTTGAAGTGAATCTTGGGTCACGATCCAAAACTATGGATACAGCATGCCATGCAACCTCACAATCTCATTCACGTCATACTAGCAAGACGTTCAAGGAATAAGTCTCCGTGTCGGCAAGAAATGAGCGGACTTTGGTTAATCTATCAACAATAACCCAAATAGCATTGATGCCTTGAGAAACCGTAGGAAGACCCGTAACGAAATCCATGGTAATATGTTCCCACTTCCATTTCGAATCTCAAGTGGTTGCAACGGACCCTTGGGTACTAGATGCTCGCCTTTACACGTTGACAAGTTAAACACATCGAGATAAACTTTGCAATCTCTCTCTTTATATTGTTCCACCAAAATGTATGTCAAGATCACGATACATTTTGGTACTTCCGAGATGGATTGCAAATGGTGTATTGTGTGCCTCCATCATAATCTTGTACTTCAAATCGAGTCGTTAGGAACACAAAGTCTTGAGTGGACTCAAGTATTCCTTCTTCATCAATTCTCGCTTAGGAATAGCTCCTTCTTGTACTTTCTTCTTCTTCATACGCATCGCCCTCCTGGGTCGGTGGCTTGAGCAACATTAACTTTTTCTATTAAAGTTGGCTCTATGCGTATACTTGACATCATCGCACTCATTCCCGCATATGATCTTCTACTCAATGCTTCAGCTACCACGTTCGCTTTACCAGGATGGTATTGAATAGTGTGGTCGTAGTCTTTCAATAGCTCGAGCCAACGTCGCTGCCGCATGTTGAGTTCTTTTTGAGTGAAGAAATATTTAAGGCTTTTTATGGTGCGAATATATCTCCACTTTCTCCCCATATAGATAGTGCCTCCATATCTTTAGCGAAAACAATCAAGCTGCTTTTAACTCTAGATCATGAGTAGGATAATTCCTCTCATACTCTTTAAGTTGTCGCGAGGCATAGGCTATGACTTTCCCACGTTGCATGAGAACACATCCTAACCCTTTGCACAAGCATCGTCAGAGATAACAAATCCATCCGAACCGGATGGTATTGTTAGAACAGTCTTAAAAATAAGTCTCCTCTTAAGCTCTTGGAAACTCTTCTAGCATTCTTCGCTCCAAACAATTTTGTATCCTTCCGAGTTAGGCGAGTTAATGGAGTAGCGATTCGAGAAAACCCTTCCACGAATCTCCGATAATAACCGACTAGACCCCGAAAAGCTACGTACTTGATCACACCGACTTGGTTGCTCCCAACTTTGTATTGCTTCAATCTTCGCCGGGTCCACGGATACTCCATGTTTTGACACCACGTGCCCAAGAAATGCTACTTCCTCAAGCCAGAACTCGCATTTCTTCAATTTGGCATATAGTTTATTTTCACGAAGCCTTTGGAGTACCAGCTTCAAATGGTGCTCATGATCTTCACGACTTTTGGAATATATGAGGATGTCATCAATAAAGACAACAACAAACTAATCCAAATATTCCTTGAATACTTGGTTCATCATATCCATGAAAGTCATAGGAGCATTAGTCGATCCGAAAGACATGACTAAGAATTCATAATGCCCGTCTTAGAGTTCTAAAGGCGGTCTTTGGAATATCCTCGCCTCTAATCTTCACCGATGATATCCGAGCGAAGATCGATTTTGAAAAGAATTGTGCCCCTTGCAACTAGTCAAACAAGTCATCAATACGAGGTAGAGGATACCTATTCTTGATGGCGACATGGTTCAATTCCCGATAGTTAATACAAAGTCGCATACTCCGTCTTTCTTCTTTCTTACGAATAAAACAGGAGCACCCCAAGGAGATGTACTTGGGGCGATGAAACCGATGTCCAACAATTCCTCGTAGTTGGACCTTTAACTCCTGAAGTTCAATAGGAGCCATTCGATATGGGGTTTTAGAAATGGGTTTTGTACCGGGTTCAAGATCAATAAAGAATTCAACTTCACGTTACGGGGGGTAGGCAGGAAGTTCTTGAGAAATCGTCGGAAAGTCAATAACAACAGGAATATTATTCAAATTTGACGTGTCTTTATTCAAATCCATAACATGGGCTAAGAAAGCTTGACATCCGTTTTTCAATAAACGAATAGCTTTATGATTAGATATGACGGTGATTGATTTTAATGGTTTAGTTGCTTGAATTCATACAACAGTTGGTTAGGAATATGAAAACTAACAACCTTACGAAAACAATCAATTTTGGCATGATGAGTAGTTAACCAATAAATCCCTAAAATCACATCAAAAGCAAGTATTTTTAAAGAGATAAGGTCAACGGGTAAAGGTAATGGTGCCAACTTGAATCAAACAAGATTTATAAACGATGGATGTGATGAAAGTTTCTCTAACTGAGTTTCCACAGAGATAGGTCAAAGTCTAATTTCTCCGGAGTTAAGTTTAAACGTTGAGCACATGCGGAGAGATAAATGAATGGGTATGCAGTATCAAGTAAGGTATAAACTTCGCAAGAATTTATAAATAGCTTACCCGTGATCACCTCGTTTGGGTTCCTCGATTTTGACCACCACAACAAACGCTCTTCCGGAATCGTTGACTTTGACTTTTACGGGACGATCTTTTTTGTCACCGTCCCCCATTGAACTAGGTTTCTATACTCGCATAATCTCGGCGATATATGTCCTTCCTTTCCATAATTATAGCATACCTTGAACTGTTGTGGGACGGTTTGACCGATATGTCCCTCTTTCCGCATTTATAGCATATGATGGGTGGTCGGTCTCTCCTCCTTAGAACCGATTCTTTGCAAGACCTGCTCGTCTTCACATGGTCGTTGTTAAATCTCCTCTTTTAAAATCTCCTCCCGACTCGCTTCTTCTATTTTCATGGCCATGATTACCACCAGTAGTGGTTACCATTTTGTCCGTCTGTTTCTTTCTCCGGGTTATCATTATTACATTGACCTGCTATCTCTCGGTACGATCCTGGTTATGGTCCCTCGGTTGAACATACTCGTTATCTCGCTCTAACAATTGAGCCACATTAACAACATCCGAATAGAGAAAATTTATGAGAAATGAGATATTGTCATATCTTGGGTTTCAAACCTCTCGAAACATCCGCGTTATCGTTCCTCATTCTCCACCAAATGAGGTGCAAACACGGATAACTCTGCAAACTTTGCCTCGTCTTCGAGACACCGTCATGTTGTTTTGTTCTAATCGATGAACTTCACTTCCTTCATATACGAACACTTTCGGAAAGTATTTGTCATTAAATAATTTCTGAAATGTCTCCCAAGACATGCTTTGAGTGCGGCTAGATGGAGTGCGCTTCACGGACTCCCACCAAGAGATCCGCCTTTCGCCACGGAACATAAAGGTGGCGAATGGAACCTTCTGTTCTCCGTGCATCCCAAGACATCAAATATCTTGGTAATTTGCTTGACCCATGTTTCCGCCGTGATCGGATCTGGCTTTCCCTTAAATTACGGTGGTCCCAACTCTTTGAACTGATTGGGTGTGACAACGCGTGAATTGCTATCATTTCCTTCAGTATTTTGAACACGAGTCTCCCTCGTCGATTTTGCATGAACTGCAAAAGCTTCTAAACATCCCCTCGTTCATCATCTCTTTCGATGGTGTTGTTCACAGGAGGAACATTGTCGACTGTTGCGTTCTCCTCGTTGGTAAAATCAGAGCATCTCCACGGTCTCATTTACTCCAATCATTAATATTCTCGACGACATTCTCAAATCATGTCCATAAAACAAGGGTTAATTAAGAAATCAATATATCACATAATATCCCTATATCTTGACCAACTAACAAATAAGCTTAGGTAGGACACTAAAGCGAAGGATTTACTCTTCTCTCCCCTCCTAGTTCTATTCCCCGATCTCCTCCGGAGATCATATCCCTAAGCTCGATACCAACCGTGATGCCCCCAAAATAGGTATACATCACCCATTCGAGTTGTCAATACATGGTACGAAACAACTACAACTTTATTATTACAACAAGAAAAAGCTGTGAGTTTGAATACAAATATTATCTTCTAGACAATATCTATACTCAAATAAATCCTCATCACATTTATTGATACATTATTTTACAAAAATGGCGAGGACTACTAAACAACTCTCTCTAAACCTTCATTCCATACCCAGGCTAGTACTTTCGCTTATATTCTCGCCTCCCGAGAAGAAAAATGGAACAAAAAGGAAAAGGGTGAGCTCAACTAGCCCAAAGAAAGAATATTATGACTAAGATAATATACAACAAATTATCGTTAGTCTTCCATGGAAAAATCTAATAGAATACATTAGACAACAAATTTTAAATCAATATTCATAACGGAAATAATAATTCATTAGAAGGTTTAAGTAGAGAATGCAAACTACTAAATTCTATGTATGAATTTAAAAGTTCATCGCTCTCTCTTATCCCTCAGTAACATCAATTAATATATATCCGGAATCAAATATTCATCTTTGCACTACTGTGCCAAAGATATTCATCAATTAATTCATGTTCATCTAAACACTGTTCATCTTTTTGCTTTCTTTCTACGGGCCAAAGATATTCTTCAAAATCATTCATCTTTGCACTACAGGGCCAAAGATATTCAATAATATCATCATTTAAGACCGAGGATGATGAAAAATATTTTTAAAGAAACGAATCCAAAGGAAACAAAATGACAAGGATTAATGATTAAGGATTCGTACTTTGTTTTATCCATGTCCAAAATACCTCAAAAATAATCATAGTGGTGTAAAATTCAAGAATGATCAAAACATGGATATAATCAAAGCTAGTATCCACAATAGATATTTTAGACGAAAAAGAAAAATTTTCATTTTTCGATGAATAGTCTTACCGTGATTCGTGAATAATCAGTATCGTGAATAGTCTTGAGTATATGAATAGTAACTCAGACACCAAAAGTTCCAAATTTAATAAAAAACTTGAGATCAATATTTCAAAGATAATGATATTGAAGAAATAATATCATTACAAAAATAATAATATCCCTTACCTCGAAGATCGAGATCTTAAATTTGAAACACCGGATATAAAGGCTATGACTTGAACTTGCACCGTGATATAGCAATACTCAAAGTATACTCAAAATACTCACAAGAATACGCTCGATAATATAGAGAGAAAAACTCGATTTACGGTGTGATTTTCAATTCTAACCTAAGCACCCTATTTATAGAAATTGCTTAGAACACCAAAAGCGAAAAATTTAATAAAATATTAATATATATATAAAATTTTCTCACGTACTCATACCAGCTGATTTCCAACTCTTAACACATGCCTACAAATAACAAAAATGTTTTTCTAACTAAAAATATTTTAAACTTCCAAAAATCAATTATTTGAGCTTGAGCTTCAATAATTCATAATAAATAGCCCTTTTGCCGAAAATTCAATCTCGTGAGTTTTTATAGGAAATTCAATTCTCTACAACTTTGCGTAAGAAAGTGTTTCCGAATTCCAAATGTAAATTGACCGAAATCCATAAACAGAGCGATTTTACATGCTATAATCAAATTTCGATCGATAAATGGGGTCCACAGACATGTTTAACATGTTTTAAACATTTATTGCAACAAAAATACTCTTTCTCCTCGTATACTCATATATCCCACATTCGTTGTAAAAATATCACCATTATTATATTATTAAAATATAATAATATATTTAAATAATTATCGAGAAAAGATAAAATTTCAATTTTCAACAATTGTCACATTAAAATTTTCTCCATCTATATCCACATAAAATTAATATTTTTCTTATCATATGAATCAATAATTAATTATTCACAAATAATATTATGAGAATCACATTATTGACAACCGAGCGCTTCCGGAAGAGGGGCTTTCGAATAAGAATTTCTCACTTCTTGGCGCGCAATTAGGTGACCAAACCTCTCCTTAGATGAACTTTCTAGACATTGCCAATAATGTTATCTAATAATATTATTCGGATAATATGAATTATTGCTTCGATAATGAAAAATCTTGTGTAATGACAATTGTGAGAACCCAGATTTTATCAATAAAGATTTAAATTTTGTCGAAATAATTTTTAATATTATGGTGTGAATTTGAGATAATATTATAGTTGTTGTAGGTAGTATTTATAAATTTTGCAAAAGTATGCAAGTGGTTATATTATATTCGATTGGTTAGGGGAATATTAGGTTTAGCGGGGAATATTAAATACAACTACTCAATCATTGGTGGACCCCATAATGTAATTATTGTTTGGATTGAGAAAACGACAAAATATATTTTATTGAAATAACGGTGGAAGTTTTACCGTGATTCTTGTTGAACTACTTTCGGTAGTAAAAGTAAATGAATATGTCACGTGTGGTTGCATAAGTAAGACACTGCAGTATTGATTATTGATGCTTATGTGAAAGTCACTCGGTTTGATTCCATTATTGTCGATTAATAATATGAATTATTATAGCGATAATGGCGTTTTGTTTTTATTATTATTATTAACGTAATAAAAATGCGAAACATCTTATTATATAAAATAGAATACTTTATTAAAGTTATTACTATAAATAGAATATATTATATTTTATTATGCATAGTATTGCATAGTGTTTTTGCATAGTGTTTTGCATAGTATTGCATAGTGTTTGCATAGTAAAATATTTTTATATAAATAGAATATATTATATTTTATTTAAAAGATTTTTCTTTAAATATGTAATCGTCAGATTAAAGTAAATCAATCTGACCGTTCATGGATTAGTTCTTATGCATTCCATTTTCCTATAAATAGAAGCTCATTCCTTCATTATTTTCTTTACGAATTCATTGAAACTCTAGAGAGAAAATTATAGAGAAAGCTATAGAGAAAATTATAGAAAGAAGAAGAGTATTCGCTTCTACTTCACTACTTCTATATTCGGTTCTTTTTACGGTAAGGGGTGTTATTCTTTCTTCTTGAGAGAACTTCATTATTCCATTCATTATTATTAGTTGGAATAACTTTTTGTAAAAGTGGCATACCCTATACATAACTTTGTGATACGCTGCATACCCTATACTTGGTGAAATCCTTATGTTATTCCATTGCTTATTATTACATTGGAATAACTTTTATCTGCCATTTACCCTATACTTGGTGACATTCTTCTATTATTACATTGGAACATCACATGCGTGTGTTTTTTACAGGACACAGTTCCGTTTTTTTTATTCTTTTGGAACATCACATGCATGTGTTTTACACCGACTGGTTAAAATCTTTATCATTCTGTTGGAATATCCTATCATGTGTTTTACACCGGGATCTGGTTCCATCTTTATTATTCATTGGAACATCCTGTTTGTGTGTGAATTTCACCGACACGTTCCGTTATTATTCTTCCATTGGAATAACTTGTCTGTCTGAATCTGGCGCATGCATGGTGATTTCTTTTGTTATTCCATTCTTTATTATACCCAGGTTGGTTAAAACTTTGACTTCTATACTCCATGAAATTAGTAGAATATCCTTGATATTTGCGTTTCATCCAATATCTTTTCATGGAAATATTCTTCCGATCATTCTTGAATTTTACTCTACTGAAACAATGATCATGTTGACAATTTGACGTTAATAATTCATGGATTAAATAATTCTTGAACTTGTTTTATTGAATTATTATGTCATTGTCATCATCCTCATGTTATATTATGTTATCTTTGGCCTACGTGCATAGATGAACTTAGTATGATTATGACCGAGGATCATTCGGTATAATCATGACTTGATATAAATGATGTGACAAAAGTCCTCGAATTGGCTCAGTAATGCAATGATGGATAGTTGTTGGTATGATTATGACCAGGGTGATTCGGTATAGTCATGAACATTGATAATTTGATGAAAATCCTTGGCCAGTGGTACGGGGATGATTAGATGTGGTGGTTTATTTATTAAAATTTGAGTCTCAAATGATAAAAATTGATGAAAACCTTTTAAAACCTAAAAGATAGTAGACTTTATTCTCTACTTGACTCTTTTAATGGATTGCTAATTCATTGCCGCAGCTAAACCTGGTTGTCTATTGTATTTTATCGGTTTAACAACATTGAAGGCTAATGATAATTTATTCTGCGCATTATCTTAGTCATAATATTTCTTCTTTGGGCTAGTTGATCTCACCCTTTCTTTCACCGTTCTCTTGAGAAATGAGAACATAGTTGGACGAGTCGAGGAACGAAGTAATGGTCCGAGGATAGCATTAGTAGTCCTCACTATTACGTGAAATAGTGTGATAATAGTTGTAATGAGGACTCCTTTTGAGTTTGTATAATATCTAGTAGACAATATTTGTATTCAAACTCACGATTTATATCGTATTGCATACCACAGCTTATATTAGTAAGTTGTATTTGAATTTATGTACCATGTAAGTGGCGACCCAAGATGGGTGGCGTATACCTAATTTTAGGGGCGTCACAGGTTGGTATCGAGCCATAAGTGTGAAGAGCCCCAGCCTCTCGCCGGTGACTTCTGTTGATGGGGAATGCAAAGCCGGACTCTCCGTAGGGGCCTTGCCTTTTCGGTGGCAAGTCGATAGAGTACCAATGTGAGGTGTCTTGACATAAGTTGGTGTCCGAGTCACAGTTGGTATCGAGCTTAGGGATATGATCCTGGCTAAGATGCTTGATAAGAACTAGGAGGGAGAGACGGGAATTCCTTCGCTAGTATGACCTACCTAAGTTTATTTGTTATTTAATTGGTCGGTTAGAGTATAGGGATAATATTTGATATAATAATTAACCCTTTTGCTTCACAATTCCTTTCGTAATAATAAGAGTGTAGCTAGGTTTGAAGCCGGGTAACGAGTGGAATAGAACGGTGGTCATCATTTAATAGTTATATTTGGTGAATCAACTAGGGTGAGGCGAACCCAACGTTGGAAGAGTGTTTTGCCACTATCATACAAGATGTCTAATGACATACAATCTCGTGTCATCATAAGATGTGGTTGTGCTCATCCACTTCTTTGAGTATATTTACTGAGCACTACCTATATGATCTTAGTGTTTGTTTGAAGTATAATTCTCAATTTGAGACAGTGGAGATAATGATAAATCAAGAGAAGACTCACCATTGGGAAGAATATGATAGTAATCTTCTCATTTTTCTTTGGGGTCTATTGGGTAAACCAAGAATAATTCTGTGGCCATATGATATCTATCATAACCTAGAAGCATGGCCTCCCATGTACGAAGGTTTCCTTGAGCACTTTCCAAAGATTCTAATTTCTAAAACAGTTTTTGACTATACATTTATGTAAGGTGTCATTGTGAGGTGCTATCTAGGTTAAGGGATAGAAGTCACAGTTGGTATCAATGTGACGTACTATCCAAGTCTTGGATGAGAGTCACAGTTTTTGAATGATATTTCTATTATTAATAAATTTCTGGCGTATTCTTGAAGACTTCTTAGCCTACTTAGAGCGTGAAATCGAATTTTGTATTGACCCCAGTACAAAACTCATTCCTTAAACCCTCAAATATTTCTTCAACTAAAATGAACAGTTTACGTGGTTTATGATGAAAGTCATAATAAAAGCATTGGAATAATGAAAATCATGGGTATTCGTGGTATTAGTAAGTTTTATGATGAGTTATGTTGGTTAGTATGTAAAAACATGAAAGTTTCTTAGAAATCACAAAGAGTTGAAAATCGATTTTGGTGAAAAAACGTAACATGAAATTCAATTGACCATATCTCTTATTATATTTTGAATTTTTTAATGTGGTCAAGTCCTAGAGTTATATCTACGAGTTACCTAACTAATCCAAGTGGAATTACTGGAAAAGGTGTTGTAGATTTTTGTGTGGACTGATTTTAGCAAAGGAGGCCAAAGCTGTAAATTTCAAAATGCTACTACCCAGAAACTTTAAGGGACTGTTTCGGCCACTTAAATTATGAGAAAAATTCTGGCCTTTTGGGACATGAAAGTATATGGTATAAAGTACCTCCTGTCCAAAAATGAGCTCATTCTGACTTAAAATGAGCAAGTTATGACTATTTCAATATTTAGGTTTTTCCGATTTAAAACGCTATAAACCGAAAGTTCTATAACTCCGATAACTATGAAATTTAAACTGGAGGCTCACGTTAACATGTGTAAGGTCCTGCCAAGATTTGGGAATTTTGGAGTTAAACTTGAGGTAGCTAATTTCTTAAGGAATTAATTAGAAATTGATTTTTGAAAAATAGTAAATGAATTTTAAAAATTCCAGAAAATATATTTTCATTATGGGACTATATTATGCTAAATTCCAGAAAAGAAATATTTTTGGGACTGATTTGGTATTTTTCATGAAAATAGTTTAATTCTGAACATATGAGTTAAATATGTTATGTGAAGTAACAAAGTTGAAAATAGGATTTTATGGCTAGAGAATCCTATATAGAGTATATGCATATTTTTGATGAGGATTTGATAATTGGTGATGATATTTTATGAGTATGGCATTTTTGAATGATTAAATGCATTATATGGTAAAGCGTAAACAATTGAGAAAAATTGTTTATAAATTTAAGAAGTGATTAAAATATTGTTATAATATTAATGTTATTAGATTATGAGATTATTAAGTGATTGATAACATGTGGATATTCTTGAATCCTGGATAAATTATAAATGTTTAATATTTATCCTTTATCTCATTTGATTGATTCTTTATATCATTATCCTCATGTTTATATTATGTTGAAAGTCAAATACATGGCACAGTAGTGCGTAGATGGACTTGGTATGATTATGACCACGGATTATTCGGTATAATCATAACCGTAATTGAATACACAATTATCTTTTGCCGTAGTGCATGGATAATTTGTGGTCGTGATACTAATGAATACACAATTATCTTTGGCCGTAGTGCATGGATAATTTGTGGTCGTGATACTAATGAATACACAATTATCTTTGGTCGTAGTGCTTGGATAATTTGTGGTCGTGATACTAATGAATACACAATTATCTTTGGCCGTAGTGCATGGATAATTTGTGGTCGTGATACTAATGAATATCCTTGGCCATTAGTGCAGGGATGATTCGATGATATGGATTAATTATCGAGCTGAGTCTCAGCAATGAAATATTAATTCATGGATGTGGTAAAAGTCATCTTTGGCCGTAGTGCATTGATAGACTTGGTATGATTATGACCACGGATTATTCGGTATAATCATGATCAATTGAAAACACGAATATCCTTGGCGATGGTGCATGGATAATTCGTGGTCGTGATACTATTATTAAGCTAAGTCTCGATTATTATTGGTTTTACGAGTTATATATCTTTGGCTTGTAGTGCAAAGATGAATTGTTAATAAATATCTTTGGCTTCATAGTGCAAAGATGAATTGTTAATGAATATCTTTGGTAGGATTGCAAAGATAAACTTAATGTTTTCAACGATAAAGGTATTCAAGGTATCCTCACCTCTTTATCATACCAGTATCGTCTTTCTAATTTCGAGGGAAAAATCCATAAGGAGGGAGATTGTGAGACCCAGATTTTATCAATAAAGATTTAAATTTTGTCGAAATAATTTTTAATATTATGGTGTGAATTTGAGATAATATTATAGTTGTGGGTAGTATTTATAAATTTTGCAAAGTATGCAAGTGGTTATATTATATTCGATTGGTGGGGAATATTCGGTTTAGCGAGGGAATATTAGTCATAACTACTCAATCATTGGTGGACCCTAGCGAAATTATTGTCGGATTGAGAAAACGACAAAAATATTTTATTGAAATAACAATGGAAGTTTTACCGTAGTTCTTGTTGAACTACTTTCGGTAGTAAAAGTACGATGTCGTGTGGTTGCATAGTAGCACACGGTATTGATTATTGATGCTTATGTGAGAAGTCACTCGGTTTGATTCCATTATTGTCGATTAATAATATGAATTATTATAGCGATAATGACGTTTTGTTTTATTCGTATTATTAACGTAATAAAAGCGAAACATCTTTTATATAAAATAGAATACTTTATTAAAGTTATTCTATAAATAGAATATATTATATTTTATTATGCATAGTGTTGCATAGTGTTTTTTGTATAGTGTTTTGCATAGTATTGCATAGTGTTTGCATAGTAAAATGTTTTTATATAAATAGAATATATTATATTTTATTTAAAAGATTTTTTTAAATATAGGCAAATCAGATTAAAGTAAATCAATCTGAGATAGTTCATGGATTAGTTACTATGCATTCCATTTTCCTATAAATAGAAGCTCATTCCTTCATTATTTTCTTACGAATTCATTGAAACTACTAGAGAGAAATTATAGAGAAAGCTATAGAGAAAAAATTATAGAAAGAAGAAGAGTATTACGCTACTTCACTACTTCTATATTCAGTTCTTTTACGGTAAGGGTGTTATTCTTTCTTCTTGAAGAGAACTTACATTATTCCATTCATTATTATTAGTTGGAATAACTTGTAAAAGTGGCATACCCTATACATAACCTGTATACGTGGCATACCCTATACTTGGTGAAATCCTTATGTTATTCCATTGCTTATTATTCTGTTGGAATAACCTGTATACGCGGTTTACCCTATACTTGGTGACATTCTTCTATTATTCTGTTGGAACATCCTGTCTGTGTGTTTTACACCGGACCTGGTTCCGTTTTTATTATTCTGTTGGAACATCCTGTCTATGTGTTTTACACCGGACCTGGTTCCGTCTTTATCATTCTGTTGGAATATCCTATCTGTGTGTTTTACACCGGATCTGGTTCCATCTTTATTATTCTGTTGGAACATCACATGGGGTGTGAATTTCACCGACCAGTTCCGTTATTATTATTCTGTTGGAATAACTTTGTCTGTCAAATCTGCATGCATGGTGATTTCTTTTGTTATTCCATTCTTTATTATACCCAGTTGGTTAAAACTTTGACTTCTATACTCCATGAAATTAGTAGAATATCCTTGATATTTGCGTTTCATCCAGTATCTTTTCATGGAAATATTCTTCTGATCATTCTTGAATTTTACTCTGAAAGCGATGTCATGTTGACAATTTGGGCGTTAATAATTCATGGATTAAATAATTCTTGAACTTGTTTTATTGAATTATTATGTCATTGTCATCATCCTCATGTTATATTATGTTATCTTTGGCTTACGTGCATAGATGAACTTAGTATGATTATGACCGAGGATCATTCGGTATAATCATGACTTGATATAAATGATGTGACAAAAGTCCTCGATGGCACCTGTAATGCAATGATGGATAGTTGTTGGTATGATTATGACCGGGGGTGATTCGGTATAGTCATGACCATTGATAATTTGATGAAAATCCTTGGCCAGTAGTACGGGGATGATTAGATGTGGTGGTTTATTTATTAAAATTTGAGTCTCGTGATAAAAATTGATGAAAACCTTTTAAAACCTAAAAGATAGTAGACTTTATTCTCTACTTGACTCTTTTAATGGATTCTAATTCAGCTGCAGATTAAACCGGTTGTCTATTGTATTTTATCGGTTTAACATTTGTTGAAGGCTAATGATAATTTATTACGCATTATCTTAGTCATAATATTTCTTCTTGGGCTAGTTGATCTCACCCTTTCTTTCACTTTTTTTCTCTTGAAATGAGAACATAGCGTGGAGACAGTCGGGGAGCGAAGTAATGGTCCGAGGATAGCATTAGTAGTCCTCACTATTACGTGAAATAGTGTGATAATAGTTGTAATGAGGACTCCTTTTGAGTTTGTATAATATCTAGTAGACAATATTTGTATTCAAACTCACGGTTTATGTCGTATTATTACCCGACGTTTATATTAGTAAGTTGTATTTGAATTTATGTACCATGTAAGTGGCGACCCAAGATGGGTGGCGTATACCTAATTTTGGGGCGTCCACAACAATTATTGAAACAACAACAATATCAACGCATGTAATTATTAAATCAATAAAATCTTGAGCGATAATTACAGTAACCATTATTGAGTAGTGCCTTCTTACGTAAGAATCAATAATTGGTGCAATCACAGTGTCTTCTTGTATTTTAACCACCGAGTATTTTAACGATGATTACTTGTATAACAACTTCTCTTTATTATTTTTAAACAACTTATATTTATCGTTTTCTTCATCCAATCACTTTTCGTTATGGGGCCCACACGGTCGCTGCTTGCCGTATTTAAATATTCCCCGGACGATCTGAATATTCCACGACCAAACGAATATTCCCAAACAATGAATATTTTATAACCACTTGCTTATTTTGAAATATTTGCGTATTTTACCCCTAACTATCCACATTAATCAAATCAACCCTTACTATTTCAAAATAATAAATAGAGAAAATTAAATTTCATTAATAATAAGTTGGGGTCTTACAACCGTCTGATGGCTGATGAAGGATTTTTGCCTCCAATTCGGCTGATGAATTTTGTTTTCAAATACCGGGTTAAACTTTCACTATACTACTAATGTGACGCCCCCAAAATAGGTATACATCACCTATTCTGAGTCATCAAATACATGGTACAGAATACAAATACAACCTTAAATATACAACATAAGCTGTGAGTTTTAATACAAAAATTATCTTCTAAACATTATTCAAACTCAAAATAAGTACTCAATACATTTATTTTCACACTATTTCATAGGATAGTGAGGACTACTAAAGCTATCATCTGAACCGTCACTCCGTTCCCCGACTAGTCCCCGCTACGTTCTCCTTTCCTGAAGAGAACAATGAAAGCAAAAAGGGTGAGCTCAACTAGCCCAGTAAGAAATATTATGACTAAGATAATGCAGAATAAATTATCGTTAGCCTTCAACAGTGTTAAACTGATAAAATATAACAAACATCAAGTTTAACTGCAGCGGAACAAGCAATCCATTAAAAGAGTCAAGTAGAGAATAAAATCTACTATCTTTTATGATTTAAAAAGGTTTTTCATCACTTTTATCGTTGAGACTCAGCTTAATAAATAATCTACATCTTCCCTCCACTATGGCCAAGGATATTTATTAGTATCACAACCACAAATTATCCATGCACTACGGGCCAAGGATATTCGTGTATTCATCAATGGTCATGATCATGCCAACAACTGTCCATCAATGCACTACGGGCCAATGAGGACTTTTTCCACATCATTTGTAACATTACGGTAATGATTACACCGAATAATCCCTGGTTATAATAATACCAAGTCCATCTATGCACTACAGGCCACATATGACTTTCAACATAATATAAACATGAGGATGATGACAATGATATAAGAATTCAATAAAACAAGTTCAAGAATTAATTTATCCAGGAACTAATAACGTCCAAATTGTCAACATGATACTTCTTTGTAGAGTAAAACTCAAGAATGCTCAGAAGAATTTTTCCATGAAAAGATACTGGATGAAGCGCAAATATCAAGGATATTCCACTAATTTCATGGAGTATAGAAGTCAAAACTTTAACCAACCAAGTATAATAAAAAATGGAATAACAAAAGAAATCATCGTGCATGCGATGAGATCGTGATAGACGAGGTTATTCCAACGTAATAATAAATAATGAATCCGTGTCGTGCGTGAACGCATTTATGTGATATTCCAACGAATAATAAATAATGAGAACCGTGTCGGGAGAAATTACGCACCGGCGGGATGTTCCAATGAGAATAATAAATAACGGAACCAGGTCATGCGTAAACGCATCGACAGGATGTTCCAACAGAATGATAAAGAATGGAATAACAGAAGAATTTCACCATGTATGCGGTACTTCGCATAGACAGGTTATTCCAACATAATAATAAAGAATGGAATAACAGAAGAATTTCACCATGTATGTGGTACTTTGCATAGACATGTTATTCCAACATAATAATAAAGAATGGAATAACATAAGAATTTCACCAAGTATAGGGTAGTCCGCGTATACAAGCTATTCCAACAGAATAATAAAGAATGGAATAATAGAAGTTCTCTTCATGAATACGAAAAGAAATAATACCCTTACTAGGTTACAACAAAAATAATATCTCTTCCGTAGTAAAAGAAGAGTATTTCGATTAGTAGGGCGAGGATATTCTTGAAGAAAACTTGCACTACGCTCAAAGCTTCTTAAAACTCTAAAGAAATACGCTCAAGATTATAGAAGAGTATTCTCTAAAATTTTTGGTGTGATTTTTAATTCTAACTAAGAATTCTATTTATAGGAGAATGGAAGGGGTACTGTTAAGAAATGGATGCAATATTTATTTTTTAAAAATCATGGGCGAAATATCACAGCTTCACGGTTGCTAAGTATAAGAATTCATTTTCAAGGAGTTAGCAAATGAGAAAAAAAATGAACACATGCCAATATACAGCCTCGACCAATTAAAATGCACCCTACTTTACAAGTTACTGCATGTTTGAAAAAGTTTGGCAATAATGTCCAAGCTTTGAAAAATCCTCCCATAACCTACCAAAATCATTCATCACACCCACCCACATGTCACACATATATATATATATATATATAAAAGATATATATAAACCACATTCCCCCCCCCCCCACCCGTAACCTAATATAAATATATATATATATAATATAAACCCTGCACCTCTATATATATATAAATCTGAGATAACTTTTTACCGAATATTTTAAAAAATGGGTAAATGGGGGGTCCATAAAATAAGCAAAATTTCATAAAAATTACCTCAATATTTTTAACAACATTTATCATCATTATTATAATTCACAATATTAATCGACCAGGTCGTTTCCAAGAAAGAGGGGATTTCCAATAAGGATTTCTCCTATTGGCGCCGTGATTAGGTGACCAAACCTCTCCGGGTAGAACTTCTAGACATCATTAATATTGCAAATAATAATATTAATAACTCATCATCTCAATTATTGATTTAATAATATATAAAATATCGACAATAATTGAATCAAATAACGTGAGATCTTATGCAACTATTCTTTGTAGCAATAATAATTGAACAAAATTGAGTGACTTCTCATATAAGCATCAATAATCAATACCGTGCTACTATGCAACCACGCGTATTATTGTTTTTTAACACCGGGTGTTTCAACAGTTAACGGTAAAACTTCCACCGTTATTTTCAATAAAAGATATTTTTATCATTTTCTCAATTCGACAATAATTCTGTTGTGGGGTCCACCAATAATTGTGCCGTCGTACGAATATTACATGTTAAAACGAATATTCCCCGACCAATCGAATATAATATAACAACTTGCGTACTTTGTAAAATTTATAAATATTACCCATAACTATAACATTATTTCAAATTCACACCTTAATATTTAAAAATGATATTTATAGAAAATTCATCTTTATTCATAAAAGTTGGGGTCCTATAACTAATTGATACATCTTTTTTTTTTTGTACTTTTTCTCTTGATGATTTCTAAGAAAACCCTCAATCCCCGCCGATTAGCTTTTTCTCTTGGTGATCAAATTATCTTTTTACCGAGCTCACGAGCATCAAGAACTCTGGTGGGAGATTTCACTAAAACAGCAAAAAAGGAAAAATAATATCACTGGTAAGTTTGGATTTTTCCCATATTACAAATTTCTTTCTCTTAGATTTTGATATTGTGCATGAGGTAATTGATAAAATATCACAATCATACCTATTTTGATATTGTGCATGAGTCCCTGTATTAGGGAAATATCAATTGTCACAAGTGTGAAATCGAAGCTTTAAAGTTTGTTAATTTTTGTAGCTAAATCAATTTATGATTCTTCCACAAATATTCAACAACTAACGCATATAACAATGCTTAATTGATTCGAAGGTATATATATGATCATCATTCTTTTGTTTTCTTAACTTTTACAATTTATGTGGTGCTTATGCATTTATATAATTGTGGATTTAATCAATGTTGATTAGTTCTGAACGTACTTGGCATCCAATTTTCGTTGATACGAATGCTCCGTCCCAAAGTTTAACAACACAACTACCACATTGTCAAGGTAAGAATATTTTTTAGTCATACATGTAAGTTGTGATTTTGTCATAATTATCATTTTTTCATGTTAGTAAGCATCAGAAGTAGCCCTATATACACGCAAAATAAAACCAGTGAAAAAAAATGTGCCTACAACTATACAAGCAGTTATCTATACGTGAACTGAGTATATACCAACACATAAGACACCCATATCATATATTGCCCTATATTAACATGCAAGAGGAAACTAAAGATAGTACTCTCACGAGGCCAAGTGACATAAAAATTGAAATTAGTGAAATCCTCACAAACATGAACAGTTTTTGCATCAAATTTCGGTCAAATTGTTTATGAATTCATCATGTTTTGAGAAACAAATTGATAATTGATAATTAATGTTGTAGAAAAGTTCACATCCATAGAATGCACTGTGATCTGTCACCATAAAAGAACATATTATGGTATACGTAAGAGCAGTTTTTTTTTTAGGGGGGGGTTCATAAGCAACTATAACAATCAAAAAGCTATAAATTAGCATTTTAAAACTTAACAACTAAAATTACCAAAATTTCAACGGCTCAAAGCTTACTCCTACTTTTACATAGAGATAACCCTTCAAATAGAAATCAGAAAGGATAGTGGAAAAGAAAATGAAATGTGCTATAAGAGTTTTATCTACAGTTCATTACAATAAATTTGAGAATTATTACTTATACTTTTTATATGATAGTAGTACATAATGAAATTCTACTTGAGCTCATATATATATATATATATATATATATATATATATATATATATATATAGTTCTATATTTCTCCGCCTTTGTTTCTAACTTATTTTGCATTTCTATCTCTGCAGTCTGAAAGTTTATATTAAAAATAAAGTTAAGCCTTTATACGGTATATAAAATGAGAAGATGAACATATAGTGTAATAGATTTGTTGAGTTACTATAACAAAGACTACAAAAAATAATGCAAACAATGAAAACATCAAGCATCTATACGTGAGAATTTTCTTCAGTATCAGTTGGATAATGTCAGTGTTTGCTGTTTTTCATAGAATGCACTTTGATATGTCACCATAAGATTAATGCACCATTGACATAAGATAAGCTGTAATGTCTAAATATATCTATAAATGTGTGTCCATCAACATAACTTTTGTGAGTTTTTTATTCAGTCGAAGTAATGATATAATCCCAAATCAATTTAACCATTGGAAGTTTTCCAGGCAGCATTATGCATTATTTTTTGTTTATATAATTTTATCTTATATGCTTATTGCAACTCTTGCTCTGAATATATAACTAATCTGGCTTATTGTGTCAGAATTTTGAGCTTAGCATATACAGTCCGAAAAGGTCATCAACAAGCAAAACAGTCACCTGGAATAACAATCTGTGCACACTCAGTTTCTAATTATGTCTCATCTAAAAATTCTACTTCTAGGATTTTAGTGGAGGATGTTCTGAATTTAAAAACTGAAGATAAAGAATAAGAAACAGTTGAGACGTACATCACGTTTAGGTGAGTAGACAAATATTATTTAGATTTAGTACTTTGGCCTTTGCAGCGTTAGTATGTTTACTAGAGGTATTAGTTTATATCACAACCTCTGGACTGTTCCAAAGTGTTGTAAAATGTAGCCCATGTCTCTGCAGAATTAGCCATCATATTTGGGCTATCGTTTTGTCAAATCCTAATTGAGTTCCCTAACTGAATGCAACCCAATTTTCTTTATCGTGTTTCTCTCCTTTACATCTTGATTAAGAATTTGAGAGTTGTATACAATTTTAAATATGCAGTTGCGGATAGGTGCAAACCAGTTCATTTCTAGATGTTACAACTCCTGATGGTTTGTTTGGGTTAGGTTCAGAAAAGATATCAGTTCCTAGCATTTTGTCAAGGGAAGGTTATACAGAAAATTCTTTCTCCATATGTTTTGGGCATGACAGAACTGAAAGAATTAGTTTTGGAGATAAAAGTAGCCCTGACCAGAAAGAGACCCCATTTAATGCATGTGGACAAACTGCAGTAAATGGTAAATTTTCACTTTGATAAAAATATCTGTTAATTTAGTTGACTTCTAATTTACCAATCTAAATTTTTATCACATAACATGAACTGTGTTGCAGTCCAACCTACAATATTACAGTAAGTCAAATTCATTTATAATTCGCCATAATTCACTTAATGGATCACTTGCATTAAAGTACAACTGCACCAACATAGCAATTATAAGAGTAAAAAGGTATTACGTTCAAATAAAAGTGAACGAGAAGCAGCTGGGATAGATTGGATACTAAGGACTGAGTAGTAGTTGATAATTTGAAGATCAGAAAGAGGGAAATAGTATATTAGGAAGCCAATCATATTGTAAATATGAGTGAGCTGCCTTTTGGGTTTGTGCAAGTTGAAATTTTTTGAGATGAGGGGGCTTTGTAGGTGCTCTGAGGGAGTTTTACAAATTACATAAGCATGCTCTATTTGTTTTAACGAAACCCTATCACTTGGGCAAAGGAGATAAAGTGTGGGATAGAAAGAAACAACAACTTTACTTCATAGCCAATCCAAGCAACAGAAAACAACACTAATACTGCTAGGCAGTTGGTTTAACTTAGTTCTTTTAACTTAAGACCTCAGATCTAATTGGTTTTCATACTAATAACTTTATTTGTGTTATTTGTTGAGTTTGGGATATGAATTTGATGTAGAATTCAATTTTTGGAATGCAGTTTTTGGGATATAAAGTTAATATAGAATCTTGCATGCTTGGAATTTGGTACTGATGGTGGACCTACATCTAAGGTAACTTCCAAAGTAGTTGTTCTCCAAAATTTTCTAACCTCTACGGTTGGTTTTGCACTAACTATTGATGTTGGGCTTTTTATTGTAGTTTCTTTGTTTCGAAAAAAGGTCTTTTGGTCTTGCTATTTATATTTGGCAGCCCTATATCTTTTGATATATTTGTCTTGCACTTTTTGATACATTGCTTTATTTAATAGGGATGAAGAACTCAATTCCAAGGAAGCAAATTATAAACAAGACCATTGGATCAAAGATTGCTTAAATCATTGGAAGATATAATATTGTATTTTTATGTGCTGTTTAAATTTCAGGATGTAAAATGGCATACTTTGGGTTTGTTAACGTTTGTAATTTTGGTGTTCAATTTAAGAGAATTTTGTTATGAATTCGTAGTGGGTATGAATTATGAATTAGTTATAAAATCTCCAGCTGTGTAAATAAAAAATTCACAATAATTTACATATTTGCAAGTTTATACTTATAATATAATCTATTGAATTAAAAAGAAATTCAATAAATATGATGAATGGTCTCAAAAGTTATTTGAAATTATTATAATAGATAATAAATCTACAATTTCGAGGACGATCGTGTTAATAAATTATATAATTCATTATTTAAACTAGCCCGTACATTGCACGGGCTATCAACTAGTATGCCTAAAAGTAAAAGTACTGTAATGTTTCAAATTTACAAGCAATTAAATATATGTCTTACTTTAATACTAATATTATTTAATTAAATTAAGAATTTTAATTGATTAAAGATTTTTCTTAAATAATACCATATTTTATAAGCGAACTTTCATTTTCAGGCAGTAACAATATACTTTGTATCCGTTTGGTGTGATGCCGTGAAATAAAATATTTTTAAATTTAAAGTGTGTAAAAAATTAGAAAAAAATTAAATAATATTTTGTTAAAAAATTGTAAAAGTATTTTTTAATAATTTTTTTTACAATTATGTGATATGGACTTTAAATATTGTTATTGTGTTATAAAACTTTAGCGAAATATATAAATATACTCTTATAATTGCTACATAAATTTAGAGCGAATAAGTAAGAGAAAAGAGAGAAATTCTTCATAGAGAATTCTTATTAGAAACCTTCAGTATTCATTCCTTTATATAGGAGAAATTTAAGTCACGGAAGAGCAGGAAACCTTCACGGGCTGAGGGAAAGAGGAAGGAAGGGGCAGCACGGGAGATTCCCTCGTGAGTAGGTAATCCCATGTGCATATGCATTATAACACTTCCCCTGATTACCTACGATAGAAGATTATGTCTCATTAAAAACCTTGTTAAGAAAACCCAGTAGGAAAAACTTAACGAAGGGAAAAAGAGTACATATCTTTTACATAAATATCTTAATTGATTGCCTCGGTAAAACCTTGTCAGAAAAAAAACCCATTGGGATAAAAACCGTGACTAAGGAAAAAGAGTACAGTCTTCCCCTCAAAAGAAATTCATTACTCCTTGATGAAATGTTGTCATAAGTCTTTCAGTCGACACATTCCGATCCTTTTTCGAAGTTTTGCAAACGTTGCACTTGGTAGCGACTTTGTGAATAAGTTGGCTAGATTATCACATGATCGAATTTGATGCACATCTATATCACCTTTCTTTTGTAGCTCATGTGTGAAGAAGAGTTTAGGTGAAATGTGCTCTGTTCTATCTCCCTTGATGTAACCTCCTCTAAGTTGAGCAATGCATGCAGCGTTATCCTCATACAAAATTGTAGGAATATCTTTGATTGATGGTAATCCACATGATTGTTGAATATGCTGAATAATTGATCTCAACCAAACACACTCTCTACTTGCTTCATGTATAGCGAGAATCTCTGAGTGATTTGAAGATGTAGCTGTCATGGTTTGCTTTATGGATTTCCAAGATATAGCCGTGTCATAATATATAAATACATAACCTGTTTATGATATTCCATTGTGTGGATCTGATAAATATCCTTCATCGACATATCCAACCAATCGCAACGTTGAATCTCTTGGATAAAATAACCCAAGATCAATACTTCCACGGAGGTATCTCAAAATGTGTTTAATCCCATCCCAATGTCTCTTAGTCGGAGAAAAACTGTATCTTGCTAACAAGTTAACAGCAAAAGTAATATCAGGTCGTGTACAGTTTGCAAGATATATAAGAGCACATATTGCACTTAGGTATGGAACTTCAGGTCCAAGAACTTCTTCCCCACTTTCTAGAGGCCGAAATGGATCTTTATCAACTTCTAAAGATCGAACAACCATCGGGGTAGTCAAAGGATGAGCTTTATCCATATGAAAACGACTGAGAATCTTTTCAGCATATGTGGATTGGTGAACAAAAATTCCAGATGCTAAATGCTCCACTTGTATTCCCAAACAGAATTTTGTATTTCCAATATCTTTCATTTCAAATTCATCTTTTAAATAAGTAGCAGTTCTTGTGAGTTCTTAAGGAGTACCTACAAAATTCAAATCATCCACATATACAGCAATGATGAAAAATTCACTTTGTAATTTCTTAATAAAAACACATGGACATACATGATCATTTATATATCCATCTTTTATTAAATAATCACTAAGTCGATTATACCACATACGACCAGACTGTTTCAACCCATACAATGAGCGTTGTAACTTGATTGAATATATGTGACGGGGACTTTGTGATTCAGCCATTTTCAATCCTTCAGGGATTCTCATGTAAATCTCACTGTCAAGTGAGCCATATAGGTATGCTATTACAACATCTATCAGACGTGTTTCTAAACCTTCCATGGTTGCCATACCTATCAAAAAGCGAAAAGTGACTCCATCCATTACGTACTGGAGAGTCTGTATCCTGATAATCAATACCAGGTTTTTGTGAAAACCCTTGAGCTACAAGTCGGGCTTTGTATCTCACAATTTCATATTTCTTATTTTGCTTTCGTACAAATACCCATTTGTTTCCAACCGGAATTACACCCAGCGGTGTTTGGACTACTGGTCTAAATACTTCTCTTTTCAATAGAGATTGTAGCTCAGTTTGAATAGCATCTTTTCATTTTGGCCAATCTTTTCTTTTCCGACATTCTTCCACGTTTTGTGGTTCAGGATCCGTGTCAGGAATCAAAGTAATATCAGATGCTATAGAGAAAGCAAATGTATCATCAATCATGACTTTGCTTCAATCCCATATTTTCTCATCATGTACATAATTTATTGAGATCTCTTGGTGTTCATCTCTTATCCCTTCACTGAGATTTTGAACCTCTTCTAGGGCTATTCCCACTCTTGAAATAAGTGATACTTCTGAAGCGGTTTGTACCTCTTCTGGGGCTATTCCCACCCTTGGAATAAATGCTACTTTTGGAGCGGGTATTCCTTCTAGTCCCTTATTTGCTTTTGATTTTCGTGGTACAGTGTCTTTTGCACCAATCGGTCTTCCACGCTTTTGACGTGGTTTAGATTCTTCTATTACCTTATTCGTCAATTCTCCAGGAATTGATTTTTCAATAGGCATTTCTATCCTTGCTGGAGTATTCACTACAGGTGTATGTGACTTTATCACTTTTCTAGCATCATTAAATGCATCTGGCATTTGATTTGCAATATTTTCTAAATGAATAATTCTTTGAACTTTAATTTCACATTGTCCTGTACGAGGATTAAGTGAATTTAAATCTGATGCATTCCATGATATTTCAGAGGGTTTTTTATTATTTAAAACTTTTCCTCCTCCTAATGTTGGAAATACAGATTCATCAAAATAACAATCAACATAACGTGCAGTAAAAACATCTCCAGTTAAAGGTTCAAGATATCTGATAATAGAAGGAGAATCAAAACCAACATAAATACCTATTCTTCGTTGGGCTCCCATCTTAGTTCTTTGTGGGGGTGCAATTGGAACATATACTGCACTTCCAAAAGCTCGAAAGTGTGATATATTGGGTATCTGTCCAAGAACTAACTGTAGAGGAGAGAATTTATGAAAAGCCGTATGTCTTACATGAATGATGGCTGCAACATGAAGAATTGTATGACCCCAAACTGAGGTAGGTAAGTTAGCCCTTAACATTAATGGTCATACAATTAGTTGAAGTCTTTTTATTAAAGATTCAGCTAAACCATTTTGTGTATGAATATGAGGAACAGAATGCTCAATAGAGATTCCAACAGTCATACAAAAATCATTAAAAGTCATTGATAAAAATTCAGCTGCGTTATCAAGTCGAATTGACTTAATTGGATGATCCGAGAACTGAGCCCGTAACTTGATTATTTGAGTAAGAAGTTTTGATAAGGCAAAATTTTGAGAAGAGAAAAAACAAACAAACATGAGACCATTTAGTTGAAGCATCTATTAAAACCATGAAATATTGAAATAGGCCAGATAATGGGTGAATAGTGTGACGCCCACAAAATTAGGTATACATCACCCATTCTGAGTCGCCAGATACATAGTACAAAATTCAGATACAACTTCATTTATACAAATCTTGTTGAGTGTCAGTATAGAATCGACCACGATTAACGTGAGTTTTAATACAAATGTATGTAACTCTCATGGTGCCTCGATCACAACCTTACAATGGTACTTTACATAAAAGTATAGTCAAAGACTGTTTTAGAAATTAAAATCTCTGGGAAGTGCTCAAGAAAACCTTCGTACATGGGAGGCCATGCGTCTAGGTTATAATAAATATCATATAGCCACAGAATTATCCTTGGTTGACCCAATAGACCCCAAAGAAAAACGAGAAGATTACTATCATCTTCTTTCCAATGGTGAGTCTTCTCTTGACATATAACTATCTCCACTGTCTCCAAGTGAATATTATATTTCAAATAAACTCCAAGATCATATAGGTAGTGCCCGTAGATATACTCAGCAAGTGGATGCGCACAACCCTGTCTTATGATAACACGAGGTTGTATGTCATTAGACATCTTGTGTGATAGTGGCAAAACACCCTTATAAAGTTGGGTTACCACCCTATTTGATTCACCAAATATAACTACTAAATGATGTATAGAATACAACACACTTTTCTATCTTGTTTAGGAGAACTTCCACGACTAGAGACCAACGTTCTATTCCCGTTATCCCCGCTTCAACTCGACTCGAACACTCTTACTAAGAACACTCTTATTACACGAAAGGAATTGTGAAGCGAAAAGGGTGAGCACAACTAGCCCAAAGAAAGAATATCATGACTAAAGATAATTAAATTATCAATAGCTTTCATCAATAATAAATCGTAGATTTAGAACATATGGTATATGATAAAACTTTTCAACCATAGTTGCGGTAATGAACGAAGCAATCCATTAGAAGAGTCAAATAGACCATCGTGTCTATTATCTTCTCCATGTTAAAAGTCCACCAATAATGTTTTATCCTCAGTAACATCAATCAACAATTCCTGTCCACAATCATATGAATAACTCATAATCATAATTGTGATTCTGAATTCCCTTTTCGCACCCAAGACGAAGATGATTCTCATCACCTATCTTCACCTGAAATATCACAAATCATGGTTATACCAAATCACAATTCCTGCTCATAATCATAAATTCAACTTTGCACTATAGGCCAAAGATATACAACTGTAAAACCAATAATCTTTGAGACTCGACAACAAATAATCCACATCATCGAATCACCCCGCATTTATGGCCAGGATATTCGTTAATATCACATCCATGAATTATCCATGCACTACGGCCAAGGATATTCATTATTATCACATCCATGAATTAATATTTCATTGCTGAGACTCAGCTCAATAATTAATCAACATCATCAAATCATCCTTGCACTATAGGACAAGGATATTCTTTAGTATCACGACCACGAATTATCCATGCACTATGGGCCAAAGATAATCGTGTTTTCATCAACGGTCCTGATCATGTCATAAAATAATTCATCTTTGCACCCTTGGCCGAAGAGAATCCATAGCCATAATCATACCAAAAACTGTCCATCAATGCACTACGAGCCAATGAGAACTTTTTCATTAGTATCACAACCACAAATTATCCATGCACTACGGGCCAAAGATAATCGTGTTTTTATCAACGGTCCTGATCATGCTATAAAATAATTCATCTTTGCACCCTTGGCCGAAGAGAATCCATAGCCATAATCATACCAAAAATTGTCCATCAATGCACTACAGGCCAATGAGGACTTTTACCACGTTATTTGTAACATTACGGTCATGATTATACCGAATAATCCCTGGTCATAATCATACCAAGTCCATCTATGCAATACAGGCCACAGATGACTTTCAACAAAATATAAATATGAGGATGATGACAATGATATAAGAATTCAATAAAACAAGTTCAAGAATTAATTTAACCAAGAACTAATAACGTCTTATTTACTCGTAACTAGATTATTTTCATAAAAATACCAAATCAGTCCCAAAATTATTCTTTTACGGGATTAAGCATAATATAGTCCCATATTGAACATATATTTTTCTCGGAATTTTTAAAATTCATTTACTATTTTTCAAAAATTAATTTCTAATTAATTCCTTAAGAAACTACCTTAAGTTTAACCCCAGAAATTCCCAAATCTTAGCAGGATCTTACACATGTTAACGTGAGCTTCCAGTTTAAATTTCATGATCATCGGAGTTATAGAACTCCGATTATAGCATTTTTTGTTGAAAAAACCTAAATATTAAAATGGTCATAACTTGCTCATTTTAAGTCAGAATGAGCTCATTTTTGGACATTAGGTATTTTATACCATATATTTTCATGTCCCAAAAGGACGGAATTGTTCTCACAATTTAAGTGGCCGAAAATGCTTTTTTAAATTTCCTGGCAATAGCTTTTTGGCACTTTTCAGTTTTTGACTCCTTTACTAAAATCAGTCCACACGAAAATCTACAATACCTTTTCTAGTGATTCCACTTGGATAAGTTAGAAAACTCATAGATCTAACTCTAGAACTTGACCACACTCAAAAATTCAAAATATAATAGGAGATATGGTCAATTGAATTTCATACTCTATTTTTACCAAAATCTGATTTTCAACCCTTTGTGTTTTCTAAGAACTTTCATGTTTTCACATAATAACCAACATAACTCATCATAACACTTACTAATACCACATATACCCATGATTTTCATTAGTCCAATGCTTTTATTATGACTTTCATCATAATCCACGTAAATAGATCATTTCCACAATTTAATAAGGAATGAAATACAAAGGATCGTTCACCATGCATGTGGTAATCCACATAGACAGGTTATTCCAACAGAATAATAAAGAATGGAATAACGTAAGGATTCACCATGCATGCGATAGAGACCGCATGCATGACGAGTTATTCCCAATGAATAATAAATAATGGAACCGGTCCCACGTAAACGCCGCGAGACGTGATATTCCGAATAATAAATAATGGAACCAGTCCCAAAGCGAAAGCATGAACGTGGATATTCCGGCGAGAATAATAAATAATGGAACCAGGCCCGGCGTAAAATGCACAGATAGAATATTCCAACAGAATAGTAAAGAATGGAATAATAGAAGAATTTCACCATGTATGCAATACTTTGCATATATAAGTATTCCAACATAATAATAAAGAATGGAATAACAGAAGTTTTCTTCATGAATAAGAACGAAAGAATACCCATTACGAGCACAACAAATAATATCCCCAACCTTAGAAGAAACTGGATATTGGAGTAGTGAAGTAGCATAATACTTTTCTTCTTTCTCTTTATAGTTTCTCTCTCTAGAGTTTCAGTGAATTCGTAAGAAATAATGAAGGAATGAGCTTCTATTTATAAAAAAATAGAAAGTGGATCTTGGTCTTAACGAAAGGTCAAAATGACTCTTGGTAATATTGAAGAGACAACTACTATTTGTGAAGGGGCAATTAACTCTTGAAATACCGAAGGGGCAAATAACTCTTGGAAAATTGAAGGGACAAATAACTCTTGAAAAACTGAAGGGACAAGTTACTATTAAAACTTTAAATCAACGATCCATATTGATTTACTATTATAATTTCAACCAACGGTCTGAAAAATTAGCACATCTCCTCATGGAATAATATTGTACCCAAAAATAATTTGGACCGATAAGAAATATATTTTTTGGGTGAATAATTTTCCAAATAAATAGTACTTGAGAATAGTACCACTGTGAATAGTACCCCACACAAAAAAATACCCCAAATACTCGAGGTGAATATTATTCGGTGAATAGTAACTTAGTGAATAGTAACTCGTGAATAGTACTCTGACATAAAAAGTGCCCCAAATACTCGAGTGAACAATACTAGAATGAATAGTAACCGGGTATTTTATGACAACTTGTCTACTTTGAAAAATTTTCACATATCACCCTTAACTTTAAACTTTTATCAATTTAACTATTTATCAAAATAGAATACTTTTATTTCATAAAATTCGGGGTCTCACAAATAGGTCCACAAATGTCTCCTTGAATTCTCTCTAGGAAATTTGGGGCTTCTTTATAAACTTTTACTGGTGATGGTCGAACAATTAATTTTTCTCGAGAACACGCAGTACAAGGAAATTCATTACTAGGAAAAACCTTCTTATCTGTGAGAGGATAACCAGTAGAATTTTCAATAATACGACGCATCATAGAAGTACCCGGATGACCGAGTCTTTTAAGCTAAAGCATAAAGGATATGGGATCTATGATTTTTGGAATCATAACAGTATGAGACTCAATTGCTCTAATTTTCATAGTATAGAAGAAATTGAATGAAGTTTTTCTAGGATATTCTATTTTTTAGAAAATAGTAGAAATGGTGAGAAGATATTCATTAAAGATGGTCTGACATATGTAAAAACATAAATAAGAAAAGTAACATTTCATATATAATTTTATTCATGATAAACATATACCACGTATGGCATAAAAACTAATAATATTATACATGCATGGTGTTTAATTAAAACAAAAATTAAACGATATCCCAAAAGATACTTTCAGAAGGTCCAGTAATATCAACAACATTTTCCTCATTGTTGGTAATTGGTGGAACATCAACAATATCCAATTGATGATTAACAAAGTTTGTTTCTTCCTCCATCACTTTGTTCTTTTGAGACTCCTGGAATAAATTAACCAGATGCCTCGGCGTACGACAGGTACGCGACCAATGCCCATTCATCCCACACCTAAAACAAACATCTGGTTTGTTTCTTTATCTGTGTTGCATTTTCTTTATTTTTACGACTTCGAGACACTTGCCACTTACGGTGGCCCAAATTGTCGCGATTACGAATTTGTTGTTATGATGGCCTCTGTGAGACCCCGTGATTTATCAATAAAGATTTAAATTTTGTCAAAATAATTTTTATATTATGGTGTGAATTTGAGATAATATTATAGTTGTGGGTAGTATTTATAAATTTTGCAAAGTATGCAAGTGGTTATATTATATTCGATTGGTCGGGGAATATTCGGTTTAGCGGGGAATATTAAATATAACTGGCTCAATCATTGGTGGACCCCAGCGAAATTATTGTCGGATTGAGAAAACGACAAAAATATTTTATTGAAATAACGGCGGAAGTTTTACCATGGTTCTTTGTTGAACTACTTTCATAGTAAAAAAATACGATGTCGTGTGGTTGCATAAAGAAGCATTACTGCGGTATTGATTATTGATGCTTATGTGAGAAGTCACTCGGTTTGATTCCATTATTATCGATTAATAATATGAATTATTATAATGATAATGACGCTTTGTTTTATTCGTATTATTAACGTAATAAAATGAAACATCTTTTATATAAAATAGAATACTTTATTAAAGTTATTCTATAAATAGAATATATTATATTTTATTATGCATAGTGTTGCGTAGTGTTTTGCATAGTGTTTGCATAGTAAAATGTTTTTATATAAATAGAATATATTATATTTTATTTAAAAGATTTTTCTTTAAATATGGACCGTCGATTAAAGTAAATCAATCTGGACCGTTCATGGATTGGTTACTATGCATTCCATTTTCCTATAAATAAAGCTCATTCCTTCATTATTTTCTTTACGAATTCATTGAAACTCTAGAGAGAAATTATAGAGAGAAGCTATAAAGAGAAAATTATAGAAAGAAGAAGAGTATTACTCGCTACTTCACTATTTCTATATTCAGTTCTTTTACTACGGTGAGGGTGTTATTCTTTCTTCTTGAAGAGAACTTCATTATTCCATTCACTATATATTCATTGGAATAACTTTTGTAAAAGTGATATACCCTATACATAACTTTGTATATACGGCATATCCTATACTTGGTGAAATCCTTATGTTATTCCATTGCTTATTATTCATTGGAATAACTTTTGTATCGTGGTTTACCCTATACTTGGTGACATTCTTCTATTATTCATTTGAACATCCTGCTCATGTGTTTTACATCGGACCGGTTCCGCTCTTTATTATTATTACATTTGGAACATCCTCATCATGTGTTTTACACCCGACTGGTTCCGCTCTTTATCATTCTGTTGGAATATCCTATCATGTGTTTTACACGGATGCAGTTCCATCTTTATTATTCTCATTGGAACATCACATGCTTGGTGTGAATTTCACCGACCGGGTTCCGTTATTATTATTCTGTTGGAATAACTTTTGTCATGCGCAATACCGCATGCATGGTGATTTCTTTTGTTATTCCATTCTTTATTATACCCAAATTGGTTAAAACTTTGACTTCTATACTCCATGAAATTAGTAGAATATCCTTGATATTTGCGTTTTCATTCAATATCTTTTCATGAAAATATTCTTCCGATCATTCTTGAATTTTACTCTACTGAAACAAAGATCATGTTGACAATTTGGACGTTAATAATTCATGGATTAAATAATTCTTGAACTTATTTTATTGAATTACTATGTCATTGTTGTGACGCCCCCAAAATAGGTATACACAACACCCATTTTGAGTCGCCAAATACATGGTACAAGAAACAAACTACAACTTCAATAATACAAATGTCGTGTGAAATACGACAATATATATCTTAATGAGTTTAAATATAATATTGTCTTCTAGACAATATCCACACGCAAATAAATCTCCATCATAATTATTGATACATTATTTTACAAAAATGGTGAGAACTACTAAACAACTCTCTCTAGAACTTTCATTCCATACCCACAGCTAGTACTTCGCTACATTCTCGCCTCCCGAGAAGAAAATGGAACAACAAGGAAAAGGGTGAGCTCAACTAGCCCAAAAAGAATGTTATGACTAAGATAATATACAACAAATTATCGTTAGTCTCCAGCGAGGAAAAATCGATAGAATACAACAGAATAACAAGTTTCGAGATCAATATTCGCATGAAATAATAATTCATGAAGAGTTACGTAGAGAATGAAATCTACTATAATCTATGAATTTAACGGTCCATCATCAATATTTTATCCTGTAACATCAATCAATATTCATCTCAAATCAAATATTCATCTTTGCACTTCTGAGCCAAAGATATTCATCAATCGATGTCATGTTCATCTCAACACTGCTCATCTTTGCACTAAAGGCCAAAGATATTCATCGATCGGTCATGTTCATTTAAACACCTTTCATCTTTGCACTACAAAGCCAAAGATATTCTTCAAATCATTCATCTTTGCACTACTGGGCCAAAGATATTCAATAATATCATCATTTAAGATCGAGGATGATGAAAATATTTTTAAAGAACGAATCCAAAGAAACAAAATGACAAGGATTAAGGATTAAGGATTCGTATTTGGGTTTTATCCACGTCCAAAAATACCTCAAAAATAATCATAGTGGTGTAAAATTCAAGAATGATCAAAACATGGATACAATCAAAGCTAGTATCCGAATAGATGTTTTGGACGAAAAGAAGAAATTTTATTTTTCGATGAATAGTCAGATATCGTGAATAGTCTTGGTATCGTGAATAGTCTTGAGTATCGTGAATAGTAATTAGACACCAAAAGATAGAAATTCCACAAAAAAACATTTTCACGCTTCATGAATAGTACTTTCGTGAATAGTAACTCGTGAATAGTAACTCATGAATAGTAACTCGTGAATAAGAACTCATGAATAGTAACCCCATATGACATGAAAAAAATTCCAAATTTGATAAAAACTTCGGATCAACATTTCAAAGATAATGATATTGAAGAAATAATATCATTACGAAAAAAAATAATATCCCTTACCTCAAAGAATCGAGATTTCTTGGAAGGAAAGGTCTCAAGTGATCTTTGAATGAAACTTGTCTTGAATAGCAACTCTCAAAGTATCTAAATACTCACAAAATACGCTCAATAATATAGAGAGAGAAGAGAAAACTTTGTTTACGGTGTGATTTTCAATTCTAACTTAGCCCTCTCTATTTATAGGAAAATGTTAGCCCGCCAAAAGCAGACTTGACTTCCACTTGCACGATGGCTTTACCTCGCTACTATTGCCACCCACCACATTTGAAATAAAATTCAGCACATTTCTTCACCAACCACAAGTGGGGCCCACTCAATTCTAGAATTTTCCACCAAAATCAATTATAAACCTAATTTCCGAATCCGACACCTCTTAAAATTCACAACAAATCATTCGTGCATTTTTAACGATTCAAAATTTGTGGACATATACTCAACTTATATATGTATAACATATCCAAAAATTACAACGATCCAACTATCGGAATTAAATATTATAACTCACACAATAAAAGTCAGTAATAACACCGATTTGATCTTTTAATACCTCCAATCCGACAAAATACAAATAAAACATCTCAAAGATTAATTCCTTCATTAATAACCACATAAATAAATCCATCATTTATATTCATATAAAATAAATATTTCCTTATCATATGAATCAATAATTAATTATTCACAAATAATATTACAAAATCACATTTATAATGACCAGTGTTCCTCGGAAAGAGGGGCTTTCCAATAAGGATCTCTCTTACTTACTGGCGCATGAATTAGGTGACCAAACCTCTCCTTGATGTAACTTTCTAGACATTGCCAATAATGTTATCTAATAATATTATTCAAATAATATGAATTATTGATCCGATAATGGGAAATATTTGTGCAAGGACAATTATTGAAACAATAATAATATAAAATATCAACGCAACAATTATTGAATCAATAAAATAAAATATTGAACGAAGAACTATTGTGAAAATTATTGAGTAGTGCCTTCTTTACGTAAGGATCAATAATTCAACAATCTTTGTGCAATACCGGTAATGCTTCTTGTGCAACCACGCGTATTCATCGTATTTTAACCACCGGTATTCCAACGATCTTAATTGGTAACAACTTCGCCATTATTTTTAACCACTTATATTTGTGTTTTCCTCATCCAATCGCTTTCAGTTATGGGGCCCACACATGGTCGCTTGTGTTATGCGAATATTCCCAAAGCGATGCGAATATTCCACGACCAAACGAATATTCCCGAAGCGATCTTTAATATTCCACGACCAAACGAATATTCCCAAACAAAATGAATATTTTATAACCACTTGCTTATTTTGAAATATTTATGTATTTAATCCTTAACTATCCACATTAATCAAATCAACCCTTACTATTTCAAAATAATAAATAAAGGAAATTCCTTTTATTTAAAAATTTCGGTCTTACAACCTCCCTCCTTATGAAATTTCGTCCTCGAAATTGACGTCGTACTGGTGTGTTTCAAAAGGTGAGGATACCTCGCTTTCATTTTAGCTTTCCAATTCCCGGTCATTTCCTCTATAGCATGATTCCTCCACAAAACTTTAACTTGTGGTATGACCTTTCTCACAGTAGGACATGCTCCTTCCTATCCAAGATCTTGGACAATACCTCCTCATACGTTAAGTCTTCTACTATCTCGTCCGGGTTCTAACTCAATAACGTGGTTGGTCTTTCACATATTTACGAAATACGGATATGTGAAACACATTATGAACACGAGACATACTTGGAGGTAACGCAAGTCTATAGGCTACATTTCCTACTTTGGTCAAGAATTTGAAATGGACCAATAAATCGTGGATTTGAGCTTTCCTCTTCCCAAATCTTGTAACTCCCTCATGACAATACACGATCCCCTACATTAAATTCCACATCCTTTCGATGAAGATCCGCGATAACTCTTTTGTCGATCTTGTGCCGTTTGTATCGTTGTCCGAATCATTAGTCATATCGTATTAACTCGTGTCCCAACAATGTTGCTTCTTCACCCACCTCATCCCAACATATTGGAGAACGACATTTTTGTCCATATAATGCTTCGAATGGAACCATGCCTATATTTGTTTAATAACTATTGTTGTATGAGAATTCCACCAATGGCAAGTACTTATCCCAACTTCCTTTGAAATCTAGGACACAGAGTTTTAATATATCTTCAAGAGTTTGAGTAGTCCTTTCTGATTGCCCATCCGTTTGAGGATGGTAAGCCAAACTAAATCGCAAATCCGTGCCCATAGCTTTTTTTTTTTTTTTGCAAGTTAACCCAAAATCTTGAAGTGAATCTTGGGTCACGATCCGAAACTATGGATACAGGCATGCCATGCAACCTCACAATCTCATTTACGTACATACTAGCAAGACGTTCAAGTGAATAAGTCTCCCGTATCGGCAAGAAATGAGCAGACTTGGTTAATCTATCAACAATAACCCAAATAGCATTGATGCCTTGAGAAACCGTAGGAAGACCCGTAACGAAATCCATAGTAATGTGTTCCCACTTCCATTCCGGAATCTCAAGTGGTTGCAACGGACCCTTAGGTACAAGATGCTCCGCCTTTTACACGCCGTGAAGTTAAACACATCGAGATAAACTTTGCAATCTCTCTCTTCATATTGTTCCACCAAAATGTATGTCGAAGATCACGATACATTTTAGTACTTCCAGGATGGATTGCAAATGGCGTATTGTGTGCCTCCATCATAATCTTGTACTTCAAATCAGAGTCGTTAGGAACACAAAGTCTAGAGTGGACTCGAAGTATTCCTTCTTCATCAATTCTCGCCCTAATAGCTCCTTCTTGTACTTTCCTCTTCATACGCATCAGCTCCGGGTCGGTGGCTTGAGCAGCTTTAACTAAAGTCGATTATACTCGTATATCATCACGTGGGTACCTAGAGTTTTCATCTCCATCTCTATTATTTATAAATTATACGAAATTAGTCTTTGACAATATCGTACTCGTACTTGTATACGATCTTCTACTCAACACGTCACCACCACGCTCGCTTTTCCAGGATGGCATGGTCGAAACATGTCTTTGAAATGAGTCTCCTCTTGAGTTCTTCGAAGCTCTTCCCACATTCCTTGCTCCATTCGAATTTTGTATCTCTACGAGTCAGCTGCGATAATGGAATAGCGATTCGAGAATATCCTTCAACGAATCTCCGATAATAACCAACTAAGCCTAAAAACTACGCATTTCGATTACGACTTAGGTTGTTCTCAATCGTGACTCATATCCCAACCTTGGATAAAGACGTCACAATGACACCTATCGATTTACTATCGCATCTAATATGACGTCCCTTACAGAGAGTCGGCGGTGCATTCCACAAAGGAAGTCACAAGATAAAGGCTCGGTACCAAATTCTATAGTTGAATTTTTAACTCACGAAGTTCAATAGAGCCATTCGATGTGAGATTTTAGAAATGAGTTTTGTACCGGGTTCAAATTCGATACAAAATTTAATATCGAACTTTGGGAGTAAGCCAAGAAATTCTTCGTAAAATACGTCAGAAAAATCAATAACAACAAGAATATTATTCAAATCGGCGTGTCTTTATTCAAATCCATAACATGGACTAAGAAAACTTGACATCCGTAATAAACGAATGACTTCATGGCTTGATATGAAAATGTTTGATTACAATGGTTTGATTGCTTGAATTCAATAACAGTTGCTTAGGAATATGAAAACTAACAACCTTACAAAAGCAATCAATTTGGCATGATGAGTAGTTAACCTTAAAATCACATCAAAAGCAAATATCTCTATAGAAATAAGGTTAACGAGTAATGTGATAGTGCCAACTGAATCAAACAAGATTTCTAAACAACAGATGTAATGAAAGTTTCTCCTAACTGATTCTCCATAAATAGGTCAAAGTCTAATTTCTCCGTTAGTCAAGTTCAAACGTTGAGCGCAAAGCAAGAGAGATAAAAGAATGGGTAGAACCCCAGTATCTAGTAAGGTATAAACTTCAAAGAATTTATAATTAACTAACCCGTGCTAACTTCGTCGGACTCTCGCATTTTGACCGGTCACGACAAACGCTCTTCCAAGAACCGTTGACTTTGACTTTTCTGGGACATCCTTTTTGAGTCACCATTCACGCTGGACTGGGTTTCGATATCGTACAATCTCGAGCGATATGTCCTTCTTTTCCACAATTATAGCATACCTTGGAAGGCTTTGAACAGTTTGACCTTATATGTCCCTCCTCTCCACATCCAGTAGCATCTAACTGGCGATCGTTCTCTTCCCTAGAATTTGTTGATGGTGCCGATGTTAACTTAAGACGCCTTCCGTCATCGTTAAATCTTCTCTTTTAGATTGGACATCTCTTTCCATAATATCAACGCGTCGTGCGACTTTTTACCCATGCATCACTCATTCTCACTCGTTCGATTTATTTCTTCTTTTCCAGATTCCAATTCGGCTTTATCATCTTATACTCGCTAAAGAGTGCTTCGCTCGACATCACGTGTCGGGTAACACAAGCTTGAATCGTTGCATCCTTTTGCTCCACGATCGCCTGCAATTCTTTAGCTTCGCTTCTTCTAACTCATGAATACGATTTTGCAATTCTATATTTCGATCATAAAATACCTCTAATAAACTCTCTTCAGTACCTCTTCTTCCTCTTCTTCCTCACTCTCTTTTGTTACCTCTGCGATTATCTCTCGGTGCAACTATCAATTCTTCACTCACCACATGGATATCTCTAATTCCTTCTTCACTTTGACATCACATTATCCGGTTGGCGATTAGAGGTGTCTCCACGATCTCATTCACTCCATTGTTAACGTTCTCGGCGACCATTCTAAAAAAAACTATCATAAAACAAGGGTTAATTAAATAAATTAACAAATCACATAATACCCCTATAATATGATCAACCAACAAATAAGCTTAGGTAGGACACACTAGCGAAGGATTTACTCGTCTCTCCCTCCTAGTTTTATTCCCCGATCTCCGCCAGAGATCATATCCCTAAGCTCGATACCAATCATGGCGCCCCAAAATAGGTATACACACACCCATTTTGAGTCGCCAAATACATGGTACAAAAACAACAAACTACAACTTCATTAATACAAATGTCGTGTGAAATACGACAATATATACTTGTGAGTTTAAATATAATATTGTCTTCTGACAATATCCACACGCAAATAAATCCCCATCATAATTATTGATACATTATTTTACAAAATGGTGAGGACTACTAAACAACTCTCTCTAGAACCTTCATTCCATACCCCGACTAAGTAGTACTCGCTACATTCTCGCCTCCTCGAGAAGAAAATGGAACAACAAGGAAAAGGGTGAGCTCAACTAGCCCAATAAAGAATGTTATGACTAAGATAATATACAACAAATTATCGTTAGTCTCCAACAGGAAAATACGATAGAATACAATGACAACAAGTTTTAGATCAATATTCGCGAATGAAATAATAATTCATAGAAGAGTTACGTAGAGAATGAAATCTACTATAATCTATGAATTTAACGATCCATCATCAATATTTTATCCTCAGAACATCAATCAATATTCATCTCAAATCAAATATTCATCTTTGCACTACTGAGCCAAAGATATTCATCAATCGGTCATGTTCATCTCAACACTGCTCATCTTTGCACTAAAGGCCAAAGATATTCATCGATCGGTCATGTTCATTTAAACACTGCTCATCTTCGCACTACGTGCCAAAGATATTCTTGAAATCATTCATCTTTTCTGCTACAGCCAAAGATATTCAATAATATCATCATTTAAGGTCGAGGATGATGAAAATATTTTTAAAGAACGAATCCAATTGAAACAAAATGACAAGGATTAAGGATTAAGGATTAGTACTTGGTTTTATCCACGTCCAAAAATACCTCAAAAATAATCATAGTGGTGTAAAATTCAAGAATGATCAAAACATGGATACAATCAAAGCTAGTATCCGAGATAGATGTTTTGAACGAAAAGAAGAAATTTTATTTTTATGAATAATAGTCTTAGTATCGTGAATAGTCTCAGATCGTGAATAGTCAAGATATCGTGAATAGTAATTCCGACACCAAAAGATAGAAATTCCACTAAAAAACATTTTCACGCTTCATGAATAGTACTCGTGAATAAGTAACTCGTGAATAGTAACTCATGAATAGTAACTCGTGAATAGAAACTCATGAATAGTAACCCCGAAATGAAAAAGTTCCAAATTTGATAAAAACTTCAAATCAACATTTCAAAGATAATGATATTGAAGAAATAATATCATTACGAAAAAAAAATAATATCCCTTACCTCAAAGAATCAATTACTTGGGAAGGAAGGAAAGGAAGTGATCTTTGAATGAAACTTGTCTTGAATAAAGAACTCTCAAAGTATCTAAATACTCACAAAATACGCTCGATAATATAGAGAGAAAGAGAAAAACTTTGTTTCGGTGTGATTTTCAATTCTAACTTAAATTTCTATTTATAGGAAAATGTTAGCCTACAAAGCGGACTTGACCTTACTTTGATGGCTTTACACACTACTATTGCCACCCACCACATTTGAAATAAAATTCAGCACATTTCTTCACCAACCACAAGTGGGGCCCACTCAATTCTAGAATTTTCCACCAAAATCAATTATAAACCTAATTTCCGAATCAAACACCTCTTAAAATTCACAACAAATCATTCGTGCATTTTAACGGTTCAAAATTTGTGGACATATACTCAACTTATATATGTATAACATATCCAAAAATTACAACGATCCAACGGTTTGATTAAATATTATAACTCACACAATAAAGTCAGTAATAACACCGATTTGATCTTTTAATACCTCCAATCCGAATAAAATACAAATAAAAACATCTCAAAGATTAATTCCTTCATTAATAACCACATAAATAAATCCATCATTTATATTCATATAAAATAAATATTTCCTTATCATATGAATCAATAATTAATTATTCACAAATAATATTACAAAATCACATTTATGACAACCAAAATTTCCCAGAAAGAGGGGCTTTCCAATAAGGATCTCTCATTCTTGGGCGCCGCAATTAGGTGACCAAACCTCTCCTTGCAGACAGAACTTTCTAGACGTTGCCAATAATGTTTCCTAATAATATTATTCAAATAATATGAATTATTGATCCGATAATGGGAAATATCTTGTCAAGGACAATTATTGAAACAATAATAATATAAAATATCAACGCAACAATTATTGAATCAATAAAATAAAATATTGAATAAGAATTCTCGTGAAAATTATTGAGTAGTGCCTTCTACGTAAGGATCAATAATTCAACAATCTTGTGCAATACCGTGTGCTACAATGCAACCAACCGCCGTACATCGTATTTTAACCACCGGGTATTCCAACGGTCTTAATTGGTAAATAACTACGCCGTTATTTTTAACCAACTTATATTTGTCGTTTTCCTCATCCAATCGCTTTCATGGGGCCCACACATGGTCAAGCATTTGTATGAATATTCCCACGCATTCTGAATATTCCACGACCAAACGAATATTCCCCGACAAAGATTTAATATTCCACGACCAAAACGAATATTGTGACGCCCCAAAATTAGGTATACGCCACCCATCTTGGGTCGCCACTTACATGGTACATAGATTCAAATACGACTTACTAATATAATCGTAGGTATAATACGACATAAACCGTGAGTTTGAATACAAATATTGTCTACTAGATATTATACAAACTCAAAAGGAGTCCTCATTACAACTATTATCACACTATTTCACGTAATAGTGAGGACTACTAATGCTATCCTCTGGACCATTACTTCGCTCCCCGACTTCGTCCCGGCTATGTTCACATTTCACGAAGAGAACGGTGAAAGAAAGGGTGAGCTCAACTAGCCCAAAGAAGAAATATTATGACTAAGATAATGCGAAATAAATTATCATTAGCCTTCAACAAAGTGTTAAACCGATAAAATACAATAGACAACCCGGTTTAATCTGCGGTGAATAAGCAATCCATTAAAAGAGTCAAGTAGAGAATAAAGTCTACTATCTTTTAGGTTTTAAAAGGTTTTCATCAATTTTTATCACCGAGACTCAACAATAAATAAACCACCACATCTAATCATCCCCGTACCCTACGGTCAAGGATTTTCATCAAATTATCAATGGTCATGACTATACCGAATCACCCCTCGGTCATAATCATACCAAAAACTATCCATCATTGCATTACATGTGCCATGAGGACTTTTGTCACATCATTTATATCAAGTCATGATTATACCGAATGATCCCTCGATCATAATCATACTAAGTTCATCTATGCATGCAACGTAAGCCAAAGATAACATAATATAACATGAGGATGATGACAATGACATAGTAATTCAATAAAACAAGTTCAAGAATTATTTAATCCATGAATTATTAACGTCCAAATTGTCAACATGATCATTATTTGTAGAGTAAAATTCAAGAATGATCAGAAGAATATTTCCATGAAAAGATATTGGATGAAACGCAAATATTAAGGATATTCTACTAATTTCATGGAGTATAGAAGTCAAAGTTTTAACCAACTAGGTATAATAAAGAATGGAATAACAAAAGAAATCACCATGCATGCGGTGCTTCAGATGTATGAGTTATTCCAATGTAATAATAATAACGGAACCGGTCGTCGTGAAATTCACAATCGGCAGGATGTTCCAACAGAATAATAAAGATGGAACCGGATCCGGTGTAAAACACACGATAGGATATTCCAACCTGAATGATAAAGATTTTAACGAAGTCCGGTGTAAAACACACGCATGAGATGTTCCAATGAGAATAATAAAGATTTTAACCGTGTCCGGTGTAAAACACATGAATGTGATGTTCCAATGTAATAATAGAAGAATGTCACCAAGTATAGGGTAAACCACAGCGTATAAAGTTATTCCAATGTAATAATAAGTAATGGAATAACATAAGGATTTCACCAAGTATAGGGTATCTGCCGTGTCACAGGTTATGTATAGGGTATGCCACTTTTACAAAAGTTATTCCAATGTAATAATAATGAATGGAATAATGTAAGTTCTCTTCAAGAAGAAAGAATAACACCCTCTACAGATACAACAAATAATATCCCTTACCGTAAAAAAACCGAATATAGAAATAGTGAAGTAGCGAGAATACTCTTCTTCTTTCTATAATTTTCTCTCTTTATAGCTTCTCTCATAATTTCTCTCTAGAGTTTCAATGAATTCGTAAAGAAAATAATGAAGGAATGAGCTTCTATTTATAGGAAAATGGAATGCATAAGAATTAATCCATGAACGGTCCAGATTGATTTACTTTAATCGGCGGTCCATATTTAAAGAAAAATCTTTTAAATAAAATATAATATATTCTATTTATATAAAAACATTTTACTATGCAAACACTATGCAATACTATGCAAAACAATATGCAAAACACTATGCAACACTATGCATAATAAAATATAATATATTCTATTTATAGAATAACTTTAATAAAGTATTCTATTTTATATAAAAAGATGTTTCGCATTTTATTACGTTAATAATACGAATAAAACAAAGCGTCATTATCGTTATAATAATTCATATTATTAATCGACAATAATGGAATCAAACTGAGTGACTTCTCACATAAGCATCAATAATCAATACCGTGTGCTACTATGCAACCACACGTATTCTCGTACTTTTACTACCGAAAGTAGTTCAACAAGAACTACCAGTAAAACTTCCGCCGTTATTTTAATAAAATATTTTTGTCGCTTTTCTCAATCCGACAATAATTACATTGCTGGGGTCCACCAATGATTGAGTAGTTGTATTTAATATTCCCTCGCTAAATCGAATATTCCCCTACCAATCGAATATAATATAACCACTGCATACTTTGCAAAATTTATAAATATTACCCACAACTATAATATTATCTCAAATTCACACCATAATATAAAAATTATTTTGACAAAATTTAAATCTTTATTGATAAAATCTGGGGTCTCACAATCTCCCTCCTTATGGAATTTCTCGCCAAATTAGGTACGATGACTGATATGATAAAGAGATGAGGATACCTTGAAAATATTAAATTCATCTTCAAATCGCCAAAGCTATTCATTAACTATTCATCTTTGCACTACAGTGCAAAAGATATACAACTCAGAAAACCAATAATCTTTGAGACTCGACAAATAGTATCACAACCATGAATTATCCATGCACCTTCGGCTAAGGATATTCGTGTTTTCAATTACTGGCCATGATTATACCGAATAATCTGTGGTCATAATCATACCAAGTCTATCAATGTACTACTACCAAAGATGACTTTTACCACATCCATGAATTAATATTTCATTCACGAGACTCACCAATAATTAATCCATATCATCGATCATCATCCCCGCATTCTACGTGCCAAGGATATTCATTAAGATCACGACCACGAATTATCCATGCATTACTACCAAAGATAATCGTGTTATTCATTAAGTATCCACGACCACCAAATATCCATAATCCACCATTAAATTATCCAATTGCATTCACTAATTATCCATCCAGATAATTGTGTATTCATTAGTATCACGACCACAAATTATCCATGCACTACTACCAAAGATAATCGTGTATTCATTAAGATCACGACCACAAATTATCCATGCACTACTACCAAAGATAATTGTGTATTCATTAAGATCACGACCACAAATTATCCATGCACTACTACCAAAGATAATTGTGTATTCATTAAGATCACGACCACAAATTATCCATGCACTACTACCAAAGATAATTGTATTCATTATTCATTAGTATCGCGACCACAAATTATCCATGCACTACTACCAAAGATAATTGTGTATTCATTAGTATCACGACCACAAATTATCCATGCACTACTACCAAAGATAATTGTGTTTTCAATTACTACTTATGATTATACCCTAATAATCCGTGGTCATAATCATACCAAGTCCATCTATGCACTACTGTGCCACGTAGATGACTTCAAACATAATATAAAACACGAGGATAATGATATAAAGAATCAATCAAATGAGATAAAGGATAAATATTAAACATTTATAATATAATTTATCCAGATTCAAGAATATCCCCATGTTATCAATCACTTAATAATCTCATAATCTAATAACATTAATATTATAACAATATTTTAATCACTTCTTAAATTTATAAACAATTTATCTCAATTGTTTACGCTTTTACCATATAATGCATTTAATCATTCAAAATGCCATACTCATAAGATATCATCACCAATTATCAAATCTCTCAAAAAAATAAACATATACTCTATATAAGATTCTCTACCCATAAATCCTATTTTCAACTTTGTTACTTCACATAACATATTTAACTCATATGTTCAGAATTAAACTATTTTCATGAAAAATACCAAATCAGTCCCAAAAATATTTCTTTTCTGGGATTTAGCATAATATAGTCCCATAATGAAAATATATTTTCTCTAATTTTAAAATTCATTTACTATTTTTCAAAAATCAATTTCTAATTAATTCCTTAAGAAATTAGCTACCTCAAGTTTAACTCCAAAAATTCCCAAATCTTGGCAGGACCTTACACATGTTAACGTGAGCTTCTAGTTTAAATTTCATGGTCATCGGAGTTATAGAACTCGGTTATAGCGTTTTTTGGGAAAAACTAAATATTGAAATAGTCATAACTTGCTCATTTTAAGTCGAAATGAGCTCATTTTTGGACAGGAGATACTTTATACCATATACCTTCATGTCCCAAAAGGCCAGAATTTTTCTCATAATTTAAGTGGCCGAAACAGCCCCTTAAAGTTTCTGGGCAGTAGCATTTTCAAATTTACAGCTTTGGCCTCCTTTGCTAAAATCAGTCCACACAAAAATCTACAACACCTTTTCCAGTAATTCCACTTGGATTAGTTAGGTAACTCATAGATCTAACTCTAGGACTTGACCACATTCAAAAATTCAAAATATAATAAGAGATATGGTCAATTGAATTTCATGTTACGCTTTTTCACCAAAATCTGATTTTCAACTCTTTGTGATTTCTAAGAAACTTTCATGTTTTTACATACTAACCAACATAACTCATCATAAAACTTACTAATACCACGAATACCCATGATTTTCATTATTCCAATGCTTTTATTATGACTTTCATCATAAACCACGTAAACTGCTCATTTTAGTTGAAGAAATATTTGAGGGTTTAAGAAATGGGTTTTGTCTCGGGATCAATACAAAATTCGATTTCACGCCTAGGGTAGGCTAGAAATCTTCAAGAATACGTCAAGAAATTTATTAATGATAGAAATATCATTCAAAATCGCTACTCTTATCCAAGACTTGGATAAGACGTTACATTGATACCAACTGTGACTTCTATCCCTTAACCTAGATAGCCCTCACAATGATACCTATAAACTTGCCATCTTCATTCACGATGTCGCCACAGAAAGTCCGCTTCGCAGCATTCCACACAAGGAAGTCAACAACGAAAGGATCGGGCTCTTTACTTATGGCTTGATATAACAAAGATTAACTTTAGGGTTTGGTTACTTTGAATTAGATAACAGTCAAGGTTAGGAATATGAAAGCTAACAACCTTACAAAAAAGAATAATAAGTAGTTAATCAATCGTTTTCAAAAATTACCTCAAAGGCAAGAATTTTTAAAGATATAAGATCGTGAAAGTGTTTATTTGAAACAACAAGATTAATAAACAATGGGAGGTAACGAAGGTTTCTCCCAACGAAGTTTCAATAGATAAATCAAAGTCTAATTTTTTTCTGAGTCAAATTTAAACATTGAACACAACTAGGTAGAATAAAAGAGTGGGTAGAACTTGTATTGAATAAAGTATAGACTTCGCAATAATTAATTTACCCGTAATAACTTCGCTCGGTTTCTCGTAAACGCCTCGCTTAAATTTCCGAGTTTGACTTTACTATAGGTACATTCCACCCTTAAGTGCTTCTTCACATTCCCGATCCATGATTTGAATCATTATTCTCCGATCCATATCGAATTCGGGTTGACCGCTATGCATGTGGTAATTCAAATTCTATGTTGGGTTCTCCCAATTGTCGTCCAAAAAGCAAAGTCCATTTCATCTATTTTGGCTTTATTGATCTGACGCCTTTTTCTACACTATCAACGCGTTAGGCGCCTTTTTACCCATGCATCGCCTATTCTCCTTCGCTCGCTTGTTTCTTCTTTCAAATTGATCTTTGATTTTTAAATTCTCGATTCCAACTTTAATATCTTACACCGCCAAAGCGTGATTTTGTTCGAGCATCACATATCGGGTAACCCAATTTTGAATTGTTGTATCCCTTTGTTCCACGACCGTTTGCCGTTCTTCAACCCGTTTCTTCTAGCTCACGAACACGATTTTGTAATTCTAAGTTTTGATCATAAATTTCTTCTAACCAATTCTCTTCAGTTCCTCTTCTTCCTCTTCTTCTTCCTCACTTTCACCGCTACTACTTACAACTAGCTAGCTCGGGTGCAACAATTAGTTCTTCATTTACTACGTGGATATCTCTAATTTGTTCCTCGTCTGACAATCGCATTAACTCGATTAGTGATTAAAGGTGTCACAACTGGCCACATTCACTCCATTGTGAATATTTTCAAATGCCATTTCCAAACACCGCCACAACACAAGGGTTAATTAATATATCAAATATTATCCCTATACTCCTGACCACCAATTAAATACCAAATAAACTTAGGTAGGTCATACTAGCGAAAGAAATTTCCGCCTCTCCCTCCTAGTTCTTATCTCACATCTTAACCAGGATCATATCCCTAAGCTCGATACCAACCGCGACGCCCCAAAATTAGGTATACGCCACCCATCTTGGGTCGCCACTTACATGGTACATAGATTCAAATACGACTTACTAATATAATCGTAGTATAATAATACGACATAAACCGCTGAGTTTGAATACAAATATTGTCTACTAGATATTATACAAACTCAAAAGGAGTCCTCATTACAACTATTATCACACTATTTCACGTAATAGTGAGGACTACTAATGCTATCCTCTCGACCATTACTTCGCTTCCCGACTCGTCCCATTTATGTTCACATTTCCTAAGAGAATAAAGGAAAGAAAGGGTGAGCTCAACTAACCCAAGAAGAAATATTATGACTAAGATAATGCGTAATAAATTATCATTAGCCTTCAACAAAGTGTTAAACCGATAAAATACAATAGACAACCAGCTTTAATCTGCAATGGAATAAGTAATCCATTAAAAGAGTCAAGAGAGAATAAAGTCTACTATCTTTTAGGTTTTAAAAGGTTTTCATCAATTTTATCACGAGACTCAAATTTTAATAAATAAACCACCACATCTAATCATCCCTCGCACTACTACCAAGGATTTTCATCAAATTATCAATGGTCACGACTATACCGAATCACCCTCGGTCATAATCATACCAAAACTATCCATCATCGCATTACAGCCCATCGAGGACTTTTGTCACATCATTTATATCAAGTCACGATTATACCGAATGATCCTCGATCATAATCATACTAAGTTCATCTACGCACGTAAGCCAAAAGATAACATAATATAACATGAGGATGATGACAATGACATAGTAATTCAATAAAACAAGTTCAAGAATTATTTAATCCATGAATTATTAACGTCCAAATTGTCAACACGATATCGCTTTCAGAGAGTAAAATTCAAGAATGATCGTAAGAATATTTCCATGAAAAGATATTGATGAAACGCAAATATCAAGGATATTCTACTAATTTCATGGAGTATAGAAGTCAAAGTTTTAACCAACTAGGTATAATAAAGAATGGAATAACAAAAGAAATCACCATGCATGCAGATTTCGATGTATGTGTTATTCCAATGTAATAATAATAACTAACCAGTCAAGTGAAATTCACAATCGGCAGATGTTCCAACAGTAATAATAAAGATGGAACTGCATCCTGTAAAACACACGATAGATATTCCAATGTAATGATAAAGATTTTAACCAGTCCTGTAAAAACACATGCATGTGATGTTCCAATATAATAATAAAATTTTAACCAGTCCTGTAAAACACATGCATGTGATGTTCCAATGTAATAATAGAAGAATGTCACCAAGTATAGGTAAATCACAGATACAAAAGTTATTCCAATGTAATAATAAGCAATGGAATAACATAAGGATTTCACCAAGTATAGGTATGCCACAGATACAAAAGTTATGTATAGGGTATGCCACTTTTACAAAAGTTATTCCAATGTAATAATAATGAATGGAATAATGTAAGTTCTCTTCAAGAAGAAAGAATAACACTCCTTACGCATACAACAAATAATATCCCTTACCGTAAAAAGAACCGAATATAGAAATAAATAAGTAATAGTATACTCTTCTTCTTTCTATAATTTTCTCTTATAGCTTCTCTCTATAATTTCTCTCTGTAGTTTCAATGAATTCGTAAGAAAATAATGAAGGAATGAGCTTTTATTTATAGGAAAATGGAATGCATAAGAATTAATCCATGAACTATCTGTATTGATTTACTTTTAATCTGACGGTCCATATTTAAAGAAAAATCTTTTAAATAAAATATAATATATTCTATTTATATAAAAACATTTTACTATGCAAACACTATGCAATACTATGCAAAACAATACGCAAAACACTATGCAACACTATGCATAATAAAATATAATATATTCTATTTATGTAATAACTTTAATAAAGTATTCTATTTTATATAAAGATGTTTCGCTTTTATTACGTTAATAATACTTAATAAAACAAAGCGCCATTATCGCTATAATAATTCATATTATTAATCGACAATAATAATGGAATCAAACCGAGTGACTTCTCACATAAAGATCAATAATCAATATCGTGCTGCTACTACGCAACCACACGTACATCGTATTTTTACTACCGAAGTAGTTCAACAAGAACTACGGTAAAACTTCCGCCATTATTTCAATAAAATATTTTTGTCGCTTTCAATCCGACAATAATTTCATTAGGGTCCACCAATGATTGAGCTGTTGTATTTAATATTCCCCGCTAAATCGAATATTCTCAACCAATCGAATATAATATAACCACTTGCATACTTTGCAAAATTTATAAATATTACCCACAACTATAATATTATCTCAAATTCACACCATAATATAAAAAATTATTTTGACAAAATTTAAATCTTTATCGATAAAATCTGGGTCTCACAAATATTCTCCGACAAAAAATGAATATTTTATAACCACTTGCTTATTTTGAAATATTTATGTATTTAACCCTTAACTATCCACATTAATCAAATCAACCCTTACTATTTCAAAATAATAAATAAAGGAAATTCCTTTTATTTAAAAATTTCGGTCTTACAATTGTCATCATCCTCATGTTATATTATGTTATCTTTGGCTTACGTGCATAGATGAACTTAGTATGATTATGACGAGTGGATCATTCTTTATATAATCACGACTTGATATAAATGATGTGACAAAAGTCCTCGAATGGTCTCAGAATGCAAATTGATGGATAGTTTTTGGTATGATTATGACCAGGGGTGATTCTAGGTATAGTCATGACCATTGATAATTTGATGAAAATCCTTGACCGTAGTACAGGATGATTAGATGTGGTGGTTTATTTATTAAGTCGAGTCTCAATGATAAAAATTGATGAAAACCTTTTAAAACCTAAAAGATAGTAGACTTTATTCTCTACTTGACTCTTTTAATGGATTGCTTATTCCTACCGCAGCTTAAACTGGGTTGTTCATTGTATTTTATCGCTTTAACATCATTGAAGGCTAATGATAATTTATTCTCGCATTATCTTAGTCATAATATTTCTTCGGGCTAGTTGAGCTCACCCTTTTCTTTCACCGTTCTCTTCGTGAAATGAGAACATACCGGACGAAGCTCGGGGAACAAGTAATGGTCCGAGGATAAGATTAGTAGTCCTCACTATTCTCGCGAAATAGTGTGATAATAGTTGTAATGAGGACTCCTTTTGAGTTTGTATAATATCTAGTAGACAATATTTGTATTCAAACTCACGCTTATGTCGTATTGTACACTTTACGCTTATATTAAGTAAGTTGTATTTGAATTTATGTACCATGTAAGTGGCGCACCCAAGATGGGTGACGATACCTAATTTTGGGGCGTCACCACAGGTATCAAAGCCATAAGTGTGAAGAGCCCCGAGCCTCACCGGTGACTTCCTATCGATGGGGAATGCACCAAAGCGCATTCTCCGTAGGGGGGGCCGCCGCCTTTCTATGGTGTCGACAGTACCAATGTGAGGTGTACGACATAAGTTGGTGTCCAGAGTCACAACAGGTATCGAGCTTAGGGATATGATCCTCGCTAAGATGTGAGAATAGTACTAGGAGGGAGAGACGGGGAATTCCTTCGCTAGTATGACCTACCTAAGTTTATTTGGTATTTGATTGGCTCACGAGTATAGTGATAATATGTTGCATGTTAATTAACCCTTGTTTTGTGACAAATGTTTGTATTTAGATGTTGTGAATAGGGCTCCTGCTATTGAGCGCGATAATGAGTCACCAACCAAAAGGTAACGACACAACAACACGATAATAATCATACCGGCATGAATTCGACCATCTAACAATGATGACCATCGTGGGAGAAATTATCATGCCAAGAATGGTAACCACTTCTGGTGGTAATCATGGCCAAGATAATAGAAGTGGAAATTTCAAGAAGAGAAGGTCATTTAGCTCGATTTTGTCGTGCACCAAAGTCAAGTCCAGTACGACTATGGCACCAAAGGCGGATACGATATAAAACAAAGTCGGTGGTTTCATGAAGAGCGTTTTTTCATGACTTCTTAAAAAGAAAGTGACTCGAACGGTTAGCACGGTTAGTTAATTATAAATTCTTGCAAGTCTATACCTTATAAGATACCTGGTTCTACCCATTCTTTTATCTCGCTTGCTTTGCGCTCAACATTTAAATTTGACTCGGAGAAGTTAGACTTTAACTTATTGGTTGAAACTTCGCTGGGAGAAACCTTCGTTACCTCCATTGTTTATTAATCTTGTTGTTTCAAATAAACACTTTCACGCTACTCGTCGATATTATCTCTTTGAAAATATTTGCCTTTGATGGTATTTTAGGAATCAATTGGTTAACTACTCATCATTCTTTTCGTAAGGTTGTTAGCTTTTATATTCATAACCAAACTACTAAAGTCAATTATCACATATCAAGCCATAAGTAAAGAGCCCCGAACCTTTCGTTGTTGACTTCCTTGTGTGGAATGCAATCGGGCCGACTTTCTCTCAGAAGGCGACATCGTGAATGAAGATGGCAAGTTTATAGGTATCATTGTGAGGTGCTATCTAGGTTAAGGGATAGAAGTCATGTTTGGTATCAATGTGACGTACTATCCAAGTCTTGGATGAGAGTCACAGCTTTGAATGATATTTCTATTATTAATAAATTTCCGGCGATTCTTGAAGACTTCTTAGCCTACTTAGAGAGCGTGAAATCGAATTTTGTATTGACCCCAAAGACAAAAACCCATTTCTTAAACCTCAAATATTTCTTCAACTAAATGAATAGTTTACGTGGTTTATGATGAAAGTCATAATAAAAGCATTGGACTAATGAAAATCATGGGTATTCGTGGTATTAGTAAGTTTTATGATGAGTTATGTTGGTTAGTATGTGAAAACATGAAAGTTTCTTAGAAATCACAAAGAGTTGAAAATCAGATTTTGGTGAAAAACGTAACATGAAACTCAATAGACCATATATCCTATTATATTTTGAATTTTTGAATGTGGTTAAGTCCTAGAGTTAGATCTATGAGTTACCTAACTAATCCAAGAGTAATTACTGGAAAAGGTGTTGTAGATTTTTGTGTGGACTGATTTTAGCAAAGGAGGCCAAAGCTGTAAATTTCAAAAATGCTACTGCCTAGAAACTTTAAGGGCTGTTTCACCACTTAAATTATGAGAAAAATTCTGGCCTTTTTGGGACATGAAGGTATATGGTATAAAGTATCTCCTGTCCAAAAATGAGCTCATTCTAACTTAAAATGAGCAAGTTATGACTATTTCAATATTTAGGTTTTTCCGATTTAAAACGCTATAACCGTAGTTCTATAACTCCGATGACCATGAAATTTAAACTAGAAGCTCACGTTAACATGTGTAAGGTCTTGCCAAGATTTGGGAATTTTTGGAGTTAAACTTGAGGTAGCTAATTTCTTAAGGAATTAATTAGAAATTGATTTTTAAAAAATAGTAAATGAATTTTAAAAATTCCGAGAAAAATATATTTTCATTATGGGACTATGTTATGCTAAATCCCAGAAAAGAAATATTTTTGGGACTGATTTGGTATTTTTCATGAAAATAGTTTAGTTACGAACATATGAGTTAAATATGTTATGTGAAGTAACAAAGTTGAAAATAGGATTTTATGGCTAGAGAATCCTATATAGAATATATGCATATTTTTGATGAGGGATTTGATAATTGGTGATGATATTTTATGAGTATGGCATTTTTGAATGATTAAATGCATTATATGGTAAAGCGTAAACAATTAAGATAAATTATTTATAAATTTAAGAAGTGATTAAAATATTATTATAATATTAATGTTATTAGATTATGAGATTATTAAGTGATTGATAACATGGGGATATTCTTGAATCCTGGATAAATTATATTATAAATGTTTAATATTTATCCTTTATCTCATTTGATTGATTCTTTATATCATTATCCTCATTTTTATATTATGTTGAAAGTCATCTCGTGGCCAGAAGTGGTATATAGATGGACTTGGTATGATTATGACCACGATTATTCGGTAGATAATCATAACCAGAATTGAATACACAATTATCTTTGTCAGTAGTGCATGGATAATTTGTGGTCGTGATACTTAATGAATACACAATTATCTTTGGTCAGTAGTGGATGGATAATTTGTGGTCGTGATACTAATGAATACACAATTATCTTTGGTAGTGGTATGGATAATTTGTGGTCGTGATACTAATGAATACACAATTATCTTTGGCCGTAGTGCATGGATAATTTGTGGTCGTGATACTAATGAATGCACAATTATCTTTGGCCGTAGTGCATGGATAATTTGTGGTCGTGATACTAATGAATACACGATTATCTTTGGCCGTAGTGCATGGATAATTTGTGGTCGTGATACTAATGAATACACGATTATCTTTGGCCGTAGTGCATGGATAATTCGTGGTCGTGATACTAATGAATACACAATTATCTTCGGGCCGTAGTGTATGGATAATTTGTGGTCGTGATACTAATGAATACACAATTATCTTTGGTCGTAGTGCATGGATAATTTGTGGTCGTGATACTAATGAATACACGATTATCTTCGGCCATAGTGCATGGATAATTTGTGGTCGTGATACTAATGAATACTCGATTATCTTCGGTAGTAGTGCGTGGATAATTCGTGGTCGTGATACTAATGAATATCCTCGCCCGTAGTGCGTGGATGATTCGATGATATGGATTAATTATCGAAATGAGTCTCAAAGAATGAAATATTAATTCATGGATGTGGTAAAAGTCATCTTTAGTCAGTAGTGCATTGATAGACTTGGTATGATTATGACCACGGATTATTCGGATAATCATGACCGTAGAATTGAAAACACGAATATCCTTAGCCAAGAAGAGGCATGGATAATTCATGGTTGTGATACTATTAAGCCACGCCTCAAAGATTATTGGTTTTACAAATTGTATATCTTTAGCTTTTGAAGTACAAAGATGAATTGCTAATGAATAGCTTTGGCAGATTTCAAAGATGAATTTAATATTTTTAAACGATAAAGGTATTCAAGGTATCCTCACCTCTTTATCATACCAGTATCGTACTTCTAATTTCGAGGGCTTAAATTCCATAAGGAGGGAGAGATTATGAGACCCCGATTTTATCAATAAAGATTTAAATTTTGTCAAAATAATTTTTTATATTATGGTGTGAATTTGAGATAATATTATAGTTGTGGGTAGTATTTATAAATTTTGCAAAGTATGCAAGTGGTTATATTATATTCGATTGGCTCTGGGAATATTCTTGGTTTAGCGGGGAATATTCGACAACTAACTCAATCATTGGTGGACCCCACAAATGTAATTATTATCTTGATTGAGAAAACGATAAAATATATTTTATCAAATAACGGTGGAAGTTTTACCGTGGTTACCGTTGAACTACTTCGGTAGTAAAAGAACGATGAATACGTGTGGTTGCATAAGAAGCACACCAGTATTGATTATCGATGCTTATGTGAGAAGTCACTCGGTTTGATTCCATTATCATTTATTAATAATATGAATTATTATAGCGATAATGACGCTTTGTTTTATTCAGATATTATTAACGTAATAAAATGTAAACATCTTTTATATAAAATAGAATACTTTATTAAAGTTATTCTATAAATAGAATATATTATATTTTATTATGCATAGTGTTGCATAGTGTTTTTGCATAGTGTTTGCATAGTAAAATGTTTTTATATAAATAGAATATATTATATTTTATTTAAAAGATTTTTCTTTAAATATGGACCGTCGATTAAAGTAAATCAATCTGACCGCTTCATGGATTAAGTTACTATAAATTCCATTTTCCTATAAATAAGCTCATTCCTTCATTATTTTCTTACGAATTCATTGAAACTCTAGAGAGAGAAATTATAGAGAGAAGCTATAAAGAGAAAATTATAGAAAGAAGAAGAGTATTCTGCTACTTCACTATTTCTATATTCAGTTCTTTTACTTGTAGGGGTGTTATTCTTTCTTCTTGAAGAGAACTTCATTATTCCATTCACTATTATTCTCATTGGAATAACTCAGTAAAAGTGATATACCCTATACATAACTCAGATATGCCAGATATCCTATACTTGGTGAAATCCTTATGTTATTCCATTGCTTATTATTCTTGGAATAACTCAGATACGCTGTGAATTCCTATACTTGGTGACATTCTTCTATTATTCTCGCTTGAACATCCTGCTCATGTGTTTTACACCGACCGGGTTCCGCTCTTTTATTATTATTCCATTGGAACATCCATGCTGTGTGGTTTTTATACCGACCGGTTCCGCTCTTTATCATTCTGTTGAATATCCTATCTGTGTGTTTTACACCTGATCCGGTTCCATCTTTATTATTCTGTTGGAACATCCCGCTTGTGAATTTCACCGACCCGGTTCCGTTATTATTATTCTGCTGAATAACCTCGCCTATGCGCAGCACCGCATGCATGGTGATTTCTTTTGTTATTCCATTCTTTATTATACCCAAATTGGTTAAAACTTTGACTTCTATACTCCATGAAATTAGTAGAATATCCTCGATATTTAAGTTTCATTCAAAGATCTTTTCATGGAAATATTCTTCCGATCATTCTTGAATTTTACTCACGAAACAAAGATCATGTTGACAATTTGGACGTTAATAATTCATGGATTAAATAATTCTTGAACTTGTTTTATTGAATTACTATGTCATTGTCATCATCCTCATGTTATATTATGTTATCTTTGGCTTACGTGCATAGATGAACTTAGTATGATTATGACCAGGATCATTCGGTATAATCACGACTTGATATAAATGATGTGACAAAAGTCCTCGGTGGTCTCAGAATGCGATGATGGATAGTTTTTGGTATGATTATGACCAGGGGTGATTCTTATAGTCACGACCATTGATAATTTGATGAAAATCCTTGATCGTGTAGTACGGGGATGATTAGATATGGTGGTTTATTTATTGTCGAGTCTCAAATGATAAAAATTGATGAAAACCTTTAAAACCTAAAATATAGTAGACTTTATTCTCTACTTGACTCTTTTAATGGATTGCTTATTCACCGCAGCTTAAACCGGTTGTCTATTGTATTTTATCGCTTTAACATCGTTGAAGGCTAATGATAATTTATTCGCATTATCTTAGTCATAATATTTCTTCTTCGGGCTAGTTGAGCTCACCTTTTTTTCACCGTTTCTTCTGTGAAATGAGAACATAGCATTTGAAGCCTGGGAACGGGGAGTAATGGTCCAGGAGGATAGCATTAGTAGTCCTCACTATTCGTGAAATAATAGTGTGATAATAGTTGTAATGAGGACTCCTTTTGAGTTTGTATAATATCTAGTAGATAATATTTGTATTCAAACTCACGCTTTATGTCGATTGCATACCTTACGCTTATATTAGTAAGTTGTATTTGAATTTATGTACCATGTAAGTGGCGACCCAAGATGGGTGACGTATACCTAATTTTGGGGGCGTCACAGCCTCGTTTATTCTTTCGCCCCCAAGGCTTCTTTTTATATGACCATCTATTGTCACGTTTATTCTGCTGGAATGACGTGCTATTAATATCTGACAATGGGGTAGCATCCGTTAGCCGTACTTGATGGTTTTTCAACAATAATTCATTATTCTTTTCTGCAACAAGGAGGATAGATAACAAGTCACTGAATTTTGTGAACTTACTCTGTCTATATTGTTGTGACAGAATCATGTTGGTGGGATGAAAAGTTGAGAGTGTTTTATCTAACATTTGGGTTTCAGAAACTAGATCTCCGCACAAATCCAAAGTAGAGGTTATTCTATAAACATTGGAACTATATTCCGTAATTGATTTGTAATTTTGTAGCCTTAAATTAAGCCACTCAAATTTGGCATTAGGGAGAACAACCAATTTTTTAGTGGTCAAATCTTTCCTTCAACAGGTCCATAAAGACAAAGGATCTTTGATCGTTAAATACTCGATCTTTAATCCTTCATCAATATGGTGACGAAGAAAAATTATGGCTTTTGCATTTTGTGCCAAGTAGTGTATATTTCTGATTCAATGGTCTTTTCTAACTCATTTGCACTAAGGTGCAATTACGCATCAAGTGCCCAAGCCAAATAGTTGTCTCTCGTAGATTTTCAAAATAGAAAAATCTATTTTTGCCAAGTTTGCCATCTATTTTGGGTTAAAACACAATTATTATTTATTAAAATAATAAATAATTGCATGTGTGATATAAAAAAATAAACTAAGTCACGACCTCAAGTGGTGATAAAATACAAATATAAATATTCTTATATATATGTTATTAGTATAATGCAAATGGATCTTCACCCAAAGACGCAGGTAGTTCAGATGTATGCATTATTTCAATGTAATAATAAAGAATGAAACCAGTCATTCGAACGCATGGCATTGCGAGATATATTAGGCGCAGAATAATAAATAATCTGAACCGAAGTCGCGTAAATTGATCGACGGATGTTCCAATGTAATAATAAAGAATGGAATAACAGAAGAATTTCACCATGATATAGGGTAGAAATTGCGATACTGAGTTATTCCAACAATTTAATAAGAAATGAATACAAAGGATTATTCACCGTATATGATATTTCACATATACGCTTTATTCCCATAATTTAATAAGCGGTAAAAAGGTTCCCACCAAGTCTTGTAAGATCAACAAGGATAGATGTTACCATTGTAAATAATGTAATTTAAATGCAATTATAAGAATAAAATTATATTATTGGTGGCATAGCCCAACTCAGAGTATAATAATAAATTGCAAGAATTTAATTTTACTGCCTCTCGATTGGTTAGAAACTTCTTTGATAACGTGTTATAAAACTTTAGCGAAATATATAAATATACTCTTATAATTGCTGCATAAATTTAGAGAGAATAAGTAAGAGAAAAGAGAGAAATTCTTCAGAGAGTATTCTTATTAGAAACCTTCAGTATTTATTCCTTTATATAGGAGAAACTTAAGTCACGGGAGAGCAGGAAATCTTCACGGGGAGAGGGAAAGAGGAAGGAAAGGGCGGGAGATTCCTTCTTGAGGAGGTAATCCCATGTGCATATGCATTATAACATATTGTTTATTTTATTTAACAATATAAGGATAACTGTGCATTGAATTTTAGTCAAAATGGTTCACAAACTTTTGACTTGTACTAAAAGTGCTTTTAAGCCAAAACCTTAGCCCACTAAAACTTTTTAAAAGCACGTTTGGAGGATCATCGTTACCATTTACCAAACAAACCCTAAAAGTCTAAAACAATTTCATATTTTATTTTTATTTATTTTTTTTATAAAAAACCCAGACAAATCTCTCTTTTGAACGGGATCTTCTCCGGACATTTAACTGAAGTTCTCTCTACTCGAAAACCGGAAAAAATGTCGAACATGAAGTTTCTGTTCACCAACGGCGTCGTTTCACAACCCTCCGACACTCCTCCGGTCACAACAGTACTCAAATCTCACCCAGGTTCAATTCGTAGCTACCATTTTTTTTGCTCCAAACAACTAGTTTTCTCACAACGCACGTTATTTTTTCCAGAAAATTCATTCTAATTAATTACTTCATTCAATTAATTGAATCAAAAGTCAGAATCAGAAAGTGTTTGCAGAAAGAAGATAGTGGAAAATCATATTCATATACTATGTAAAGTACATATGTATATATATGTGTATGTATATACTAATAAGCAAAATGAAAACAATTTTTCAGGAGCTTATACGACTTCTCGGACTCACAATAATGGGTCAGTCCTTTTGTTTTGGGAGAGGCATTTGAGCAGGATGGCTAATTCTGCTAGAATTTTGTATAATTCGAATCCTGAGCGTTTGTTCAAACCCGAAAAAACTGGGGTCCGGTTTTCCGTAAATTTTTCGAGGTGGGATTTAATGATTAGGTCTCTTGTTAATGATTCGATGAGAAGTGCATTGCCGATGGCATTGAAAGAGAGGGGAATTGGTGAGGAATTGGCTGTCACAACTCTAGTGAGTGGGAATTTGGAAAATTTGAGTGGAAATGCGAGTGTGGATGAAGATAGTATTTCTAGGGTTTTTGATGTCTATGTACATGTGGGGGTATATGTTCCTCTTGTGTTTGGGACTAGAGAAAATGGGGCGCATTTGGTGGTGGTGGGAGCAGGGAGGGATGTTGCGAATGCAAAGTATTCTGATTGGGTTAGGTAATTTAATTGCGTGCAAATTTAAGTTGTTTCTGTTTGTTTGTGGTTCTATGTAAGTGTTTGGTAGGTCATGGTTTTGTTTACTTGTAATATTTGGAATGTGATTGTTTTCTAGGTAGGTTGAGGAAGCCTTTGGAGAAGTTGAGGCCGCCTTTTGCTACTGAGCTCTTATTGTCGAATGACGGGGATCAGATACTTGAAGGTTGTTTGACGAACTTTTTTGTTGTTTGTCGTATGGTGAGATATTAAGACTTCTTGGAACCATTGTGTTCTCCTGATTTCCCCTTTTAGAAAGTTAATTATGGAATTATAGACTGGTGAGAAAAGTTTTATGTAAATGTCAGGTTCTCCAATATTATCCAAATTAATTCCAACGTTCTTCACTAAAATCACTGGAAGTATTAAGATAGTCTAATCTAGGCTATTGATTTGTGCATGTTCTTAACTTTATACAATTTCATTGTTGGACCAATCGTTGTGCCTCCTTAGCTTCTTTTATCAGTTAATTATATCTGCAAGTGGGCATAAGATAACAGGAAATGCCTTAATTATTTACAGAGTTTATGAGGGTTCAAGTAGCGTATGACTTATGAGTTATGAAATTTATAGTTTCCTAATAAGAGAATAGTTAATATGTACATTAGAACTTTGAATTGAAATCAATTGATGCATAAAAATGTCACCCATTTTGTCACCCAATTGACTTGATGGGATGTTGATAACTGGCTGGATTTATAACCAAGCAGCTTTTTCTAGATTGACACATTAATGTATAGACTTGAATACAGAGCATCATTTTTTTTGGGTAGAATATGATATTAAGAGGGTTAAAATACCATTTATGAACTCAACTTATTCCCATATGTCTGGAACTTCTAAACTTTATTCTGTTATGTGCTATGCTCTTGATGCTGTCTAAATTAGATTAATTTATATTGCGGTAGTTTGAACCTTCTACTATGAAGATTCACTCAAACCTGTTTATATTGGTAACCCTGCTTCTTCTTTTTTTTCCTTCTTCTTTTTGTTGTTGTTGTTGATATGGTTTCTCTCTTGTTTAAAAGTCTTTAAACGAGTCAAGGCTTATGGAACCTATACTATTCTGTTCAAGTTTGAGTTCTGATGTACTGCCTTATATTAAAGACAGTTCTGGATTCTTTGTGCAACTTGTGTGTAGGATGGCACAGAAGTCGGCAATGAGGCTGAGCAGAAGGATTTACATGGTTACAAATGTGCTTGTTCTGTTGAAGTACAGACAGCTCCCATAAGTGATGGTGTCCTTCCGGGGGTCGTCCGTCAAGTAATAATTGAGTAAATACTTTCATCTTCTGAAACTGAAATTCTCTGTTTCCTTTACTAGTTTTAGTTGGGCTACCTCTGAAACACAAAATAGTTGAGGGAAAAGAAATAAAAGAGACTGAAAAGTTAATACTAGCTTTTAAATGATCCAATAAACTTGTATTTAGGTTTTGTAGTTTGTGAAAGTGCAAGTAGTTGACATTGTGCTCATTAAAGGAGTTTTCATTTACTTTCTTTTTAATAACTAAGGGAATTTTGTCTTATTTAGTTTTTAACATTCTTAACGTAAATTTTCACTTTCTTCGCTTTCTTTGAGTTCGGTAGTGAGCCTTAGCTTTGAGGTTTTGGTGGCACTGAGAACTATATAGCAACAATGTGCACCAACATCAACATTTACAATTAAGCTTACAAATACAAGTGCTTGTTTTTCCCAATCATCTTGAAACACTTTTTCTACTAAAAATAAGGTTGATTAGCATTTAGAGGAAATCTCCACAGTGTAGCTTGCATGTGCAAAGAGAGTTGATATTGGACTTTGGCTGGCCATTTATGGCATCGTGTTTGTGATCTAATTCTTATTACTATAGAATATTGATGGTAATCCATTGTTTTGCGTCAAGACTCGAGAGTCTCAAGCCTATAAATACTTTTTATAGACTTTAGAACTTGCAAGTTAGACTAATAAATGCTAAGCTTGGGACTAAACTTTAACTGATGACTAATGATGTTTACATTTAATTACTGACCTGACAAATAAGAAGACTCTTGACCATTTTAAAGACTTCAAATTACTTTGACTTCAAATTCTGAAAGATTCTTAGGACTCTAAATTGTAACTTAATCAGAAAACATATCAAAGTAAATTTAAACAAACCTATAGCTGAACCCACTTTGAAGTTGAGCTAAATTCCAAAGTCTCTTTCTTGTTTACCTTTAAGGAATTGTTTTTCTACAAGTATTTTTTATCTTTTCACAAGTCCACTCTCTCATGAATGTGGGACCCAATTACTATTCAGAAGACCTTGTGGAAATATCAAAAGTACTTGTGGAAATAACAATTCCCTGACTTTATTCTTTGTTCTTTTCACAATCTCCATCAGTCACCGTTGGAAATCATTGGAGTTAAAGCTTTAAATTTTATCAGTGAATCACTAGGAACCCTTGAATCACAAGAATCCTTGAGCCAATATATAACGCTTTTAATTATTTATCAGTTATCGTTGCTCACTAATGATAGTTATAAATACAATAAGAGATTAAAAAACTAATAAATACTTCACTAACAGTTTCTTGGATATTGGATGCAAGTGAATTGGTGTTGTGAACCATCCAGAATCAACTCTATTACTAACAAACAGCATCAGATCTTTATATATTAAGTGCTTATTTAATTGGACATTCTGCACTTCATTGAGTTTTTGTTACATAAAGTGATAAATTGATATTAGCATGTTATATTTTCTACAGTTTGCTATGTTAGCCATCATTCTACTGAATGCTAAACTCTTCTAAGAATAGCGATAAGTTAATACTCCATTTATCTCAATAGAAAAATGTGTCACTTGTGGTAATTTCATGCAACTTAAGGAAGAACGTAATATTGTTCAAAATGTTTATTTATTTATGCTTCAGTGGGTGCTTTACTTACACAATAATGAGGCCCATTTGACTTTCACAGTGTGTATACTTGTACAGTGGACTTCATTTACTTGCATAATGGACTCCATTTTACTTACAGAATGGGTCTTTCTTTTTACCCTAATCTTTTGTTGACTTTTGAAAGATGAATACTTATTTTCTAAAAAACAATAAAATCCAAAAGTGACATTTTTGTGAATCGGATGAAGAATTGCTTTAGATAAGTGAAATACAATTTTTACATTATGTTAGACCTTTATAGGTTCAACTCTTTGGTTATGTTCATTTAACACTTTCTTTTTTATGCAGAGTATGCTTGAAATATGGAATCCCACTTCGAGAAGTTGCACCATCATGGTCAAAACGTGAACAATGGGAAGAAGCATTTATTACAAGTAAGTTTCTTATCCTATCCTAACAAATTTCTAGAGGTTGGTTATTGCATTTAGCATTGAAAGGCGTGGCCTTTTCTTGGGCCATCAACAAACTTAAAGCATTTCAGCACTTGTTTTCTGGTCAGGAGTGAATACTAGATCTGCAGGTGTTGAATGTTTGAACATTATGGTTCAAGAATTGGATTCTGCTACTTGGCAGTGAAAAGTCCCCAGCATTTCTAGATGGGTACAAATTTGTGGCTTGGTTGGTAAGGATCATCATGTGAAACTTGTGACTTTGTTTTCATGATTTGGAAGTTGAATCAAGTGTCTTCTACTTCGGGTAATTATGAAATCAAAGGCATGGTAGGCCATCAGTGCATTGGATCCATGGACCATGTAACCTTTCTAAAAACATCAGGTTTTTCCAATCCAAGTGCTTGGTGATTAAGGTTTCTATTGAATCCAAAGAGATGGTTGTGTAGTACGTAGGGTAGATTTCTATTAGCAATCGTTACTTTCCTTTAGAAATTAGTATCACACATATATATATATATATATATATATATATATATATATACATTTGAAGTATATGTATATATATATCTGTATTGCAGATAGTTTGAGGCTTTTGCAACATGTGGGGACAGTTCGAGTCCCATGTTCATGGGAGTCGCTGAACTCAAAAACTTGGAAGGAGGTTACATGGGAGGAGAAGCAATTTGAGGTACGTGAAAGTTATACACTAATATTTGAATTTGGCTTTGAGCTGTCACATAGTAAGTTCTTTCTATGATGTTTTCTCTTTGAATTTTAGGGGGGTCCTGGAAGCATCACAGCAGTAATTCAGGTAAATAACTAAATTCTTTAATTCATAGCTGGCATCATCTTTCAAGATGTATTTTGATTCTTGTTTATATTTGAGCTTTGATTGAGAGGTCAGCAGCACCTTGAAAGTTAGAGCTAGAGTTTAATTTATCCTCTCAGTTTTGAAAAGAAATAATCTTTCATTTTCAAAATGGAAATATAAAATGCTAAATAGAATTTCTTCCTCTAAATGGTCCGATTATTCCATAATGTTTATATAAAGTGAAATACTATAATGTCCCACTTTCTATTCCTACACCTGCATAGAACACAATACCTTTGAAATTGTAATTATTTACAACAAATGCCATTGTGTCAATAGGACTAGCAACTAAGATTAATAAGTAGCTGCAAAGCATTTTCCTTATATGAATTGTTTCCTTGAAAATTTTTACTACTTGCAAAGAAACTAGAGAGAGGAGACCTGATTTTTATTTTTATTGCAAGATTTGCGTCTATAATGAGATGCATTAATGGAACATGAACTAAACAGCTACTCCCTCCGTCCAACTTTACTTGTCCTAGTTTGAAAGTACACGCCTATTAAGAAAAAAAAATTATTGCCAAATTACCCTTATTAATTACTCTATTATTATCTTTTTTGTTTTATTTAATCTCCCAACTCTTTCTTGGAACAATAAAATAGAGGGGAGAGAGTGGAGAAAAAAAAAGAGTGTGGTTGTGATTCTAATGTCAAAGTTAATAGTGCTACTTTTCAACATATGTCATGTTGTTTTCAATGCATTTTTTAAAAAATTAAATGAGGGTATTATCGGAAAAGTAAGGTAAAAAATAGTATTAAAAAGGAAAGAGGACAAATAGATTTGGATAAACCAAAAAGAAAATTAGGACAAGTAAACATGGACGGAGGGAGTATTAATTATGGTTTCATTGGCCTTTCACTTGGTATGTTTGGCCTCTTTACCCGGAGTAATTCATAAAGATTGCCAATTTTCAGTTTATATAGAGTACCTGAGGAAATCAATCGGGCCTCCTATGGAATCTTTGGCGTGATGCTTCCCCACACCCGTTTGGTAGTCATAGATATTGATACAGTTGTTGGTTTCTGGAAATGCTTCTACAGAATTGATGTCATTCTTCTTTTTTGATGACCAGTTTACACTACTTTATAAGAATAGCTGATCACATGTAAAAACATTGGGGGTTTTTTTAAACGAATACTTTTCCAGAAGAGAAGCATGCACCCTACTTTAATTAGTTAACGGTATACGTAAAAATGAAGTAAGCAATTAATTCCACCCTGTTTTGTATGAGCAGAAGGAGATCATGGGGAAAGCTGTTCTGGAAGGATACCCAGTCACTTCATTTATTGGCTGATACGATCCTGGATCTCTAATTGTTTCCGCAGCCAACATGATTCAGAAACAAGGATCAACTCACAATTTAATACTAAAGGTATCTTCCTGATCACCAAAACACTATTGCTTTGAGGTGTAAGTTAACAACTCGTGGGAAATATACGAGGGCCATGCTCGAGTGTCTAATGTAACCTTGACAAGGCAATGTATTCTATGAGTAACATAAATGATGTTCTTTTCTTCTATATAGGTTCGTCCGTTCTCTTTTACTTTTTGGATAATTAGGTTTAAAATAAAACTAATGGAACGTAGACCTCAAAATTTCTGTTTTGTCTCTCTACTCAACATCCAAGAGCTGTCCTCATGGCCTTATTCACATGCTTTACATAGAAGCTTTCTGCCCCTGTATTGTTGATCTGTTGTTCGTAGAAATGATCTCGTCCTTTAATTCTGATCGACATATTGTTTTATCGCAATTTGCAAGCAATTGGCTATCTGTCTATCTCCCTTTTTTTCTTTCTTTGGTCATTTCCCGATGCTATAGAAGTGCTACGCATGGTTGGTATAGCATTTCAAACCATTTGGCTTTACTGTTAATGTCATATAGATTGATTCTCTTTCAGAAATCTGCTTAGGTGACCAACATATTTGAAGCTCAGTTGAAGCCTAGTTGCAGCATGCGCTAACCCTTCCGTGTAGTATAACTAACAAGCTGTATAATGAGGGAGGAGGGAGGTCTCTTGCCTGTTCCCACCAGTGACAGGCTGAATCTTTTTAACAGCCAAGTAAATGAGTTAAATCCATTGGTCCCAAGTGATTTAACAAAATTACTCGGTTTAATATAGATTTTTACTTTTGAATTTTTACATCATGCTAAAAAAATATAAATAACCGAGTATAAATATGTAATACCCCAGTCCCACATCGAAAAATAGGGAAAAAATTTGTCTGAATAAAGAAATAAGTTACTACCAATAGTACATTCAAGTCGTGACCTTTTGGATGAGCATGTGGTGTGCTAAGGTAAACCAAAAAGATATTATTGGGTCAGTGGTTTGAGGCCTTATTTTGATGGATTTGATTCGATTCGGACTTGGAATTTGACCCGAAATTTGTTTCGGACTCGGGATTTTACTCGGGTTGTTTCAAAATATTTCGACACCGATGGAAACTGGCAAGAGTAATGTTGGAGTTATTTTAATAAAATTAGTAATTCTAATATCATAATATATTATTTATTATGACTACTATAAATATTTTATCATTACTGTATTGAATTGGTTAACAGTTCACATTGGGAAGCAATTAATCATGAATAAGTTGCATTTAGACATTCACTCCACATTATTGGAAGGTTTTGTACGGTGGTATTATAATACTTATGTGCATATCCCGTGGGAGAGATAAGATTTGACTTCGACGTCTACAGCTCGATTGTGTGAGTTCGGGATAGAAGTTTTGTATAAATGTATCGTCATGTTATTAAGTATGTTGATTTAAGCTTTTTTCTTTAAGAGGTGGAATAGAATAACCCGGTTGAAATGTAATGATCATATGACGGTAATGTATTGTCTATTTCATAATAGGTTCCATTCTTCTACCCCTTCTTGGAAGTCTACGACTATTCATAGTTATTACCTTGACACCAAAGAAGTATTGGACAAGGATAAAATGGTGTGGTGTTTATAGAATATCGGGGGCTCACCGAGTTGTGTAAACATCATTGAGTAACTGTGAAGACTTGGCTATTGTGTTTTGGAGGTGACATGTCAGTGACTTGCTACACTGAATTAAGCATTGATCTCTTCGTGATGGGAGTGGTTAGCATGAAGTGAATTTCATGGTAAGTTTATTTTATGACCAATATAATGTTGACATGCAAGCGTAGAGATCAACCTCTCACTTGTGTGTTGAGCATGAAGTGAACTTACCATGAAGTTCACTTCATGCTAATTGGATCTCTTCGTGATGATGCAACGTGGTTCAGCGCCACACGGGCGGATTCAACTCCTTAGTTCAATGGGATCAAAATTTTAAATAAAGTTCTCACAAAATATAAAAATACAATATAATAAATCACAAAACTAAATAATATCAAAATAATGTTTATAATAACATTCTTAGAGACTTTATTGCTTGAAATTGTTACATAATAGCCTTTATTTACAATAGTTTCAAAAATATCATGTTTAATGTTAATGTAGGTTATTAAACAATCATTCATTTATCTCTGATTTTTTTTTCTTTGATTGTTCGACGTTATTGAAAGAATATCATAATATATAGTCTCATTTGAAATAGTTGCAAAAAATCACAAGCAATTATTAAATTTGAAAAATTATAGAAAAGAAATTACAACATATTTGAAGAGTTTTTCTTTGATGAGTCGACATTGTGGCTAGAAAATTAGAAAATAAATAGCAGTGGGTACAAATATTAAACATCTAGTTAATTTTTTAATATGAAATTTCATATCTTTATCAAACACTTAATATATATATATATATATATATATATATATATATATATATATATGGCAAAACTAATGATTTAGTCACTGTAGTTGGCAAGTTTTATTTAATACACCATTGAACTTTTAATTTTTTGAATTATCCCATTAAACAAATTAAATTTTTTTAATTGGATCATTCTGTTAACTATGACTCACGACGGTTAAATTATTTCAGCTATTATCTGATGTGGCCATGAAAAAAGAAAGAAAAAAAAAGAAGAAAATGACATGGCTTGATTAGTTAGCAACCAATCAAGTGGGGAATAGACTCATTAGCTATAGCGCTAGCAGACCAAAATTCAACGATGGATCATAGCAAGGTAATCCATCGGAAGACCAATCATCGCAGGGGAGCCCAAACCATTGTATCACGACCAAACCAACGCAACACAACTCCGGGCAAGGGACCTTCTGCCTGAACATTGGCGAAACCACCAAACATACTGACAAGCCAGACTAGATTGACCAAATCCATAAACCAACGAGATTAGCTACCCACACCCATATGCAAACACCTTAAAATCAAAGATCCAAAATGGGTGAGCCGATTAAAGATAGAAAAGCTGAAATCCTCGATTGTCTTCCCATCAAATCCCTTGTAAGTCATGGCGCTCCCTCTTTTCAATCCCTAGCTTCATTCAGCAAAAAAAAATGGACTAAACCATTTAGCTCAAAATCGTTTAATTAGCTGACTGGTTCAGCCATTCGGACGATTTTTTTCCAAAACAAACGTACTGAATAAGTAAATTGGTTAGCCATTCAGCTGCAATCAAATAGTCTCTTATTCGCCTTAAATAGGCCTACCTTCTATACTATAGGCTTAAGGCAAGGTATAAGTTTCTATGTGAGTTTAAATAGTCTACCCGAAAGCAGATTAGTAAATAATCTACCACTTCTTAGCTTATCTCGATAATGGCCCTACCCCTTTCTCTTCCTTGGGCTTTGCTCTCCTTTGGCTTCGGGCTGTTCATGCTCATCCTTAGCCTCCGCTAGGCTAATAGGCATTGAACTCGACTCTGTCGACTCGAAATATTAAATTTATATTTAAATTCGACTCGAATTTAAATTGTATTTAAAAATTATATTTAAATTTGACTCGACTCGAATATTTATTACTCGAATTCGATTTGACTCGGATCAAATTATATTTAAACTACTCGCGAATTTCAAATTTAAGCTCGAATTCAAGTTTCACATAATAACTAGCTTTATAATAAATATAATTATAAATTAAATTTGTTATTTTACTTAAAATGAGAAAATATATTTACTATTACATTTTACAGATATAAAACCACAATTAAAATTAAAAATAAAATAAAATAATAATAATTAATTATCCTAATTTGATTTAATTTTATATATATTATAAGAGAATGATCAGTGATCTAATCGAATCAGATCAATCGAAAGATATATCAAATAAAATTCAAATAGTTTGAATCTTAAACGAGTTGAACATAACATTTCTCATTTCCACCAAACTTTCCTGTTCTAGCAAAACAGAAATTTCAAAAAATAAAGCTAAACTCCTAATTAAATTAATTAGTTATTGAAATCCCTAACATTCTAATATTACTAAAAAAAGAAAAAAAAATATCTCGAGTAATGTCATGCAGGAAGAAAGAAACCTAACCAAAACAAAAAAATAAAAATAGAATACACACTTTTTGTCCTCCAGCACCGGATACTATTCACACGTGTCAGTCATAGAACAGGCACAAAAAGCCTGCGAGCCCAATCAATCAACCAACCAATACAATAGGAATAGGGTTTAATTAATTAAAAATAAATACCCAAAAAGCTCTTTATATTATACTCGACTACTCATCAAATCAAATCAAATCAAATCGTCTTCAATCTCTCGCCTCATTTCAATCTTCTCCAGCGTCCGATCTTCCCTTTTTCTCTCTTCTCTGCATAAAAACCAACAAATTCTCATCAATTCAAAGCGCGCCAAATACAAATCTCTTCAACTTTCTCTCTCTAAAAGGTCAGCTTTCTCCCACACACAGTATCTCTCTAAAATATTGTTATTGGTATGATTAATTTTCTGTGGTAAAGTTTTGTTCTTCCAGCTCTTGCTGTTGATTTTCTTTTTTTGTGAATTTAGGTTTCCGGCGAGAATGACAGATGCTCCGGCGAGTCCACCCGGCGGGAGCCATGAAAGCGGCGGGGATCAGAGCCCTAGGTCCAATGTTCGGGAGCAGGACCGGTACCTCCCGATCGCGAATATAAGTCGGATCATGAAGAAGGCGTTGCCTGCTAATGGGAAGATCGCGAAGGACGCTAAGGACACGGTTCAGGAATGCGTCTCCGAGTTCATTAGTTTCATCACTAGCGAGTACAAACACTAATTTTCTCATCTATGAATTTATTATGTTGATATGTACGTATGTAAAAATATTAAATGTGTGCTATGCATTAGAAAAAAGGAAGAAGCTTTGATTATTGTGGAACTGATTTTGGGGGTTTTGGTGTGTAGGGCTAGTGATAAGTGTCAAAAAGAGAAGAGGAAAACAATTAACGGCGATGATTTGTTGTGGGCAATGGCAACTTTAGGTTTTGAAGATTACATTGATCCTCTTAAGGCCTACCTAGCTAGGTACAGAGAGGTATTTCCACCTTTACTAATTTTAATTCTCTCTTTGTTTTCCTATTTGCTTGTATGAGCCATTTTGTGTTTCTTTTCCATTTTATTGGTATATGCAAATACTTTCTTTGCACTAATAGCTATACTTATTCATTTTTATAAAAGAAAAGGGATATATATATTTAGAGAAAAAAAATGATCCTCTTACTAGCTAAGATAGCTAATGTATATTTCTTAGAGGGTCTTTTGTGATCTTCTTTAGAGGGTCTTTCGTAGGTTGGTTCTGTTGATGTTATTCTCTTAAATATATACTGGAATTGATCAAAAATGATTTTCTGCTTTTCCTCTGCTCACAGAGGATATAATTTTCTTTTGATTCATTTTAATGACATAGCTTTATTGTGAATTCTTTGTTATGTTTATTTCTTCCATGTTTTGTCATTGGTTTAAACTAACACCAATTACTTTCTTCTGTGTTTGGTTGATATTGTGGGGAACTCACGACTATACAGTTAGAGGTATGGAATCAAATTCTTAGTGTTTACTTTGTTTAACTTATTTATGCTCAGAGGTTTTTTTAGTCATGACTATAGGTTTATCACTGACATGTTGTATACCTCTGTCAGGGTGATACCAAGGGATCTGCTAGGGGTGGAGATGGATCTGCTAGGAAGGAGCTAGTCGGATCTCAGCTTCCAAATCCACAGGTGAGTTACCAAAGTTTCAACCTTTGAATGTTACCTCTAGTTGTGATAGCTATATTTAGCATCTTTGATATTTTGGAGTGAAACTACTTGCAAATAATTGAAGCTGTATTGTTATTTTGTTTTGTGGTGTATAAATATGGCAGTATGCTCATCAAGGTTCTTTCACACAAGGCATGAACTATGTGAACTCTCACATTTGAACTTCCAAGTAAGTCTCTGTCCCGCTATCTATAAATGTGTGTATTTGTCTCTAGCAAAATTAAATTGTTTGGATTTCCAAAATCTTGCATGTTATTTTGCTTGGAGTACTGGTTTATCTTTGTTCATTTGTCCGGATCTTTCAAAAGATAAAACAATGTTAAATATGGATTTGGACATCAAGAATATTAACCGTTAAACTGTTGGAGATATTTGAATATTCATAAAAGACATTGTGAACTTCCCGGTACCCATTTATGTAAAGGAACCACTTCATATTGATTAGTTGAACTTTTCCTCCTTTTTAGTTGCATTTACATTTAGGTGGTGCTTGTTTACCTCTTAATACCTCTTAACAATTCCACATTTGATTCGGTAAGAGGGTAAAATTGTTTGGTAAAATTTTGTTTCTGTTATCTTCTCTTTATTGGTAATAATAGATAGATTTAAATTCAAATCATTCAGAGTTGTCTCTTAATGAAAAATTTAAATTTATGGAGCCTTTATAAATATTGTACTCCTTCCATTCCAAATGTTAAGATCATTATTGATTTTTAAAAAATCAATTTGAGATATTTTTAAATTTAAAATTGATATTTTTAAATCTAAAAGTCATTCAGATATTTTATACTTTTTAGTTATTAAACAATTTTTTAAGTTTAGATGTTATTTCACTCAGATGATTTAATTTATTAAGATATACTAACCATTCAGATCTTAATTACTCAGTTTTATCAAACACCACCTTACTTCCTAAGAATAAACAAGAATTTTTGTTTGTGGACAGCCTACACAACTTATAATCTTGTGTAGAAAGACTGTTACTAGATTTTCACATATGCTTGGATTTGGACCAGGTTTTCCTAATTCACCTAATCACCTCTAACCCCTCCAAATCACGAACTGGTTTGCGCGATCCAAAACGTGGGTGGTTTTGCGTACCAGATTACTAACTCGCGCTATATTTGGCGATCTGTTTGACTAAGTGTTGAGTAAAAGAAACCCTAATAAGTATGCGTAGCAAACGTGTAATGAAACATTTATGAAATCAATAAGTATGCCTTACGTAGATTTGCATTTACAATCTGTGTTATCACCATTATCTTCAACGAAATCATCAATCTGGTTAACTATCGTGTTCCACCAAATAATTGACCGAGTGAGGAGAGCGAGAAGAGAAGGGACGACACATGAGAGAGACATTTACGATGCATGAATGAGGAAATCGAAGTGAAGAGTCATTTTATGTTCTTTTACTGACGGGTCCTTTTTGGATTTCCTATTTTGTTTCATTTTGGAAAGGGAAAGTAATTCCTATGTATCTACCATTAATTGGCGAGTGATAGTAATTGGTAAGTGGAAAAAGTTTTAAGAAGGAATACCTAAAATTATCTCCTAAATTTAAGCCGTAACAGTTTATGTTTTAAAATTAAATAATGTTATATAGCAATATATATTGTGGTGGTTGTGTTGAATATTGTTATTAATTATAATTGAATATTATAGTGATATATAATATTTTTATATATTTTGTAGTTCTTTATTATTTTAAGATATTAACCTATCATTAGCTTTAATAGTAAAATATTGAACTTCTTACTACTAACAAATACAAACTCAAAAAAGATAAAGTTTCAATTCTGAAATTCATATCTTAAGTTTTTTGTTTTAATAAATCATAGATATTTATAGACATATCAGGAGTTTACGAGTTGCAACCCCAATTATTGTACTGACTAGGTATACCTCCTCCGAATTACGTATTTAAAATAAAACGAACTCCATTTTTGTACCCGTACCCCGTACGCAACATGCCACGAATTGGGTAATACTGGTTTGGAACATATGGTGAAGATAGTAATCTTCTTTGAGAACAATAATAAACATATGGTGAAGAGAGTAATCTTCTTTGAGAACAATAATAAATGAAAACAGGTGGAATATCTTCTACCATTTACCATTTCTTGAATCCATTGTCCGTAAAAAGTCCAAGAATTAGAAATGAAGAGCACGGCTGTCCAAGAGGACCAAGAGTAAAAGTTTCATGATATTCCTCAATAGACCTGTATATTCTTTGGTATCATCAATGCTACAGATAGGAGACACATCCAGTCTTAAACAGCGGGTGTCACTGCTGTAGTCTGTAGATACCCTCGCGTGCACAAGGTGTATTTTTTTTGTGTGGCAAAAATAACATTTACCCAACTGTAGTTGGCACACTTTGTGCAATAGGTTACTGAACTAAAAAAACTGCAATTAACCCACTAAACTAATTAAAATGTTAGAATCATTCCATTTCGTTAAATTAATTGGATGTCTGTTTATTTATTACCAACATGACATTTAAAAAAAATAAAAAATACAAGGAAATGACATGGAAAACAGTCACGTGAGATCAACTGATATACAAAATAATTTTTTTTTTCTTTTTTTTAATCTGTTCTTGGAAATGTGAGAAAAAAGATGATAGATATAGCCATATAGGTTTTGTAGAGGTGTAAGATGGTGCGTTGAAGGATTTGTGGGCAGTGCAAAACCTAGGTGAAGAAGGAACCAACCCAGATGAAGGACTTGAAGAAAAGAGAGAAATTATAGGTAAAGTAAAGAAAGAAAATCTAATTTTATTTTTCTTTTTTTTAAAAAAATAAAATCTTATGTGGCAACCAAATGCACATGGGACTTTAGTGGGTTGATGCAACTTTTTTTTAGTTTACTAACCTATTGTACAAAGAGTGCCAACTATAGTGGGATAAATGTTATTTTTGCATTTTTTTTTGGGTGTGAATTCATACCTCACCTTAAGTATTCTTTTACATATGGAAAACTTATATTTGACTTTTTAGTATACGCAAGTGACTTTTATGTTTATCCTTAAACTCATAGATTATTAAATATGGAATTTGCTGAATGTTGGAAAATATTTTACTACTGTCGGGGTATTTTACGTATGCCATGGCAGGTATTTTACTTCCAGATCTGATTCATGTGTATAGATTTAAACTTTTTTCTTCACTTTGGATTTATACTTTTTTGACACAATTAAGCAGTGTTAAATCATTCATTAGTCCATTAAGGATGATTCATGAGTTCTGTTTAAGTTTCCTACCATGATTCTAAGTTCATTTTGTTTTGTACTTAATTTATTATATTCTTTACTCTTCAATAATAGAGTTATAGTGCTAATTTTTTATTCTAATTATGCTGTTGCCTTAAATATTTGCATGCATTCAGGAAACAGCATCTAGTTGTTAGTCATGGAAAGAACAAGTAGCTGGCGCCAGTTTCTCTTTACGGATTAAATTATTTGCAATTCAGTTGTCGGCGGATATTGTCTAGCATACTTAGCACCTTATTTAGTTATTTATTATTTGATACAAAGTAAATGTACCTTCTTGTATTTTTTGGAGGGGAGGGAATATGATTGATGCTTATGCAGTTATGCTCCTGTTAGTTAAACATGTAAGAATTTGTATGTTCTGTATATTTGGCTTACCATCATAACAAGTAGATATATATCTAGTAGTTTGTATCCAAGATTTGAATCTTTATTCTTGTGGAAAGAGTAGTGGTCATGTAGATAAGCCTTCATGCATGCATTACCTGGAAAGGAGGGGGGAAATGGACGAGGCTGTTGGGAAAAGGAGATAGATGAATGGGGAGTTTCTTGTTTGGTGGGCAAGGGAATGGAAGAAGAGACTAAAGGGTGTTTGATAAAAACTGAATGAATCTTAATCTGAATGAGCTGAATTTGAATGAAAAAAAGCTGTTTGATAATTGACATGTCTGAAACATCTGAATGACAAAATTTTATTATTTTATCCCTCTAAAAAAATTTAAAATTGTTGTAAATTTATTTAATATTAGTTAATATATATTTTTTAATTTTTTAATTTTTTTTACTTTATTCAGCTGCTCATTCAGCCATTCAGTTAAAATTTTTTGACTTAGACATTCAGCTCGTTCATTTTACCGATTCAGCCATTTAGACCAAAATAAACACACTGATCGATTCAGCAATTCAAATTCAGCTTCATTAAGTTCTAAACAAACACCTCCTAAGTTAGAAATTGATCCCTATCGTTTAAGCTTAAATTCGATTTCTACCCATAATTTTGGTTTCCATTAAAAACATCTTATAACCTTAAGAGTGTCGAAACTATTTGCCTCTGCACTAATGTCTAGGTTAGGGTGCAAATTGTTTGGATGCAGAGAGTGCTCAAAGTTTGTAATTCTGTTAATAGGGGGAAAAATGGTGTCGAAATCCAAATTGGACCTAAACTATAGGGTATACTGTGATGAGAGCAGATCTTATGTTCTCATTTTTTATGGTACTATTTGGAATGATATATGCATTTGAAATTATTAATGAAGTTATATATTGACATTAATTTTTGAAATAAAAAAACAAAAATATACAGATAAATATTTGTCAGAACATATTTTAAATACTACTTCCAACGTTCCAAATTAAATTAGTGACACATTTTCGTGTGTTTCAAAATAAAATGTGCATTTCTAGTTGCAGGCTATAAAACATAAGATTTTAACATGGTAGAATTTATATTTTAAATAAATTAAATATTATTATTGTCGCTATAAATACATTTTTAGCAAATATTAAAGACGTATATTCAAATTTTCGTTAAAATTTTATTGAAAAATGTGTATGTATTTTTGGAATAGGGGGAGTCAAAAAACCTGTCAATTTTTTTCTATCATAATCTTTGGTTGAAAATCGAAACAGTGTCACCAAAAAGCACGAGTCGACTTAAAGATGTATTTTTTTTTTCTCATGTCCAATAATAATAATTAAAAAAACTTATATATATCGATTAAAATATATCTCTAATTTTAGAAAGAATATAGTATTATGGAGTAACCACAACTAACCTACTCCATCAGTTCATTGCTATCTCAATTTTTAATCTTTTCAAACCTTTTTTCTACACATAAAATTAGTAAAAAAAAGTTTGAACGTGATTAGTAATTAAGTTGAATATCTCTTAATCATTATATTTATTATATAATTAGAGATAACACAAGTAGAAAATAAGAAGGGAGTCTTGTATTCTTCAAGTCTATTAATACATAGATGGTAAACCTCTATATATAGACTTTATATATGGGATAAATCAACTTTTGGTACATGTACTGTGACATGATTTACAATTTAGTACCCGAAGTGAAAAAAATTATAAACTGGTGATTGTACTTGAAAAATATTACACTCCGTTAAACATTAGGGACACAACTTACAATTTGGTACCCGAAGTGAAAAAAGTTGCAAACTGGTGATTGTACTCAAAAAATTTGTAATCTGGTGCTTGTACTTTTCAATTTTTAAATAATCGTTAAAATTGATCCAACGGGAGAGACAAACATACAGAGAGAGAAACGAAGTCGACGCGAATAAGGTCCTCGATGTTTTGTTCCATCTTTTCTTGCCTCCCACATTCGCACCATTGCTCCACAGTGGCACTGACTTGGGAACTCTGGTGTAATCCATTCATTTTTGTTGCATGAACTACAATCTTTTTCCCCAATTTTGTTTACGATTCCACTCCAAGACGAGCTTATCCTTTCAATTAAACACTGAAAACCCTTTAATAAATATATGGAAATCAGTAATCAATGGAGAATCGAGACAAGAAGAATGAGAGAAGAAGAAGGACAGAAGAAGAGGGACAAAAGAAGAGAACCCTAATTTTCAAACAGAATAAAGATGAAATCCTACTGTTTAACGGAGTGTAACATTTTTGGAGTACAATCACCAGTTTGTAACTTTTTTCACTTCGGGTACCAAATTGTAAGTCGTGTCCCTAATGTTTAACGAAGTGTAACATTTTTCGAGTACAATCATCAGTTTATAACTTTTTTCACTTCGGATATCAAATTGTAAGTCGTGTCCCATTACAGGTACCAAAAGTTGATTTATCCCCTTTATAAATACATAAATGAAAGATAGAAGATGAAAGAAAATACAAACTTAATTAGGAGATGAATGAAAAGTTTATCATGTACCAATAAAGAGGGAATATGAAATTGATTGACACGTAATTCATTCATTTTATTATCCCTAATTTTGTCCTTTTAATTATATTAGTTTATTAAATTAATATGTTTTATTTTATTTTGTAGGATTTAATATTTGTTGCAATAAAGTCAAAATCTTGGTGATCAAGCGATATTTAATGTTCTTATTCATTTAAGGAATATCCAAGAAGAATCCTACAAGGAGAAGGAAAGACGTGGAACAATCTTGGTGTGCAAGTCAAATCCAACAAGAGAAAGAAAAGTCTATCTAGAAGATCTTTTTGAGAAGTTGATTGCCACTAGGAAGTTGAATCCTACATGAAAAGGAACAAAAGTGTCCAAGTTCAATGAATCTAAATTAGGGTTCAAAGAGATTTTCCCTATAAATAGGTCTCTTGTTTTAGAGAGAAATAATTAATTAAGTATTGTATTACTTTAGGTTAGGAGTAGGAGTAAATTAAATTATGTTTCAACGCTTGTTGGAGGATCGTGAATAAAGGGAGTTTTCTTATTTATTTTCAATCTTCTACTTCTTCTTTATTTTAGTTAATTTATTTATTTTCATGTCTAGTTAATTTCTTTAATCTAGGATGAAGATGAAATTAAATAATTATTAAGTAATAATATTTTTATCTCTTCTATTATTTATGCTTTTATGTTTAATTGATTTCGCCTTCATGTTTCGTTATTGAAATACCTTCGTTTTATAGTTCTTATGTGATTTTAAATTAATTAAGAGGTTTTGATAGATTATTGTTAAGATATGAGTTTTTCATAATTCATGCTTGCTCAAAAAAGTTTTGATGGGTTATAGTTAATCCTTAAATTTTCATAGTCTATGCTTGCCCACGTTAATTGTAAATTACTAAATTAAAGGGAAGGGAGATCAAAATCATAATTTGAGTTATAAAAATAGAAGAGATTGAATTATATGTTATGTTTATTATTTAGTGGATTCAAATTCCTAGATTGCATTCTCATTAATTGTTTTCATATTCTAGTTAATTAATTCTCAATCTTTATTTCTAATTCGCCTAAAATAAATATTAAGGAAACATTAAAATTAATCTAGTACATGTGGGTTCGACACATACTTGCCAGTTCTTCATTGATAATCGTGCACTTGCAGTACATATTTTTATCACATCAAGTTTTTGGCGCCGTTGCCGGGGACTAGAATTAATTTTTATTTATTCCTTAATTTTTATTTATTCGAATTAGTTTTTTTTTTCTCTTCTAATTTTTTTTTAGGATTATTGAAGCGGGTCAAAGGAGCGAAAAGATAAAGATTTTGTTGCTGCGCTTTCTTCGGTACTTCGTATCTCCATATTTTTTTAAATATATATATATAGTAGTTTAGTTTTTTTTATATATTTTTTTTGTGCGACTTTCGTGGTTAGTTATCTATTTGTTTTGTGATTTGTGGAAAAATGGATTCTTATTATAGTTGAAATAATAATTTTGCTTGGAATCAAGAACCCTATGAAAACTTTAATCCGCACCAAGTAAATCATTTTTTTTTAACTTATGAAAATCCTTATCCATATTCGGATCCAAAACCTCAATATCCACAAGAATTATCAAATGAAGAAGAGGAAAGACTTAGTGCCTTAGAGAAAGCTATGGAAGTTCTAATGGAAAATCAATTTAGCATGGATCAAGTTATATCTCGTCTAGAAATTCAAGTGAGTCGATTAGCCACCATAGTAAATGAACAAGAGGTGGGTGAATTTTCTAGTAACTCTGAGGTTAATTTTGAAAATCTTGATGGTTGTGGAAATGATGAGGAAAGTGGAAATTTTATATTCAATTCTACACAATTTGAGTCAAGCGTATTTGAGGAGTCTACAAATTATGAGTCTATGCCTAAAATTGATCATGTTGCATTTGATGAGTCGGTTGAAAAAGTTTATAAGCCTAAAGCTCCATACCCTGAAAGACTTATTCCTAAAAAACCACCTAGTGATTTCTTGGACCAACCCATTAAAGTAAACATGATCCAAGAGTTGTCAATGACCCAAGAAATAATTGAAAATAGACTCTTGATTAAAAAAGATCCAATTGATTTTTTCTTAAATCACCTTGACCAAAATTGCAATGAATCTGAATATTTAGATAAGGTCAATGAGCCGTTAAGATCCACTACAAATAAGTCAACTAAACTAGAACATGTATTTGAACCAATTCTTTCATCATTTGAACATGTTAATGAAAGTTTTCTTGAGGTAAACTTGAAGCATAACTGTGATGAAAATTATGACTATTTTCAATTTCCTAGACCTCCTGAAAATAATGAAAAGTTCACACTCACTTATCTATTTGTAACATTAATTTTTAGTCACATAATTTTTAGGATTTATAAAATTTGTAGATATGTACATTTGTTTTCTTTCTCACCACATTCTCTTGCAGAACAAATGCCCATTGTCATCTGATACAATTCTTTCACATCTTTGTTCTCTTTTCTTCATTTGCATACATTGAGGACAATGCATGATTTAGGTATGGGGTGGGGGGGGGGGGTTGTTTGTATTATTGTATTAGATTTTTTTTTATTTTTTTTACGAAAAATTAATTAAAATACAAAAAAATAGAAAAAAAAAAGTTTATTTGACTTTTTATGGATTGAATTAATTCTAATAAGTGTTTGTGGAGCAAAACTCATGAGTAAGATTGAAAGATTTAGAACTCTTGAATCTTTGATAAGGTACAAAATCTTAGTTCAAAATACCATCTGGATTTAAAATTGATTTCACAAATATTTTTGCACTTCACGTTTGCACTAATTCTTAGTTGTGGGGTATAAACCATGATTCGAGTAATTTCAAAAAAAAAAAAGAAGAAGAAGAAAAAGAAGAAGAAGAAGAAGAAAGAATGAAAAAAAAATTGAAGTTGAGAAAAGTTGAAAAAAATAAAAAAGAAGAAGGAATAAATAACTGCTTCAATGTCTATTAAACGAAATAACTGGGTATCCAAGCTTCGGAAAGCATCGATATTCACGCTGAAAAGTGTGATGAATAAAAGCAGCTTGACTAGTCTAATTTTGTGGCCTTTGTTACTCGAGTTAGTAAATCTTTAGGGGTGTCTCTACACCTAGTGCCCTAAAGCCATCTGGTTTGGGAGTCATTGGTCCAATGCTCGCTCTATATGGGTAACTCTGAAAAGCCTAAGAAAATGAGACATTGCACAAGTCAAGAATCAAAAAAGAAAAAAAGAATAGAAAAAAAGAAAAGAAAAAAATGAGCTTGCTTGATTTTCATGGTAAAAATCCCTACTAAGAGTTACACCATACACAATGCATGCATCACATGAAGTTGATTTAATGAAGGATGGTGTCTAAAATAAAGATTGAGTATTTTTGATAAAGTGAAAGTGTGATTTTGAATTTAATCTTGCTGATGTATAATGTCCATAGATATTTAGAAGTTTTCTTTCAATTTCATAATTTGTTGAACCCAAAAATATTTTTTGAATTTTGTGGGTATATTCACTGCAAACCCTCACGAGACATAACTCGGTCACTTGGGTAACCTTGGGTTTAAAGGCTTGTTGCACATGCTAAGTGCAATCGTGTTTCCTACGAAAATGGGATAGTATAATTTTTAATTTATTTTTATTTTTATTTTACTCGAGGATGAGCAAAAGCTAGGTATGGGGGTATTTGATTGACACGTAATTCATACATTTTATTATCCCTAATTTTGTCCTTTTAATTATATTAGTTTATTAAATTAATATGTTTTATTTTATTTTGTAGGATTTAATATTTGTTGCAATAAAGTCAAAATCTTGGTGATCAAGCGATATTTAATGTTCTTATTCATTTAAAGAATATCCAAGAAGAATCCTACAAGGAGAAGGAAAGACGTGGAACAATCTTGGTGTGCAAGTCAAATCCAACAAGAGAAAGAAAAGTCTATCTAGAAGATCTTTTTGAGAAGTTGATTGCCACTAGGAAGTTGAATCCTACATGAAAAAGGAACAAAAGTGTCCAAGTTCAATGAATCTAAATTAGGGTTCAAAGAGATTTTCCCTATAAATAGGTCTCTTGTTTTAGAGAGAAATAATTAATTAAGTATTGTATTACTTTAGGTTAGGAGTAGGAGTAAATTAAATTATGTTTCAACGCTTGTTGGAGGATCGTGAATAAAGGGAGTTTTCTTATTTATTTTCAATCTTCTACTTCTTCTTTATTTTAGTTAATTTATTTATTTTCATGTCTAGTTAATTTCTTTAATCTAGGATGAAGATGAAATTAAATAATTATTCGTAATAATATTTTTTATCTCTTCTATTATTTATGCTTTTATGTTTAATTGATTTCGCCTTCATGTTTCGTTATTGAAATACCTTCGTTTTATAGTTCTTATGTGATTTTAAATTAATTAAGAGGTTTTGATAGATTATTGTTAAGATATGAGTTTTTCATAATTCATGCTTGCTCAAAAAAGTTTTGTTAGACACTGTGCACTTGTAGTACATATTTTTATCACATCAGAAATGAATGGACATTCATATTGATAACTATTCATAACACTCCCTCTTGGATGTCCATTACTGAAGAATATGCCTCGTTAAAACCTTACTAGGAAAAATCCTGTGAGGCAAAAACCTAGTGAAGAAAAAAGAGTACATTATTCTTACAGATATTTACTCCCCCTCATGATTATATCACTTAAGATCTCTGAGTCGACGCAATCCAACATTGTGAACTAACTTCTCAAATGTAGTGGTAGGAAGCGCCTTTGTCAATAAATCTGTCAAATTTTCACTTGAACAGATTTGTTGAACATTTATATCACCATTCTTCTGAAGGTCATGAGTAAAATTTTTTTTGGTGAAATATGTTTTGTTCTATCACCTTTGATATATCCTTCCTTAAGTTGGGCAATTCATGATGCATTATCTTCATATAATATCGTCGGTGCTTCTTTTCCTGAAGATAAACCACAAGCTCTTCGTATGTGTTGAATTACAGACTTTAACCATACACATTCACGACTAGCTTCATGGATTGCCAAAATTTCAGCATGATTAGAAGATGTGGCTACAATAGTTTGTTTCATTGAACGCCATGAAATGACGGTTCCACCACATGTGAATACAGATCTAGTTTGCGATCGAGCATTATAAGGATCAGATAGGTACCCTGCATCTGCAAAACCAGTCAAATCTATTTTGTGTTGGTTAGGAAAATACAATCCCATATCCTTTGTACTTTGTAGGTAACAAAGTACATGTTTAACCCCATTCAAATGTCTTCGGGTTGGACAAAAGCTACATCTTGCTAATAAGTTGACAGAGAATGATATATCAGGTCGTGTATGACTAACAAGATACATTAGTGCTCCAATTGCACTCAAGTATGGTACTTCAGGACCAAGAATCTCCTCATCTTTTTCCTGGGGTCAGAAAAGATATTTATTTACATCAAGTGATCTCACGACCATTGGGTGCTCAACAGATGTGCTTTGTCCATATAAAATTGTTGTAGCATCTTTTCTATATAAGTCGTTTGTTGTATAAGAATCCCGTCCTTTAAATGTTATATCTGTATTAATCCAAGACAAAATTTTGTTTTTTCAAGATCTTTCATTTCAAATTCTCTCTTCAAGTACTCTACTGCCTTTGAAATCTCTTCAGGAGTTCCAATGATATTTAGATCATCAACATATACCGCAATAATAACAAACTCAAATCCAGATCTCTTTATAAAAATGCATGGGCTAACGGGATCATTCTTATATCCCTCCTTTTAACAAATATTCACTAAGACGGTTATACCACATGCGACCGAATTTACATGCTTCTGGAAATTTAAATCCTTCTGGGAGTTTCATATAAATGTCATTATCAAGTGAGCCATACAAATATATTGTAACGACATCCATTAGACACAAGTCAAGTCCCTCTTCTATTGCCAGACTGATTAGAAATCAAAAAATAGTCACATCCATTACAGGAGAGTATGTCTCTTCATAATCAATACCAGGTCTTTGCGAAAATCCTTGCGCAACTAGTCATGCTTTATGTCTCACAATTTCACCTCTTTCATTTTGTTTCCGAACAAAAACCCATTTGTACCCCACTGGTTTTACACCATCAGGTGTACGGACTACCGGTCCAAAAACATTTCTCTTTTAAAGAGATTTCAATTATGCTTCAATTGCATCTTTTCATTTTGGCCAATCAAGTTTATGTCTGTATTCCTCATTAATAGTCCTTGGTTCAAGATCCTCGTCATCATTTATAACATCTAGCGCTATATTGTATGAAAAAACATCATCGACGTCGATTTCATTTCAGTTCCATATTTTTCTTGACATGCCATAATTTATAGAGATCTCTTCATTTTCACTAATTTCAGGTACTTTGTCTTCTGGAACTGTACTATTAGTCATGTCTAGGGGCTTTTTTGTAGACTCTTTCGGAGTTACCATTTCCCCATCCTGGTCATCTTGAATCTTTGCTCCTTTTCTTTTCTGAGGATTCTTATATCTGGAACCGACTGGTCTACCACGCTTCAGGCGTGCTTTAGATTCATTTGCAATAAAAGGTTGTCCTGCTGGGACATCAATTTTAATTGGAACATTAACAGCTGGTATATGTCTTTGTTACACTTTTTGGGTTAGTAAATGCGTCTGACAATTGATTTGATAAACTTTGTAAATGAATTATCTTTTGAACTTCTAGTTCACATTGTTTTGTACGAGGATAAAAATGAGACAATTATAATTCAGTCCAACTTATCTCTTTTTTCGGCTGCCTATTTTCTCCCCCTAATGTTGGGAAGACTGATTCATCAAAATGACAATCAACGAATCTACATGTAAATAAATCCCCTGGTGACGGTTCTAAATATTTAATTATAGATGGGAATTCATATCCAACATATATTCCCAACCTCCTTTGAGGACACATCTTAGTACGTTGTGGTTGAGGAATTGGAATATATACAGCACAATCAAAAATTCTTAGATGGAAATTATTTGGTTCCTGACCAAAAACCAATTGTAAAGGGGAGTACTTATGATAACTTGTTGGCCTGATGAGAATTAGTGTTGCCGCATGTAAAATAACATGACCCTAAGCAGAAATTAGAAGTTTTGATCTCATTAATAATGGTCTTGCAATCAATTGAAGACGCTTAATTAATGATTCTGCAAGGCCATTTTGTGTGTGAATATGTGCTACATGATGTTCAACACTTATCCCAATAGACATACAATAATCATTGAAAGTTTGGGAAGTAAATTCACTAGCATTGTCCATACGAATTTTCTTGATGGGATAATCTGGAAAATACGCTCGTAATCTGATTAATTGAGCAAGTAACCTTGCAAACGCCAGATTACGAGTGGATAATAGAGATACATGTGACCACCTAGTAGATGCATCAATTAAAATCATAAAATATCTAAAAGGTCCACATGATGGATGAATTGGTCCACATATATTACATTGTATTCGTTCCAGAAAAGTAAGGGATTCAGTTCCGTATCTTAGCTGGTGATGGTCGAATAATTAACTTGCCTTGAGAACAAGTAGTACATGAAAAAATATTCGATTGAAGAATTTGCTGGCTCTCCAATGGATGTCCACATGAATTTTCAATTATTCTTTGCATCATTATTGATCCTGGATGGCCTAACCGATTATGCCAAACAATAAAGTTATTGAGATTTGTAAGCTTTTGGTTAATGACCACATTTGTTTCAATTGTTCTAATTCTTGTGTAGTACAAACCGGAGAAAAAGGCTGGTAATTTTTTCTAATATACTTTTATTACCCAAGATTATACTCGTAATGTGAAGGTACTCAATGTTTCCTTCACATGTTATCTCAATATGATACCCATTTCGGCGGATATCCTTAAAACTCAATAAATTTCTTTGAGACCTGGGAGAGTATAATGCTTCATTAATTTCAAATTTTGTTCCTCTAGACAAGAATATGTTAGCTCTTCCGAAACCTTCTTCAATTTTGTACTACCCGATATAGTACTAACATTGCCTTTTTGCATTATGAAAGAAGAAAATAATTTCTTATTCTGTAATATAGTATGTGTAGTGGCGTTGTCTACGAGACATATATCTCCATCACTCATCGCGAATCGAATCAGGAGAGTATTTATATTCTTCAATGAAAATAAAATATATAACCAGATTAATAAAATATTCCATAAATAATCAATCATAAGAAAACAACTAAACATAACATGACAAATACATAATAATTAGAATTTTATTAATACTTAAAATAAAGTTCAATAATATTAAAGTAACATCTAAATATTTTATATTTGGACATTCTCATCATCAAACAAGTGATCAATATTGTAAGACCCCGAATTTTATGAAATAAAAGTATTCAATTTTTCTATTTAGTAAATGGTTAAATTGATAACAAGTTAAAGTTAAGGGTAATATATGAAATTTTTCAAAATACGCAAGTGGTTATAAAATATTCATTTATCGGGATATTCGTTTGGTCGTGGAATATTCTTTCTGTCGGAGAATATTCGTACGACGGCGTAGCTATTTGTGGGTCCCATAACGGATAACTGTCGGATGAAGAAAACGACAAAGTTTGAGTTTTTATAAATAACTTGGCGTAGTTATTACTGATTAAGATCATTGGAATACCGGTGGTTAAAATACGATGTCTACGCGTTGTTACTGCACAAGCTGCGACACTTGATGCACAATATTGTTGAATTATTGATCCTTACGTAAGAAGACACTACTCAATAGTTGTCACGGTGAATTCTTGCTCACTATTTTATTTTATAGATTCAATAATTCTTTGCGTTGATATTTTATATTATTGTTGTTTCAATAATTGTCAACGCACAAATATCTCCATTATCGGATCAATAATTCATATTATTTGAATAATATTATTAGATAGCATTATTGGCAATGTCTAGAAAGTTACATCGAGGAGAGGTTTGGTCACCTAATTGCGCGCCAGATGAGGAGAAATCCTTATCTGAAAGCCCCTCTTTCTGAGGAGCTGCACAGTTTGTCATTATCAGTGATTACGTAATATTATTTGTGAATAATTAATTATTGATTTATATGATAAGGAAATATTTATTTGATGTGGATATAAATGATGGATTTATTTATGTGATTATAAATGAAGGAATTAATGTTGAGGTATTTTATCGATTTTTTGGTCGGATTGGAGGTATTAAAAGATCAAATCGTTGTTCTTACAAATTTTATCAAGTGAGTTATAATTTTTAATCGACCGTTGGATCGTTTTGATTTTTGGATATGTTATACATATATAAGTTGAGTATATGTTCACAAATTTTGAACTGTTAAAAATGAACGAATGATTTGTTATGAATTTTAAGAGGTGTCTGATTCGGAAATTAGGTTTATAAATGATTTTGGTGGAAAATTCTAGAAATGGGTGGGCCCCACTTTTGGTTATTGGGGAAGATGGCTGATTTTTGGTGGGTGGAATAGTAGCAGGTAAAGCCATCAGGTAGCAAGTCAAGTCTACTTCGGCGTGCTAATTTTTTCCTATAAATAGAGGGCTAAGTTAGAATTGAAAATCACACCAGAAACAAGTTTTCTCTCTTTTTCTCTCTAGATTATCAAGTGTATTTTGTGAGTATTTAGATATTTGGCGAGTTGTTATTCATCAGTGCAAGTTTCCTTCAGCGTCATATCCGATATCCAGTCAGAAGTGCTGCTCTTTTGAGGTAAGAGATATTAAGGGATGTTATATTCTTCATAATGATGTTATTCTTTCAATATCATTATACTGACATATTGGTATGGATCTTATTGTGGAATTTCTACCTTTTTGAGTCGGAGTTACTATTCACGTATACTGCACTATTCATGTATATGGCACTATTTACGTATATGACATTATTTACGATACTTGATTTTATGTATTAATACGGAGTACTATTCAGAGTTACTATTCATGAGTTACTATTCACGATTACTATTCATGAGTTACTATTCATGAGTTACTATTCATTGTGGTATTATTCATGTGACGCCTCAAAATTAGGTATACATCACCCATCTTGGGTCGACACTTACATGGTATGTAATTTAAATACAACTTATTAACATAACTGCGTAGGTATAAATACGACATAAACCGTGAGTTTAAATACAAATATCGCTACTAGATATTATACAAACTCAAACAAAAAGTCCTCATTACAGTTATTATCACACTATTTTACGTAATAGTGAGGACTACTAATGCTATCTTCGGACCATCACTGCTTTCCGACTCGTCCCAAATATATTATCATTTCACAAGAGAATAAAGTGAAATAAAGGTGAGCTCAACTAGCCCAAGAAGAAATATTATGACTAAGATAATGCGAAATAAATTATCAATAGTCTTCATAATGTTAAACCGATAAAATACAATAGACAACCGGTTTAATCAAGCAGCTTAATATCTGCAATCCATTTAAAAGAGTCAAGTAGAAAATAAAGTCTACTATCTTTTAGGTTTTTAAAGGTTTTCATCATTTGTTATAAATGAGACTCAAATTTTAATAAATATTTCACATCATCGAATCACCCCTCGCACTACTTCTGACCAAGGATATTCTTTAGTATCACGACCACAATTATTCATGCATCTACGGGCGAGAATATTTGTGTATTCATTAATGGTCATGATCATGCCAACAATCATCCATCAATGCACTACTGCCACCGAGGATTTTTATCACATCATTTGTAACATTACGGTCATGATTACACCGAATAGTCTCTCGGTCATAATCATACCAAGTCCATCTATGCACTACGGAGCCACGGATGACTTTCAAAAAATATAAACATGAGGATGATGACAATGATATAAGAATTCAATAAAACAAGTTCAAGAATTATTAACGTCCAAATTATCAACATGATCTTGTTTTGTAGAGTAAAATTCAAGAATGATCGAAGAATATTTCCATGAAAAGATCTTTGGATGAAACGCAAATATCAAGGATATTCTACTAATTTCATGGAGTATAGAAGTCAAAGTTTTAACCAACCGGGTATAATAAAGAATGGAATAACAAAAGAAATCACCATGCATGCGATAGATCATACATGCATGAAGTTATTCAATGTAATAATAAATAACGGAACCGGTGTCGTGAAATTCACACCGACGGGATGTTCCAACGAGAATAATAATAAAGATGGAACCGGATCCGTGTAAAACACACGATAGGATATTCCAATGTAATAATAAATACGGAACCAGTCCGGTGTAAAACACATGAGCAGGATGTTCCAATGAATAATAAAGATTTTAACCAGTCCTTATAAAACACACGCATGGATGTTCCAATGAATAATAATAAAGATTTTAACCGTGTCCGTGTAAAACACATGAGCGTGATGTTCCAATGAATAATAGAAGAATGTCACCAAGTATAGGGTAAACCGCAGATACAAAGTTATTCCAATGTAATAATAAGCAATGGAATAACAATGCTTCTCTTCATGAATAAGAAAGAATAACACCCTTACATTTGGTAGGAGATTGAATCTTTACGGCGGTGTAAGAACAAAATACTCTTCTTCTTTCTCTCTTATTCTCTCTATACTTTCTCTCTCTATAGCTTGAATGAATTCGTGAAAAATAATGAAGCCCTAGGCCTCTATTTATAGAAGATTTCTAGCTTAGCACTTCCGCGTGAAAAAAGGCAAGTGGCTTGACGAATGGTTTGACGCTTTTGTAATGTGAAACGACAAGTGGTTCGGCCTTTGTAATGTGAAACGACAAGTGGTTCGACGTCCCGGTAAAGGTAATTACTATTAACGAAGGTAAATACTATCGATTTAAGGTAAATACTATTCACAAGGGTAATTACTATTGACGAAGGTAATTACTATCATTGAAGGTAAATACTATTCACAAGGGTAATTACTATCGACGAAGGTAATTACTATCGACGAAGGTAAATACTATTCACAAGGGTAATTACTATCGATGAAGGTAATTACTATTATCGATGAAGGTAAATACTATTGACGAAGAGACTCTTAGATGATGACATATGAGCCCCCATAAAAATAATCAAACTTACCACAAATCATTTTTTTTTTTCATCACACATATTTAATCTTTCAACAATTATTAATCATTTATAACTTGTCGTCTCAATTATTGATTTAATACTATAACATATTATACAGATGATACTGTGACAATAATTGAATCAATAATATAAGAGATATGATCAAAGAATTATCGTAGTAATAATTGAGCATAAATGAGTGACTTCTCACGTAAGCATCAATAATCAATCTGAGTGTGCTACTATGCAACTCACGCCAGACATCGCATTTTTTTACCACCGGGTAGTTCAACAGTTTTAACGGTAACACCTCCGCCGTTATTTTTATAAAATATTTTTGTCGTTTTCTCAATCCGACAATAATTTTGTTGTGGGGTCCACCAATGATTGAGCCATTGTACGAATATTCCCTAACAAAAAGAATATTCCCCGACCAAACGAATATTTTATAACAACTTGCATACTTTGCAAAATTTATAAATATTACCCACAACTATAACATTATATCAAATTTATTCCATAATATTCAAAAATAATATTTATAGAAAATTCATCTTTATTTATAAAAGTCAGGGTCTTACAACCTCCCTTCTTATGAAATTTCGCCCTCGAAATTTAGGGTACGATACTGGTATGTCAAGAGGTAAGGATACCTTGATTTCATTTCAGATTCTAACTCCCAAGTCATTTCCTCAACATCGTGGTTCCTCCACAAAACTTTGACTTGAGGTATAACCTTGGAGCGTAGAATATGTTCCTTCTTATCCAAAATTTGAACAGGAACCTCTTCATACGTCAAATCTTCCGCTATTTCATCCGGTTCTAACTCAATAATATGGTTCGGGTCTTTCACATATTTACGTAACATAGATATGTGAAAAACGTTATGAACACGAGACATATTTGGCGGAAAGCGCAGTCTATAGGCCACGCTTCCTACTCGATCGAGGATTAAAATGGACCAGATGAATCGAGGGTTAAGTTTTCCTCTCTTTCCAAATCTTGTAACTCCTTTCCATGGAGCAACTCTTAACAACACACGATCTCCTATATCGAATTCCACGTCCTTTCAATGAAGATTAGCATAACTCTTTTGTTAATTTTGTGAGGTTTTTATACGTTGTTTGATCGTTTGAATCTTTTCCGTAGTCATACGTACTCAACTCCGGTCCCAACAACGTTGCTTCACCCACCTCATCCCAAAGATACCGAGAACGACACTTTCTTCCATACAACGCTTGAATGGAGCCATGCCAATACTTGCTTGATAACTGTTGTTGTAGGAAAACTCCACCAATGGTAAGAACTTGTCCCAACTCCCTTGAAATCAAGGACACAGAGTCTTAATAGATCTTCAAGAGTTTGAATAGTCCTCTCCGATTGTCCGTCAAAATGCGAGGATGATATGCTGAAACTAAATCGTAAGTCCTGTGCCCATAGCTTTTTGCAAACTAACCCAAAATCATGAAGTGAATCTTGGGTCTCGATCGAAACTATGGATACCGCATACCATGCGATCTTACAATCTCATTTATGTACATACGAGCAAGACGTTCAAGTGTATAAGTTTCTCGTATCGGTAAGAAATGAGCAGACTTGGTCAATCTATCAACAATGACCCAAATCGCATCAATGCCTTGAGAAACCTTAGGAAGACCGGTAACGAAATCCATAGTAATGTGCTCCCACTTCCATTCTGGAATTTCAAGTGGTTGCAATGGACCTTTTGGTACTTGATGCTCCGCTTTAACTCGTTGACAAGTTAGACACCTTGAGATAAACAAATACATATCTCTCTCTTCGTATTGCTCCACCAAAATGTATGGCGAATATCATGATACATTTTGGTACTCCTGAGATGGATTGCAAATGGTGTGTTGTGTGCCTCCATCATGATATTATACTTTTAAATCGTGGTCGTTAGGAACACAAAGTCCGGAGTTGACTCAAGTATTCCTTCTTCATCGATTCTTGCTTCCTAAGATAGCACCTTCTTGCACTTTCTTCCTCATACGCATCACCTCAATGTCAGTCGTAGCTTGGCGACTTTAACTTTATCAATTAAAGTCGGTTCTACTCAGTATACTCGCTATCATCACATGCGTCCCCTCGAGTCTTTAATTCTATCTCCATCCTTTGCAAGTCATACAAAATGGGCCTTTCATACGACAATATCGCACTTCGTACTTGCATATGATTTTCTACTCAATGCGTCCACCTACCACGTTCACTTTTCGAGATGGTATTGGATGGTATGATCATAATCTTTCAACAGCTTCAAGCCAACGTCATTGTCGCGTGTTGAGTTCCTTTTGAGTGAAGAAATATTTGAGGCTTTTATGATCCGTAAAGATCTCCACTTTCTCCCATACAAGTAATGTCTCCAAATTTTAAGTGTGAAGAATAATACGCTAACTCTAGATCATGAGTAGGATAATTCCTCTCATATTCTTTGAGTTGTCGCGAGGCATAAACTATTACTTTTCCATGTTGCATGAGAACACATCCCAACCCTTTGCTTCAAGCATCACTTGTAGATGACAAATCCTCCGAGCGGATGGTATTGTCGAGCAGTCTTTGAAATAAGTCTCCTCTTGAGTTCTTGAAAACTCTTCTCACATTCTTCGCTCCAACCGAACTTTGTATCTTTTCCGAGTCACCGAGTCGATGGAATAGCGATTCGAGAAAATCCTTCCACGAATCTCCTATAATAACCAATTTAAACCGAGAAAGCTACGTGCTTGGTCCATCGATTTAGGTTGTTCCCAACTTTGAATAGCTTCAATCTTTGCTTGGGTCAACGGATATTCCATGACTTGATACCACGTGCCCAAGGAATGCTACTTCTTCAAGCCGAACTTGCATTTCTTCAACTCGGCATAAAGCTTATATTCACGAAGCTTTTGGAGTGTCGACCTCAAGTGTTGCTCATGATCTTCACGGCTTTTGGAATAAATAAGGATGTCATCAATAAAGACGACCACAAAGTGATCTAAATATTCCTTGAATACTCGGTTCATCATATCCATGAAGGCGGCGGGGCATTAGTCAATCCAAAGGACATGACTAGGAATTCATAATGCCCGCATCGAGTTCCGAAAGCCGTCTTTGGAATGTCGTGGTTCTAATCTTCAATTGGTGATATCCTAACGAAGATCAATCTTTGAAAAGAATTTGGCTCCTTGCAAATTGGGTCAAACAGTCATCAATACGTGGCAATGGATACCTATTTTTTGATGGTGACGTGATTCAACTCCCGATAATCAATACAAAGTCGCATACTCCCATCTTTCTTCTTCACGAATGAGCAGAGCACCCCAAGGAGAAGTACTAGGACGAATAAAGCCAATGTCTAACAATTCTCGTAGTTGGGTCTTTAACTCACGAAGTTCAATAGAGCCATTCGATATGGGGCTTTGGAAATAGGTTTTGTCTGCGGGTTTCAAGGTCGATACAAAATTCAATTTCACGCCTGGGGTAGGCCAGGAAGTTCTTCTGGGAATACGTTAGGAAATTTATTAACAATAGAAATATCGTTCAAAACTGACGTATTTTTGTTTAAATTTGTGACATGAGCTAAGAAAGCGTGACATCCGTTTTTCAATAAACGAATAGCTTTATGGCTTGAGATGACCGTGATTGATTTTAATGGTTTGGTCGTTTGAATTGAATAATAGGTTGATTAGGAATATGAAAGCTAACAACCTTACGAAAACAATCAATTTTGCATGATAAGTAGTTAACCAATCAATCCCTAGAATCACGTCAAATGCAAGTATTTTTAATGAAATAAGATCGACAGTAATGTGAGGGTACCGATTTGAACCAAACAAGACTTATAAACAAAGGATGTAATGAAGGTTTCTCCCAACGGAGTTTCCACAGATAAGTCAAATTCTAATTTCTCTGAGTCAAATTTAATCGATGAGCGCAAGTAGGAGAAATAAAAGAATGGGTAGAACCCAGTATCAAATAAAGTATAGACTTCATTAGAGTTTATGATAAGCTTACCCGTGATGACCTCATTCGATTCCTTGCTCTTTGGGAGGTCACAACAAATGCTCTCCCTTGCACTACTGGGTTTTGAATTTTCCGGGATGGCCTTTGGTGCCTCCATCCTAGCCGAATTTGTCTTCGTGAACGACAAAAATCGAGCTAAGTGACCTTCTCTTCCACAATTATAACATGCTTTGGATGGCATGACGCAGCTTTGATCGATGTGTCCTCTCCTCCGCATTTGAAGCATATGATGGGTGGTCTTTCTCCTTCCTTAACAATGGGTCTTTGGTCTTTGACGTCTTTCCATCATTGTTGAATCTCCTTTTCTTGAAATGTCCATTCTTATTGTTTTGTTACGATTACCACCAAGTGGTTACCATATCGGCTTTGTTGATTCCCCCACGCTTGTTGTCACCGCCTCGATGACTATTCTCATTGGTATTATAATTTTGCTTGCACCGCTTCTTTTTTAGTTCGTTGACTCATTATCGCTACTCCACTAATCGAGCCCTATTTACAACATCTGAATACAAACACGGTTTATGAGAAATAAGATGTTGACGTATCTCCTGACTTCAAACCTCTTAAAAACATTCGCGCCATTCTCTCTTCATTATCCACCAGTGGGGCCGAAACCGTGATAACTCCGCAAATTTTGCCTCGTATTATGACACCTGGTCATATTGTTTTGTTCCAACTTGATAAACTCCACCTCCTTCATGTGGCGAATACTTTCGGAAAGTATTTGTCGTTGAATGACTCTGGAACTTCTCCCAAGATATCTTGATGACAATTTGGTTGAGTACGTTTTTACCGATTCCCACCAAGAATCCGCCTCTCGCGCATGACATAAAAGGCGTGAAGGGAACCTTTTGTTCCTCGGAGCATCCCAAGACATCAAATATCTTGGTAATCTGCTTTATCCATGCTTCCGCTGAAGTGGTTTTGGCTCTCCCTTAAACTCCGGTGGTCCCAGCTTTTTAAATTGTTTAGCGGTGGCCGCCGAGAGTTTTCCGTGTTTCCACCTACGTTTTGGGCAGAGTCGCTCTCGCTTTCTTTGTTTGCATAAATTGCATAAAGCCTCTGAACATTTGATCATTCGTCATTTGGTCGGTGTTGTTGTTGTTTGCATGAGGATTGTCGCCTTCTGATGCACATTATCCACGATTATTGATATGTGTGAATCAACAATCGCTGCGCTCCATTGCTATTCTCAACATTCTCGGATGTCATTTTCAATCTCGCCACAAAACAAAAGGTTAATTGACATGTAACAAATTATCCCTATCTTGACCAACCAATAAAATATCACATAAACTTAGGTAGGTCATACTAACGAAGGTATTCCCGTCTCTCCCTCCTAGTACTATTATTCTCACATCTTAGCAGGATCATATCCTAAGCTCGATACCAACCGTGGCGCCCCAAAATTAGGTATACATCACCCATCTTGGGTGCGACACTTACATGGTATGTAATTTAAATACAACTTATTAACATAAGCTGTAGGTATGCAATACGACATAAATCGTGAGTTTAAATACAAATATCGCCTACTAGATATTATACAAACTCAAATAAAAAGTCCTCATTACGATTATTATCACACTATTTTACGAATAGTGAGGACTACTAATGCTATCTTCGGACCATCACTGCGTTTCCCAGACTCGTCCCGGCTTATATTATCATTTCACGAAGAGAACGGTGAAAGAAAGGGTGAGCTCAACTAGCCCAATGAAGAAATATTATGACTAAGATAATGCGAATAAATTATCAATAGTCTTCAATAATGTTAAACCGATAAAATACAATGAATGACCGGTTTAAGCTAGCGGTGAATATGCAATCCATTTAAAAGAGTCAAGTAGAAAATAAAGTCTACTATCTTTTAGGTTTTAAAAGGTTTTTCATCATTTGTTTATAGTTGAGACTCGACTTTAATAAATATTTCACATCATCGAATCACCCTCGCACTTTCTGGCCAAGGATATTCTTTAAGTATCACGCGACCACAATTATTCATACACTCACGGGCGAGAATATTTGTGTATTCATTAATGGTCATGATCATGCCAACAATCGTCCATCAATGCACTACTACCAATTTGAGGATTTTTATCACATCATTTGTAACATTACGGTCCATGATTACACCGAATAGTCTCTCGTCATAATCATACCAAGTCCATCTATGCACTACAAAACATACCAGATGACTTTCAAAAAATATAAACATGAGGATGATGACAATGATATAAGAATTCAATAAAACAAGTTCAAGAATTATTAACGTCCAAATTATCAACATGATCTTTGTTTTTGTAGAGTAAAATTCAAGAATGATCGGAAGAATATTTCCATGAAAGATCTTTGGATGAAACGCAAATATCAAGGATATTCTACTAATTTCATGGAGTATAGAAGTCAAAGTTTTAACCAACTGGGTATAATAAAGAATGGAATAACAAAAGAAATCACCATGCATGCGATAGAATCGCATGCATGTGTTATTCCAATGAATAATAAATAACGGAACCGAATTCGTGTGAAATTCACACCAAGCAGGATGTTCAACGAGAATAATAAAGATGGAACCGGATCCGGTGTAAAACACACGAGATAGGATATTCCAACAGAATAATAAATCACGGAACCCGGTCCTGTAAAACACACGCATGTGATGTTCCAATGAAATAATAAAGATTTTAACCGGTCCCAATGTAAAACACACAGACGGGATGTTCCAATGTAATAATAATAAAGACGGAACCAGTCCTTGTAAAACACATGCAGCAGGATGTTCCAATGTAATAATAGAAGAATGTCACCAAGTATAGGTAAATCACAGATACAAAGTTATTCCAATGTAATAATAAGCAATGGAATAACAACAGTTCTCTTCATGAATAAGAAAGAATAACACCCTTTACATTTGGTAGGAGATTGAATCTCGCAGCAAAGATGTAGTAGAAGCAAAATACTCTTCTTCTTTCTCTCTTATTCTCTCTATACTTTCTCTCTCTATAGCTTGAATGAATTAAGAAAAAATAATGAAGCCCTAGGCCTCTATTTATAGAAGATTTCTAGCTTAGCACTTTTCTTAGTGTGAAAAGCGAAGTGGCTCGACGAATCGGTTTGACGCTTTAATGTGAAACGACAAGTGGTTCGGCGTCTGTAATGTGAAACGACAAGTGGTTCGACGTCTCTGTAAAGGTAATTACTATTAACGAAGGTAAATACTATTGACGAAGGTAAATACTATTCACAAGGGTAATTACTATTGGCGAAGGTAATTACTATTGATGAAGGTAAATACTATTCACAAGGGTAATTACTATTGACGAAGGTAATTACTATTGACTGAAGGTAAATACTATTCACAAGGTAATTACTATTGGCGAAGGTAATTACTATTGACGAAGGTAAATACTTATTGATGAAGAGACTCTTAGATGATGACATATGAGCCCCCATAAAATAACCAAACTTACCACAAATCATTTTTTTTATCAACACATATTTAATCTTTCAACAATTATTAATCATTTATAACTTGTCGTCTCAATTATTGATTTAATACTATAACATATTATACGAGATGATCTTTGTGAAAATAATTGAATCAATAATATAAGAGATATGATCAAAGAATTATTGTAGTAATAATTGAGCATAGGTGAGTGACTTCTCACGTAAGCATCAATAATCAATACCGTGTGCTACTATGCAACTACGCCAGTATTCATTTACTTTTACCAATTTGGATAGTTCAACAGCTTTAACGGTAACACCTCCGTAGTTATTTTTATAAAATATTTTTGTCGTTTTCTCAATCCGATAATAATTACATTATGGGGTCCACCAATGATTGAGCCATTGTAGACGAATATTCCCTAACAAAAAAGAATATTCCCCAGACCAAACGAATATTTTATAACAACTTGCATACTTTTGCAAAATTTATAAATATTACCCACAACTATAACATTATATCAAATTTATTCCATAATATTCAAAAATAATATTTATAGAAAAATTCATCTTTATTTATAAAAGCTGGGGTCTTACAATTCACGACAAAATTGGTTTCTTTTCCTGACCAAATTATCTTTGATTTATGAATCTTACTCTTGAAATTAAATACAGTTGTTGATCATATTGTTTTTATTATCATATATAACATTTTTATAACCCTAGTGATTGAATTTCTTTTGACTTGAGTGTAAAGATGGGTAGATTATTGGTATGATCATGACTATGGGTTCTCTTTGGCCAGTAGTGCAAAGATGAATTGTTGACTGGTATGATCATGACCATTGAATTTACAATTGAATATTTTTAGCTTAAGTGCAAAGGTGAATTGATCAACATGGTTATAATTATTGTTTATATAAATTCTGAAATGATTATATATTTCTTTGAGATATGAATATCTTTGGCCCGTAGTGCAAAGATGACTTGTTGAATATCTTTGGCCTGTAGTGCAAAGATGAATTATTGGTGAATATCTTTGGCCCGTAGTGCAAATATGACCTGTTGTTGAATATCTTTGGTCGTAGTGCAAAGATGACATGTTAATGAATATCTTTGGCCCATAATGCAAAGATGGATTTATTAGTATGATTATGAACATGAACTGTGATTTGGTATAACCATGATCTTTGATGTTTCAGGTAAAGACATGTGATGAAAATTATCTTCGTCCTGGATGCGAAGAGGAATTTAGAATTACAATTATGATTATGAGTTATTCATATAATTGTGGAAAGAAACTGTTGATTAATGTTACAGGGATAAAACATTGTTGGTGGACTTTTAATGTGGAGAAGATAATAGACTTTATGGTCTATTTGACTCTTTTAATGGATTGCTCGTTCCGTTGGAATTATGGTTGAAAAGTTTTATCATCTACCATATGTTCTAAATCTCTGATTTATTACTGATGAAGGCTATTGATAATTTAATTATCTTTAGTCATGATATTCTTTTTCTTGAGCTAGTTGTGCTCACCCTTTTGTTTCTAATTCCTTTTCGGTGTAATAAAAGTGTAAATTTGGGTCGAGCGGGGATAACGAGGGAATAGAATAGTGGTTACATAGTCATTTGAGGTTCTCCTAAATAGTATGAAAATAATTTTATTGAGACTTTAGATAAGTGTGTCGTATTATATACATCATTTGATATTTAATTTTGGTGAACCGAATAGGGTGAGGTGAACTCAACTTTTGAAGGGTGTTTTGCCACTATCATACAAGATGTCTAATGACATACAAACTCGTGTTATCATAAGACAAGGTTGTGCACATCCACTTGCTGAGTATATCTACGAGTACTACCTATATAATCTTGGTGTTTGTTTGAAGTATAATTCACGATTAGAGACCGTGGAGATAATGATATGTCAAGAGAAGACTCACCATTGGAAAGAATGTGATAGTAATCTTCTTGTTTTTCTTTGGGGTCTATTAGGTCAACCAAGGATAATTCTGTGGGCATATGATATCTATCATAACCTGAGCGCGCACGGCCTCCCATGTATGAAAGGTTTCCTTGAGCACTTTCCAAAGATTCTAATTTCTAAAACAGTTTTTGACTGTACCTTTATGTAAGGTGTCAATGTGACGTGCTATCTAAGGTTGGGACATGAGTCATAGTTGGTATATATTTGTATCAAAACTCACAGCATTTATGTTGTTGTATTTTGCCCGACAATTATTGTAATAAAGTTGTAGTTATTTTCTGTACCATGTATTTGGCGACTCAGAATGGGTGGGATGGAATGGACCTATTTTGGGGTTGTCACAAATATTGCCCTCAGGATTTGAGAAAAAAATCAATAACATCTAGATGGGTGGTATCAACACAACTATAATTAAAATCATTATTTACAGAATCAAGACTTGTCTCATCTTTTCCATCCTGACTAGTAAAATTAGTCTTTATCTTCTTCCCTTTATCTTTTAGTGATTGTTGATAGAGCTCAACAGGATGTTTTGGTGTACGATAAGTACATGACCAATGGCCTTTACCTCCACAACGATAGCACTAATTTTCCATGGTGTTTTTATCTTTGTCACTTTTGTCGTGTTTTCCATCTTTATGTTCCCACTTTTGGTGGGTATATGTGTTTGAGAAATGACCTCCTCGATGATTATTTCGACCATGTCCACGTCTATGAACACGACCGCGTCCACGACTACTAGCGTGACCTCTGTCTTTTCCATTATATGATGCGACGTTCACTGCAGAAAATGGGGTAGAGCCAGTTGGACGGGCCTCATGGTTTTTCATCAATAGCTCATTATTTTGTTCAGTCACAAGGAGACATGAAATCAGTTCAGAGTATTTCTTAAAACCTTTTTCACAATATTGCTGCTGTAGGAGCATATTGGATGCATGAAAGGTGGAGAATATTTTTTATAACATATCAACATCAGTGATCTTTTCTCCACATAACTGTAATTGAGAACTGATTCTAAACATAACTGAGTTATATTTACTTACATATTTAAAATCTTGTAATCTCAGGTACATCCAATCATAACGAGCTTTAGGGAGTATTGCAGTTTTCTTATGGTCGTATCTTTCCTTTAGACTTGTCCAAAGGATAAGCGGATCTTTAATAGTCAAATATTCAGTTTTAAGTCCCTCATGGTTGTTGGGTAAAATCTAATTTTCAACATCTAACACCCATGATAAATAATTCTTTCCGTATCGTGGTCAACAAGTAATAAAGTGATAAGTTGAGTATCGTTCCCACGAGACAATTAGCAAATGAACTCGAAAATCTTTACAACTATCAATTTTAACTAATCAACTAAATTTTATTAAACTAACTTGAATAAATGAGGAGAAAATCTTAACAACTAATACTCTAACTATCACTAATAACCCACAAAGATAAAACTCGATTTTCAAACAATACTTGGAGAATTAGGCTCATGATTTCACTCTAAGCTTTACTCAGTTTAATTCACTTTTATCTCGATTCGATTCAATATTCCGTTTATTAATCAAGAACACAATTGTAGCATTAACCACCTCTCAGTGCACCAATACCAAATTAACTCAAATCCACAATTAAGATAGAATTAAGCCAAACACTTCAATCAATTAACTCACAATATCTCTATGCAAATTAAATCAAAAGAAGTTTAAGATTAAGTTCTCTAACGATTACATGCGATGTTAAGCGTATCTCTACCTTAACATTCATCACAATTCTGCTATTCACAAAATTCATGAACACATGCTATATCAATTAAGTCTAGATTTAAACATCTTCTCTCGAATCTATTCAAATCCACAAAGAATCGTTGATCAGGCAATTCACAAATTCAAGCTCAAATCAATATAGATAAACCATTGAATATTTTATTAAACTGAGAATTAAAGCTAATAAACCATTGTTCCACTCAAAGATCCATCAATACCTAAAAGATAATTAATTCATAATAAATAAATTAACTCTTGAATAAATAAAAGGAGACATCATCCCAATTACGAGATAATAAAAATTAAGGAAGAATAATAAAACACCACCCTTCTCTGCGAATTGATTCACTGCAATTTTAGTGAAGTTATTCCTTCTTCTCTAGACCTCGAAGCTTGATCTCGATGTCGTTCTTTTGCAAAGTTGTGTATATCCCTTGATTCCCCTCTTCCTTTTACTTGTAGACCATCTCTTCTCTAGATACTCTCTAGCTTGCCTCCACTTCCTATCAAAACAACTTAAAACAATTCTAATTCTCTCCAACTCGCCATCTAACTCCTCTTTAAAAACCAATTCACCACCCAGTAGCGATCGGTATATATAGTGGCCTTCACTTGTGTGATCGGTATACATAATAGCAATGGGCGTAATAGACAGACGTACTTGATCGGCCTTGACCAGTAGATGATCGGTAGCCCATGCAATGATAGCTAGCACCTGATTCAGTACGCTTTCGGCGCTCCCCGGCCACGCAGACGGTTACACCATCGGCACTTCATTAATTGATCACACAATCTCAAATGCTTCCAAACCAAGAGCGCCTCTGCTTTTCCTACATTAAGCGAAAAACCCATCAATAGTAACATAAAAATGCATAAAAACAAACACAAAAAAACAGACCAAGTGAACCTAATTCATGGTTTAAAACCTACTCATCAAAATCCCCCAAACTTAAGCGTTGCTTGTCCTCAAGCAAACATGATGTCATCTGATGCAATGCAAATAATCTTAAAATGTTGAATCCGATATCAAATTAGTAATACCAAATCAACGACAAGGCCTCGGAGAAATCATGTAAATTTAGCGATACCTCATAATTGAAACCAATCCACAATTTCTAGCCACCATTGAATCTCAATGATATCACTACTATAGTGTGTGTGTGTGTGTGTGTGTGTGTGTGACAACATAAATTGACATACTATCAAATTTAAAACATAACACACCTCTTCTAAAGGCTTAAAGCAGAATAAATATAAGAAATCCAACAATAAGCTCGATCCAACCAAAGCTAGACACAAACCATCGTAAAGGGTTGACTTGGGGTATTTATACCTCACTTAACATTCACGGGGCATTTTGCTCTTATTTCCCGTTTTATTCTTTTTTTTTTTTTTTTTTACCATGGTATGCAATGTCTCATTCCATTAGGCTAACAGTGATACCCCTTAGCGAGCTTTCGACCAACGACTCCCAGACCATATAAGACCTTAGAGTATTAGGTTTTAAGATACCCCTTGAGCGTGCTTTTCAAATAAAAAAGGCCGAAAAACAAAACTAACCACGATATTTTATTTTTTTTTTTTTTTTTTTTCATAAATGAAACTTATATACCCCATATTCCCCCCCCAAACTTAAGTTCTTGTCTAACACTAGTCATCACTACTTATTCTTATCATTCTTATATTTAAACTAGTGATGCCTTTTAGAGCTTTATTATGAATCAATTTAACGCAATCAATCTACCAGTTGGTATGTTCGTGCAATCCTTTTATAATAGTTTCAAACAGTAGAAAGATTCAACTTATAACACAAAATTATTTCAAAGTTCCCTTACTAAGTATCGCACAATTTCACCAAATTCCAACCTCATCATTGGCCTTGAAAAACAGCAACATATCCCAACTATCCACTTTGGATTAGATGCGAATAAAATTTTTATATATATTTTTTTTATAAAAACTAATTTAAAACTCCTATGCAAATGAAAACTATAAACTATCATGCAAATGAAATAAAACAAATAAAACAAATCCCCAAACTTAAATTAAGGAATGCCCTCATTACTTCATATATGCTCAAAATAGAAAATTTGAGGACTTCCACAAAACCGGATTCTTTATGCGTCGTCGTCGTCCAGAAGGAGGATATGTTGGCGGGATAGGAGGAGTAGGCATAACAGTGGTGAGCATTTGGATTACAACGAGCAAATGCCTCGTGGCGTGTTGAATCGTTTGCATTGTCTTGATGCATTAAATTTTGCCTCTCGACCCGACCACGAGAATTGATTCCTTGGGACCGTGCTTGTTCCTCGCGGCGGGTTCCTCCTGGCCCGTTCTTCTTCTTGCGGGGTTCTTCACTAGCCAGGGGATGATGGTTGGCGGATCATGATGTAACCCTCACCACGCGGGTGGGGTATGCTCCATCCCAAGCTATATACCTTTGAATAGTTGTATGGTTAATTATGGACAATGGTTGTTGAATTGGTTCATTAGGTTACCACTTTGCCCGACCTTTTCGGCATAAATCGGTAATTAGAAACCCGTCTGATAGCACTTTGTGGTACTCCCGTAGTGCTTTCGGTCGATGGATTCTTGAATACATTCCCCACATCGACATTATAAAAGCAATTGAATTATTCACAAGATAGTGGTGGTGAGCGATTCCATACAATAATCGGGCCGTGCTTTAGTAACCTCGGTTAGATGGCTCGTGGGCATTAATCTAGCACAAATGAATGCATGCCATGCCTTTCCATATCGACTTCGATCTTTGCGTGAGGAAAACTTATCTTTTCGTTCGTTCGACTTTAATCGTCCATTTTGTTCTGGTTTTACATAATCGGGCAATCAACTCATCTAGCTTTCGGGCAATCCATCTTCGCTTCATCTGGGTCTTCTTGTGGCGTTTCCAACCCAAAATATTCATTGATAGCTTGACGCGTGAAAGCTTCTAGGTTTTCCCGAACCATGACAACATGATTGACATGTTCGATTGCATTCGCGTAAAACTCCTTAACTATGTTGATTGCCATTTGGAAGTGGTTGCTCTACTAGTTGAAACCAATTCGTTCTACAATTTGCAGCGCCATATCACCATCAAATTAGCATTTGGTTTCAATCCTCTTTCTAGCACCAAATTTTTCTTGCCAATTGATGTGTGGAATCTCTCTGCGGCCTCTCGCTCACAAATTTTGTATGGTCATATGTTGGGCGAGTCGAAGAGGTTGATGCCCTTTGTCTTTTGTGCGACGACATGTTGCTTCAATTTGTTGACTCGAGAATGCGGTTTTGTATTTTTTTTCAAAGCGGGTGGTGGGTGGAGTGTGTGATTCCCCAAACTTGTTTTGTTGATGAAGCTTTCTTTACCCAAACAACTCAAAATTCTACACCTTCTTCTTGATTTCACAATTCTCGACTTTACCACTCAATATTGGATGTCACAACAAGAAATTTTTTGAGGGATGGCGAGAATTATCACACCTTTTATAAGTTGGGTTTACCTCTTTGAAGAGAAGTCCCAATTTGTATCACTTTGTGCAAAGGCTAGTGTTAGATTTAGGATTGGGTTGTGATTCTTGAGTGTTGTAGTGTCGAGATGTTTAGAATGAAGGAACTTCATATATAAACAATAGAAAACTAACGTGGGTGGGAGTTGGGACTTGAAAGGGTTAGTGGTTTTGGAATTTGGAAAGGAGAAGGAGTGTAAAGATAAATTAATGTGGAGTTATGGGGAAGAGGAAGTGCAATAGAATTAGGAGAAGTGGAGTGGTGGTATTGATGAAATAGAGAGGTGGAGAGGTGGAGTTATTCAATTCAATCATGCCTCTTTAGTTCTTTGAATTTCCATGCTTGTATGATCGGTGCCGATTACAGCGTGCGATCGTGTCGTGCACCTTTCGATGGTCTAATAATTCTTGATCTATAAGCGCGATCGTGTGTGTTGCCGTATGTGATCGGCCTTCAGGTATCTGATATGTTAGCTCGATCGGTATTTTTGTTGTGGCGTATTTGTCGTATTGAGTTACGACGTCTTTGGCGATGATGCTTTTCTCTTTTGTAGTATTTGTCGGCGCCAGATTAATCTGGAAAACTACTTGGGTAGCCTTGATCGTGTGGATCTTTGGTCCGATCTGGCCTTGATCGTGTCGTGTGGTCTTTTTATTCTTCGCGCTCTATAATGTTATTGCCTGACTGCACTTGCTTGGGGTTCCTGCAATTATAGAGATTTTTGTTACTCTCCAAGTATACATTCTACTGACTAAGCTATAACTAAAAATTTAAAAGTAAATAAAAGATGGAGTTTAGAACTTGGGTTTGCCTCCCAGTAGCGCTTGGTTTAATGTCGCTGGCTTGATAGTCCCTCATGTTTTATTATTAAGTGTGCGTGAGGGTAATGTTGATGGTGTCCACATTTGCATCCTCGCCCCAGTAATGCTTTAATCTTTGACCGTTGACCTTGAAGTTTCCAATGGGTTTCTACTATACAGCTCCACGGCACCATGTGGGAAAACCGTTTTTATGGTGAATGGTCCTGACCACCATGATTTAAGTTTCCACAGGAACAACCTTAGTTTTGAATTGAATAATGACCTGACTTGCCTGGCATGAGCGTTCGGTGATTGATTTTACGATCGTGCCATTTTTCACCTTTTCCTTATATAATTGTGCATTCTCGTAAGCTTGTAATCTGAATTAAATCAAGCTCATTTAGTTTGTAGTAATCTCTTTTCCCCCCTTCTTTGCTTGATCGAAGTTCAATTTTGAATAGCCCGATCGCCTTGTGTTGTAGCTCAATAGGAAGATGACATGCCTTTCCATCTGACAAGCTGGTAAGGTGACATGCCAATTGGAGTCTTGTATGCGGTCGGTATGCCCAAAGTGCATCATCTAATCGAAGCGACCAATCCTTACGATTTGGGTTGACTACTTTCTCAATATTTTCTTGACCTCCTGTTTGACACCTCTGCTTGTCCATTGGTTTGGGGATGATAAGCGTCATTTATTTTGTGGTTGACCCCATATTTTGCCAACAGAGTTTGTAAATGCTTTGTTGCAAAAATGACTTCCTCATCACTTATTATGGCCCTCGGTGTTCCAAACCTTGTAAAGATATTTTTACGTAAAAATCTTAGGACCACTTTGGCATCGTTCGATGGTAGTCTTTGCGACTTCTACCCATTTTGAGGCGTAGTCCACATGAGTAAAATATATTGATTCTTTGAGAGATGAGGGAATGGTCCCATGAAATCGATACCCCATCGTCGAAGATTTCAACCTCTAATATTACTTATAACGACATCTCATTTCTTTTGATATGTTACCCACTCTTTGTGCAATGATCACATGTTTTGACAAATTGGTGGCGTCTTTAAGCGAGGTTAGCCAATAAAACCACGATTGAAGCACCTTCTTCTTTGTTCTTGTACTACCATAATGCCGCCATATGCGGATGAGTGACATTAAATGCAAGATGTTCTTCACTTATTTATAAGGCACACATCTTGGATCATCTTGTCGGCTGCTTTGTTTGAACAAATCTGGCTCGTCCCACATATACCATTTGACATCGTGCGAAAACTTCTTTTTACTGGCACGTCGTGTAAGATCGGGAGGTAGTATATTCTTGATGAGATAATTGTGAAATCTGCATACCATGGTACTTACATTTGAATCCGAATAATTGCTCATCTGGGAAGGTTTAGTTGATGACACACTTATCCTCTTTCTCTTTGTCAAAATTTTCCGGCCTTGACGGATGATCGACAACTTGGTTCTCTGTCCCTTTACATCCTTGATCTCTAAGTCAAATTCTTGTAGGAGGAGGATCCATCGGATAAGATGTGGTTTTGCGTCTTTCTTTGCTATCAAATCTAGAATGGGCGCATGATCCGTATAAACTATTACCCTTGTTCCGATCAAGTAGGCCCAAATTTATCAAACGCGTACACCAACTTGCAAGTAATTCTTTTTTGTTGTTGTGTAGTTCAATTGAGTCTCTGTGAGTGTTTTTTACTTGCATAGTAAATAGCATGGAATATCTTGTTTGGCGTTGGCCCAACCACATTGATTGCATAATCACTTGCATCACACATTAATTGAAGCGGCATGCTCCAATCCGGAGCGGCGATATGAGGGTTGTAGTTAGCTTTTTCTTGAACAACTTTCGAAGGCGACTTACACTCCTCATCGAACTTGAATCTGAATCCTTCTCGAGGAGGCTACACAATGGTTTTGCTATTTTGAAAAATCTGAATGAACCTCTATAGAACCCTACGTGTCTAAAAGCTTCTAATACCCTTGATTGAACTTGGCGGAGGCAATTTCTCAATTGTTTCGACTTGGCTTTATCGACCTCCAATCCTTGCATCGAGACTTTGTGTCCCAAAATTATGCCTTCTTCCACCATAAAGTGGCATTTCTCCCAATTAAGTACCCAGTTGTGTCAGTACATCTCACGTAAGACCATTACTAGATTTTCCAACCGCGCGTCAAAATTATCCCCATAGGCGGAGAAATCGTCCATGAAGACTTCCACATTCTTTTCCACCATATCTGAGAAGATGGCCATCATGCACCCAGTTGGAAAGTGGCGGTGCATTACGATCCGAATGACATTCTCACGAATCTGAGCGTCTGCGTCTGGACACGTAAATGTTGTCTTTTCTTGATCCTCCGGGCGATGACAATTTGATTATACCACAGTATCCATCCAATAAACAATAGTATGCGTGACCCGCCGATCATCTAGCATTTGATCGATGAAGGGCAAGGGAAATGATCCTTGTGAGTTGCTTTATTCAATTTTACGTAGTCCATACAAACTCTCCATCCGATCATTTGTTCTTGTTGGAATCGACTCATTGTTTTCATTTTGAACCACGGTCATACCTCCTTTTTTGGCACACATTGCCTTTGGGCTAACCCACTTCTTTATCTCTCCGAAATTGGGTAGATGATACTGCGTCTAACCACTTGAATTTTCTTCTTGACTACTTCTTTCATGATCGGATTGAGCCATCTCTGTTGTTCCACGACCAGGTTTAGCATCATCCTCAAATCAAATTTTGTGCATGCAAAAGGATGGGTGATTCCTTTGATGTCCGCTATTGTCCATCCTATCGTCGGATTTATGTTCCCGAGCACTTTCATGATGACTTTTCTTCCTGCAATTCGTTTAGTCGGCGAAATAATAACGGTAAAAATTTGGTAGCCTAAATCGCATACACGGGGTGTTTAGGGAGTGGTTTCAACTCGAGAATTGGTGGTTCCTCGATGATGATTTCATTCTTGTCGTTGTCAAGCTCTTCCATGTGCAATGTTTGAATGGTGCTTTAAATCGCTTACTTTCGTGGCGGAGAGTCCAATACTTGCAAATATTCTCCAATTTCGGGATCGTCAAGTCCTTCACCTCCCAATAATGTTGTCACCAATGGATCGCTCTCAAGCTCTTGTTCATGTCTTCGCCAACTATGTGGTCAATAAGATCCATTCTAAAACATTCTTACGCCATCCGTCGGAATTTCATGGCCTTAAACACATTGAATTTAATTTCTGGTCTTGAACCCTCATAGTCGTTCCCCTTTTTACATCGATGAGCGTCCTACACAGCAGCTGAAAAGGCCTCCCTAGAATGATTGGGATGTTTTATCTTCCTCATAGTCTAAGATGATGAAGTCTGCGGGGAATATGAATTTGTCCACCTTCACTAGGATGTCTTCCACAATGCCTCTTGGATATATTCTTGACCTATCGCCAATTGCAAAGAAATGTTTGTAGGCTTGGGTGCGAGCAACCCCAACTCTGTGTGTGAACCGAATAGCGGCATAAGATTCACACTTGCTCCCAAGTCACACGGACATTTGTTGAGCGTAGTATTCCCGATTGTGCATGGAATGGTGAAGCTACAGGTCTTTCAACTTTGGTGGCAATTTTATTTGTAACACCTTTTTTTACACTCTTCTTATTAAAGCTCTTGTCTCATAGTCTCCCAACTTCTTCTTTCTCGATAGAATCCCTTTCATGAATTTGGCATAACTAGGCATCTGCTCGGGGGCTTACGCAAGCGGGATATTGATTTGAAGTTTCTTAAAAACTTCCAAAATTTTGCAATTGTTTGTCTACTTTACGCTTTTGAAGTCATGTCTTTGAAATGGTGGGGAGGATAGCTAAGCTGGTTACGCTCATTTGGGATGCTCGTTTTTCATTTGGTTTATCATTACCCCTGTTCCATCTCAATCTCTGCATTTTCGTGTCTGTCTCAACTTCCTTTACACCCATTGTTTTGTTTCTTGCCCTCAAGATGTCTTCCACTCCTCAACATAATAGCTTGACATTGCTCGTGATTACCTTTCGGGTTTCTTTCGGTATCCTTTGGGTAGTGTTCCTTGTGGTCTATTATTCAATGCTAGTCTGATTTGTCTGTTTTGATTCTCCAAATTCTTGATTGCGGTTTCTTGTGATTTCATGGCTATTTCTTGTGCTTTCATAGCCATTGCTTGATTTTCATGGTTTTCGCTTCATTCTTTGGTTATGTACTTTGTCACCAACTCCTCCGGATCGATTTCCTTTCTTGGTATTGGGTTGGTTGTTGATGTGTCTAAAATCACGGGGATAAGATGGCCTTGGAGCTTGTTGTTGTTCTTTGGTTATTACTCCACGATAGATTTGGATGGTTTCTATTCCTTGGTTGTATACGTATTCGATAGGTGTTTTGCGAAATTCTATTGTAGCTACCCTGACAATTGCCTGAGGGATGGATTAATTGCACATTGGTCCGTAGAATGTTCTCCGCGCTTGACTCACAAATACTTGCCACTTCTTTGTGTCTGTTGTGCTTGTTGCAATTGTACCCATACCGTAGAATCAAATTTCTTTGAGAGTGCTTGAAATTTGTGCTTGTATTGCCGTCATTCCATCAACTTCTAACACTCCTGCGACCTTTGCTTGATTCATTCTCGTGGTGGGCCCTTTGGTAATTGTTAGGCGCCATAGTCTCTCTATCAACTCATCGCTTCCTCATAACTCTTTGCCATAAATGCTCCACACAAGCGCATCGATGCTCGTTCGATGTTTCCATTCAATCCATTATAAAATGTGTTCAATTGCAACCATTTGGCAACCCATGATGTGGACATTTTGAAGTAATTCTTTATATCGTTCCCATGCCTCATCTGATGACTCCCGTGTTCTTTGTTCAAACATCGTTATCTCGTTCCTCATTTTTTGCCGTTTTTGCGGTGGGAAAAAATTTTGGCGAGAATTCTGAGCTAGGTCTTCCCGTAGTTATAGATCCGGATGGTAGGGAGTGTAGCCAACTCTTCGCCTTGTCCCGTAAGGTGAATGGGAACAAGCGAAGTCGTCTTTGCATCATCGACACTCCATTATCTGAAAAAGTGTCGCATATCTCAAAAAGCCCGACCGGATGCTCGTTTGGATCGTCATTCATGACCCCCAAATGAACCAAATTACGAATCATTTGAATTGTTCCGGCTTAATTTCAAGCGTATTTGCGACTATTGCGGGCCTCGTGATGCTTGGCTTGCGGTTTCGATCACCTTTGGTGTGGCGAAGTCCCTTAGTGCTTTATGATCTTGGTTTGCCATTTCCTCTTCTTTTTCGGTGTCTCAAATTCTGTCTTGTTTCCTTAATCCACTTACTCAATCTTTGAAATCTTTTCTCGATGTAGTCCTCGAAAGGAAGCGAATTCGGGATTTTTGGATGAGGTTTGCATAAAGCGCTTCAATCACACGAAATAAGATAACAAACAAAATAAAAAAAATTGTTTAAGTAAAAGCTGAATTAATTTAAGCGATATTGTAATAAATTAAGATCTAGGCTAATATGTCCCCAAAGCGCGCCCAAAAACTTGTTGGGTAAAATCTAATTACGCCTGACACACTTGAGTATACGTGGTCAACAAGTAATAAAGTGATAAGTTGAGTATCGTTCCCACGAGAGACAATTAGCAAGAACTTCGAGCTTACAACTATCAATTTTAACTAATCCGAATTTTATTAAACTAACTTGAATAAATGAGGAGAAAATCTTAACAACTAATACTCTAACTATCACTAATAACCCACAAAGATAAAACTCAATTTTCAAACAATACTTGGAGAATTAGGCTCATGATTTCACTCTAAGCTTTACTCGAGTTAATTCACTTTTATCTCGGTTCAATTCAATATTCCGGTTTTATTAATCAAGAACACGATTGTAGCATTAACCACCTCTCGATTGCACCAATACCAAATTAACTTTCAAATCCACAATTAAGATAGAATTAAGCGAAACACTTGAATCAATTAACTCACAATATCTCTATGCAAATTAAATCAAAAGAAGTTTAAGATTAAGTTCTCTAACGATTACATGCGATGTTAAGCGTATCTCTACCTTAACATTCATCACAATTACTGCTATTCACAAAATTCATGAACACATGCTATATCAATTTAAATCTAGATTTAAACATCTTCTCTCGAATCTATTCAAATCCACAAAGAATGGTTGATCGAGCAATTCACAAATTCAAGCTCAAATCAATATAGATAAACCATTGAATATTTTATTAAAGCGAGAATTAAAGCTAATAAACCATTGTTCCACTCAAAGATCCATCAATCGCCTAAAAGATAATTAATTCATAATAAATAAATTAACTCTTGAATAAATAAAAGGAGACATCATCCCAATTCTGAGATAATAAAAATTAAGGAAGAATAATAAAACACCACCCTTCTACTGAATTGATTTCCTGCAATTTTAGTGAAGTTATTCCTTCTTCTCTAGACCTCGAAGCTTGATCTCGATGTCGTTCTTTTTGCAAAGTTGTGTATATCCCTTGATTCCCTCTTCCTTTTACTTGTAGACCATCTCTTGTCTAGATACTCTCTCTAGCTTGCCTCCACTTCCTATCCAAAACAACTTAAAACAATTCTAATTCTCTCCAACTCACGCCATCTAACTCCTCTTTAAAAACCAATTCACTTGGTAGCGATCGGTATATAGTGGCCTTCCCTTGTTAGTGATCGGTATCATATAGCAATAATAGTAATAGACCGTGATGATCGGCGCTTGACCATTATGATCGGCGCCATAGCAATAACTAATACAATTCCTGATTCAGTATTTTCGGTCGCTTCTGCAACAGCAATGATTCCATTTACCATCAATGACTTCATTAGCGATCACACAATCTCAAATGCTTCCAAACGCAAGATGCCTCTGCTTTTCTTACATTAAACGAAAAACCCATCAACAGTAACATAAAAAATGCATAAAAACAAACACAAAAACAGACCAACTGAACACAATTCATGGTTTAAAAACCTACTCATCAACAATGGCCAAGGGCAAGACTGCATTTTGAACATGGTAAATATTTTCATGTTATATTAGTATATTACAATTAAGATAAAGAAACTAGTAAACCCAACAGGTGCCAAGTAAATCAAGTAGCTAAAATGTAATGCATGATTGGGGTTAAATATTTTTTGAGTAATCAGTCTTTATAGTGTCGACTTATAGATAGATAAGCTGGACTTTTTTTCTTTATGATCATTCACTCAGATAACTTTCTTAACAAAAAAGTTAAAAAACCGTTAAAACTTTGACTTTCAATTCAATGAATTTTACACATCGGTAATTTGAGTTGTCCGTTACAAAAGTTGACGTAAGCGCTTTATGTCACGATGTGGCAGTGATTATGTGGATTTGTAGGGAAATTTTTATGAAAAAATTGAATTTTTTTAAAGTATCATATAAATTATAAAAATTATGAAAAATAAAAAAATTTTAAAATTAAAAATTTTTCAAATTCGGACATTAAATTTATAATTGAGTCAATTTAGTGATAATTTTTTTTTTCTAACTAGGATAAATAAATTTGTACTTTCACATGCAAATAATTTTGTCAAATAATTTTTAATTTTATCAAATAAGTTTTATTGTAATTTTAATTTTTTTAATAAAAATAAAAAAAGCGCAACTTTTTAAATAAAATTTATTTTATTTTATTAAAAAACGCAGCTTTTAAATAAAAATAAAAAGTGCAGTTTTTTAATATTTTTTTACTTTTATTAAAAAATGCAGTTTTTTAATTAAAAAGTAATTTTATCAAAAAAATGTAAAACGTAACTTTTTTAATAAAAATAAAAAAATGCATTTTTTAATAAAACTTTTTTGTTATTAAACAAAAAAAATGCAGTTTTAAAAATTAAAATTAATAAACAAAAACGCAGCTTTTATTTTAAAAAATACAGTTTTTTTATCAACTTTTTATTTAAAAATTGCATTTTTTTTAATAAAATGCTTCATTTTTTAATAAAAAATTAAAAATGCAGTTTTAATTTAAAAAATGACTTTTTTATTAAAAAGTATTAAAAAATTGCATTTTTTTACAAACTGCATTTTTTGGTTTAATAATAAAAAATAGTTTTATTAAAAAATGCATTTTTAAATTTTTATTAAAAAAGTTGCGTTTTACATTTTTTTAATAAAAATTAATTTTTTTAATAAAAAGTAAAAAAATTATTAAAAAACTGCACTTTTTTATTTTTATTTAAAAAAATCTGCGTTTTAATTTTTTTTTTAAAAAAACTGTTATATATTTTTTTTAATAAAAAAGCTGCGTTTTTTTTGTTCTTATAAAAAAAAAACTGCATTTTTTAATAAAATAAAATAAATTTTATTTAAAAAGTTGCATTTTTTTCATTTTATTAAAAAAATTAAAATTACAATAAAACTTATTTGATAAAATTAATAATTATTTGCATGTGAAAGTATAAATTTATTTATCCTAGCTAGAAAAGGAAAAAATTATCACTAAATTGACTCAATTATAAATTTAATGTCCTAATTTGAAAAGATTTTAATTTTAAAATATTTTTAATTTTATAATTTTTATAATTTATAATATACTTTAAAATATATTTTTTATTTTCTTAATAAAAATTTCCTTACAAATCTACATAATCACTTCCACGTCACACAAAGGCACCACGTTAGTTTTGTAATGGACAACTCAGCCGCTGATGTGTACCGTTCCGTTGAAAGTCAAAGTTTCTAACGGGTTTTTTATTTTTTTGTTAGCAAAAGTCGAAAGTGCTGAAATGAGTTGACTTCTAAGAAAAAAAGTTCATTATCCATCCGTAAATCAACCTATAAAGATACGCTTACTAAAAAAAGCATTTAACCTGCATGATTGTACATTAAAAAATTAGACACGGTTAATTTAATATATATATATATATATATATATATATATATATATATATATATATATATAATGACTTACGTAAGGACTTTCATACTCATATATTGAAGTATATATTATGGTTCATATTAATATTCGGATCATTCATGTACCAATAAAAAGGGAATATGAAATGAATGGACATCCATATTCATAACTATTCATAACAATATTACTTATATTCTGTGTTTAGAGTTCAATTGGATTAAATTATGTTGTCAAAATCTGAAAATATAACTCATTTTGTGGTAATCAATTCCTTATATATAAATACATCACAACCGATCCTTTAAATTACATAATTGGGTGAGTTATAACTCACTCAATTTGAAATCAATTAGGAGTTAACTCGCTCAATTGGAAAAAACTCACGCTAAGCCTTCAATCCACAAAACCGTTCCTCTCTTCCTCTTCCTCTTCCTCTTCTTCACTACCCTCACTCTATTTCACTTTCATATACATGTTCCCCTTCTCTCGCTCCTTTCAATTTCCAGCGGAGAAGAGTAAGAGGGCGACCTTAGGCTTTTGGTCAAGGGAGGATAGGGCTTGAGGAAATTCTATGAAAAAATCGGGGGATAGAGCGTTGAGAATTGATGGGCGATTGAGGAAGAGATTGAAAACCCTTGAATTTGGGGCTACCTGCGTAATTTTTAGAGGTTTTTTACTCCATTTTCGTTTCCATTTCCGATGGTGTTGATCGAAGAAAGAAAAATGGTGTTGCTAAGAGGGTGACCTTAGGGTTTTGGTCAAGGGAAGATAGGGCTTGAGGAAATTCTATGAAAAATATCGGGAGATAGAGCGTTGAGAGTTGATGGGCAATTGAGGAAGAGATTGAAAACCCTTGAATTTACCTGCGTAATTTTTAGAGTTTTTTACTCCATTTTTATTTCCATTTTCGATGGTGTTGATCGAAGAAAAGAAAAATGGTGCTGCTATCGGCTATAAAAGAATATGTAAATCGAATGTCCTTATTCGATTCTCAAACGGTACCCAAATCTCACTCATCTCATATATATATACACTCTTTATTCATTATTTAGCTAATTTATCAAATTTTTAATGCTATAGTGGTTCTAAATTGTGTAATCTATCCCGCAAATTATTAGGTTTTTATGTTAGATTATTGATAATGAGATTCAGTGGCACAATATTAAAATCATCTGAACCTACAAAAAGATTTTGCAGAATATTAAAATCATGTGATTCAGAAATTTTTATAATTATTTTTGTTGTTGTTGTGTAGCACGAAATTTTGTGATACCACAACCGGGTGTATCTCAACAGTTGGATTTGATTGTGTTTTTACTTTTGAGTTTTAATTGGTTGAAGTTTTGGTTTTAGCTGTGTGTTTTGATTTGTGATTTATTATATTAGATTTTATTGTTGGCTGATTTTATGTTGCTAATAATAGGAAAAGAACAAAAACAAAACAAAAATAATCATTCTAGTAGATAAAGACAAAACTATAATGAGCTAAAATGTGGGCTGATCGATTCTCCCATGTTATTCCTTTACTTATATATTACTCTTGGCAAAAAATTGTCCCGCATAGTTTATAGATAATCATTATTTTAGATCCTTCTCCAAAGGTATGTTACCAAGAAATCTCACGATTTTCTACGTGAGTAGTGAATAAAATATCCAACCCAACTTTGGTTAGAAGGATGCATATGTAACTTAATATGTAAAGCATGGATCATAAATTTTTAACTTTTGTGGGATTCCTTCATTTGTGTGTATTGCGTTAATTATTATTTTTCGTTTTTTGTTGTTCCTTTTGAATTTTGATCACTGTTTCATATTTATTTTTGTTCTTAAACCATATATCCTTTTGCGGTCTCTTCAAAGAGAACTCGATGCAAGGTTTGGATAAGCCTCACCCGTAGTAAGCAAGGCCATGCCTGCACCCACCCTACAAAGCTTGAAACGAAGGGAGAATGTTATAGCCAGTGTTCTAAAAGTCGCTTGTCAGTCCCAATTCGGTTGACTACCGACTAGCGACTAGGGGATTAATCGGCTAGTCAGATTTTCAATTTTTTTTAAAAATATATATATATCATTCCTCCTTCATAAGTTTTGAATAAGTAGAATAACATAAGTAACACAAATCATCAAATTCAAACATAGAAACTAAGTAAAATCAAATAGTTCGACGCTCTAAGTTCAAAACATGAAAACAAATTAACCAAATGAAACTAAGTAGCACAAAATTAATAATAAATCACTTCTCCTCCTTTTCTCCATAGAAAATTAACCAAATGAAACTAAGTAGCACAAATGGTGATTGAGCCATTGATACTATATTATACCTATGCATAAAAATATAACATCAGTCATTTCTCCAAACCACACAGTCAGATTTTAATAATTTAATTTATAACTGAAGTTGAAAAAATTTAAAATTTAAAATAAAATATTGCAATTAACTAAAAAAATTAACTAATTTAATTTTTCCAACCTTTTCTTCAATGCCCACTAAGGAACTAATTAACTAAAACCAACTAAAAATATCAGTATTTGTCTATTTGTATTTGTAAACTGTTAAGCCTTATTATATATCAGTATGTCTTATAAGTTATAAGCCTTATATCAGTATTTGTAATGTAAATTATTTTAAAAAAAAATTGAGAAACAATTATCGAGAGAGATTTGAAGCTTGACCATCATCACATACCTTGGTCTAAACAACAGTCTGCGTAACCTGATCGCAACCGTCGAAGATGAGTAGCAGTCGAAGAGCAACAATCGTCGTTGGAGCAGCAACAGACGGTGTCGACAGAGGAAGATCCGATCGTGGCGTCAAATGCGCACCAAGAAGATTCAATGTCGTCGATCGACCGATCGTCGGCGAAGAAGAAGATCGATCGGCCGTCGACGATCGGCGTTAGCGGAGGAGAAGATCCAATCGATCGCTTGGTCGGTGAAGTCTTTTTCAAAGAAGCAAAGACAGACGATCGGCGGAGGGGAGGTAGGTTTTAAATTTTAACATTATAAAAAAAACCATAAATTACCCTGATATGTGTCGATTTTTACCGATTTTCCCTGACTTTACCGACTAGTCGCCGACTTGGTCCCAACTAAGTCGGCCATCGACTAAATCTAAGGACTAGGGTCTGGTCGACTTGGCGAGTCTCCGACCCCGACCTAGTCGCCGACTAGTCGGCCGACCAGACCGACTTTTAGAACACTGGTTATAGCATCACATCTCTATCTTTATATGGCATGGGTGCATGCATATTGTCTTACCCCAAATTATTAATAAATGAAATTTAATTTCTCTATTTATTATTTTGAAATAGTAAGGGTTGAATTGATTAATGTGGTTAGTTATGGGTAAAATCATGAATATTTTTTTGAATAAGTAGTGGTTATAAAATATTCATTGTTGTCGGGGAATATTAGTTTGGTGGTGGAATATTCTTCTTTGTGTTTTCGGGAATATTAAATGCGGCTTGATGATAGGAACTAATTTGATCTTTTGTGGGCCCATAATATTGAAAACTTTGATTGGATGAAGAAAAATATGACAAGTATAAGTTGTTTATAAATAACTAGGCGTAGTTATTCTGAATTAAATCTTGTTGGAATACCGATTAATGTGGTTAAAAATCACGTGGTTATAAAATATGTTGTTTGTTGCCTTGCGAATATTCTTCTGCATTTGCGGTATTGCACCCCAATTATTGATTCTTACGTGAAGGCACTACTCGATAATTATTTACGATAATTCTTGTTCGATATTTTATTTTATTGATTGATAATTGTTGCGTTGATATTTTATATTCTTGTTTTATTTTGATAATTATCACTATATTCTATTTTCCATTATCAACAGTAATAATTCATATTATCATAATAATATTATTAGATAACATTCTTGGCATGTCTAGAAAGTTACATCTAAGGAGAGGTTTGGTCACCTAATTAATTGCGCTTAATAAGGAGAAATTCTTATTGGAAAGCCCCTCTTTCTTGGGAACTATGCGGTTGTCGATATTGTGATTACGTAATATTATTTGTGAATAATTAAATTATTGATTTATATGATGAGGAAAATATTCATTTTATGTGGATATAGATGGAGAAAATTTTTAAAGTGACAATTGTTGAAAATTGATATTTTATCTTTTACGATAAAATAATATTTTATTATATTATTATAATATAATAATGATGATATTTTTACAATGAATGTGGGATATATGAGTATATGAGGAGGAAGAGTATTTTTGTTGCAAAAGTTGTTTAAAACATGTTAAACATGTTGGTGGGCCCATTTCTTGGTGAAATTTGATTATAGCACATAAAATCGCTGGTTTGGATTTGATCGATTTACATTTGGAATTTGGAAAAACTTTCTTTTTACGCAAAGTTGTAGAGAATTGAATTTCCTATAAAAAGTTGCAAGATTCGAATTTTTACGATAAAAGGGCTATTTATTATGAATTATTGAAGTTCAAGTTCAAATAATTGATTTTTGAAAGTTTTAATTATTTTTATCAACAAAAACGTTTTTTATACTTGGTTGGCTCATTTTGTTGTTAAACATGTGATTTTCATTCAAAGGTTGAATGTGTGCGTAATATATATATATATATATAATATTATATTAAATTTTTACTTTTACTTTGGTGTTCTAAGCATTTTCCTATAAATAGGGTCTTGGGTTAGAATTGAAAATCACACCGAAAACTAAAATCTTCTCTCTTTCTCTCTCTATATATATCGGCGTATTTTTGTTAGTATTTTAGTACTTTGAGTATTGCTATATCTGTGTGCAAGTTCTTTCAAACCTTATATCCAGATATTCGATCGGAAATACTATCTTTTTTGAGGTAAGGGATATTATTTTTTTCAAAAATGATATTATTTCTTCAATATCATTATCTTAAAATATTGGTTGAAACTTTTTATCAAATTTGGAACTTTTTATGTCGGGATTACTATTCATGAGTTCTTATTCACGAGTTCTTATTCATGAGTTACTATTTACGAGAGTTACTTATTCACGAGTACTATTCACGAAGCATGATGATGTTTTTGTGAAATTTCTATCTTTTGGTGTCGAGATTTACTATTCACGTATCGGCCTTATTCACGTATATGACTATTCACACGAATATCGACACTATTCACGAAAAAATTAAATTTTCTTTTCTATGTCCAAGATTGTCTGTTATAGTTCCTATCTTTGATTGGATCTATGTTTTGATCTTCATTCTTGAATTTTACTCCACTCTGGTTATTTATGAAGTATTTTTGAACTTGGGTTATTTAAAGTATGAATCCTTAATACTTGTTCTTTTGTTTCACTGGATTCGTTTTCTTTAAAATATTTTTCATCATCCTCAGTCCTAAATGATGATATTACTGAATATCTTTGGCCTGTAGTGCAAAGATGAATGATTTCTGATGAATATCTTTGGCCTGTAGTGCAAAGATGAACAAGTGTTTAGATGAACATGACCAACTGATGAATATCTTTGGCCTGTAGTGCAAAGATGAATATTTGATTCCAGATATATATTGATTGATGTTACAGGGATAAAAGATAAACGATGAACTTTTATATTCATATATAGAAGATAGTAGATTTCATTCTCTACTTAACTCTTCTAATGAATTATTATTTCTGCTGCGAATATTGATTTAAAACTTGTTGTCTATTGTATTCTATTAGATTTTTCCCTGTTGAAGACTAACGATAATTTGTTACGTATTATCTTAGTCATAATGTTCTTCTTTTTGGGCTAGTTGAGCTCACCCTTTTCTTTTTGTTCCATTTTTCTTCTCAGGAGGCGAGAATGTAGCAAGTACTAGTCGGGGTATGGAATGATGGTTCTAGAAATTATTTGAGTAGTCCTCACCATTTTTGTAAAATAATGTATCAATAATTGAAATGAGGACTTATTTGAGTGTGGATATTATCTAGATGACAATATTTGTATTTAAACTCACGTTTTTATATGTTGTATTAATAAAGTTGTAGTTGTTTACATACCGTGTATTTTGACACCATGTTGTTTTTTTGGCGTCGACTCGTTAATATCGATGGGTGTTGTATACTTATTTTCTCCGTGGGGGCGTCGCGGTTGATATCGAGCTTAGGGGGATATGGTCTCTGGCGGAGATCGGGAATAGTACTAGGAGGGAGAGGCGAGTAATCCTTATTTAGTGTGTCATACCTAAGCTTATTTGTTGGTCGATTGAAGTATATGGTTAATATGTGATATATTAATTTGTTTAATTAACCCTTGTTTTATGGCGATATTTAAGAATGGCGGTGAGAATATTAACGGTGGAGTTAATGAGGCCGTGAAACACCTTTAATCACCACCACCCAGCGTGCAGCAGGAAGGCAATATTCCTCCTATAACAACACCACTGAAAGCGAACGCGATGAGCAGCGGGATGTTTAGGAGCTTTTTGCGGTTCATGCAAAACCGAGACGAGGGAGACTCGTGCACAAAATAAGGGTGGAAATGATAGCATGCGTGGCTTATCACGACCAAGCGATTCAAAGTTGGGACCACGAAATTTAAGGAAAAGCGGATCCGATCATGGCGGAAGCGTGGATCAAGCAAATTACCAAGATATTCGATGTCTTGGGATGCGGCGGAGGAACATAAGGTTCCATTCGCCACCTTTATGTTCCGTGGCGAAGCGCGGACTCTTGGTGGGAGTCGTGAAAAGCGGACCCCGACTGCCACTTCGGCATGTCTTGGGAAACATTTGAAACTTTTCAACGAAAAATACTTTCACGAAAGTATTACGCCATATGAAGGAGGTAGAGTTTATTAGACTAGAACAAAACAACATGGCGGTGTCCCAATCGAGGTGAAGTTTGCGAGTTATCGAGTTTGCACCTCATTTGGTAGAGAATGAGGAGCGAATGATGAGGATGTTTCGAGAGGTTTAAAACCAGAGATTGACAATATCTTATCTCTCATAAATTTTCTTTATATTCGGATGTTGTCAGCGGGGCTCAATTATTAGAAGCGAGATAAGCGAAATACGTTCAACGAGGACCGCAACGAGGTCATCTGGGGTGGCGGCGATCGTCGAACAATGAAAACCAATGGGAGGAAAACATTGAAATAAAAGCGGTAACCACTCTGGTGGTAGTAATCGTGGCCATGAAAATAGAAGAAGCGAGTCGGGGAGATTTTAAAAGAGGAGATTCAACAATGACAATGTGAAGGCGTCGGCACCAAAGAAAGAAGCTGGTTCCAAGGGAGGAAACGACCACCGGTTATATATCTATAAGTGCGGAAAAAAGAGAAGGACATATCATTGAAAACGCCCACAATAGTTTAAGGTATGTTATAAGCTGTGGAAAGGAAGGACATATATACTCGAGATTGCCTTTAGCGAAACCCAAGTCCAGTGGGGATGGTGACTCAAAAAGGTTGTCCCGAAAAAGAAATCAAAGTCAGCGGTTCTGGGAAGAAGCGTTTGTCGTGTATTTGGTCAACATCGAGGAACCCAAACGAGGTGATCACGGGTAAGCTAATCATAAATTCATCGAAGTTTATACATTACTTGAATCTGGGTGCTACCCATTCATTTATCTCTCTGCTTTGTGCTCAGCGTTTAAACTTGACTCAGGAGAAATTAGACTTTGACTTATCTGTGGAAACTCAGTTAGGAGAAACTTTCATCACATCCACTTTTTTATAAATCTTGTTTGATCCAAGTTGGCACCATCACATTACATGTTGACCTTATCTCTTTAAAGATACTTGCTTTTGATGTGATTTTAGGGATTGATTGGTTAACTACTCATCATGCCAAAATTGATTGTTTTCATAAGGTTGTTAGTTTTCATATTCCTAATCAACTTTTGTTCGAATTCAAACAACTAAACCATTAAAATCAATCATTTGTCATATCAAGTCATAAAGCCATTCGTTTATTAAAAATGGGATGTCAAGCTTTCTTAGCCCATGTTATGGATTTGAATAAAGACGCGTCGATTTGAATAATATTCTGTTGTTATTGACTTTCTGGCGTATTTCTGAAGAACTTCGGTCTACCCCGAACGTGAAGTTGAATTCTTTATTGATCTTGAACTTTGGTACAAAGCCCATTTCTAAAACCCCATATCGAATGGCTCTATTGAACTTTAGGAGTTAAAGGTCCAACTACGAGAGTTGTTGGACATCGGTTTCATTAAATCTGGTACATCTCCTTGGGGTGCTCTGTTTTATTTGTAAAGAAGAAAGAGCGGGGTATATGCGACTTTGTATTGATTATCGAGAATTAAACCATGTCACTATCAAGAATAGGTATCCGCTACCTCGTATTGATGACTGTTTGACCCGATTACAAGGAGCTCAATTCTTTTCAAAGATCGATCTTAGATTACGGATATCATCAATGAAGGTTAACTTGAGGAGGATATTCAAGACTACTTTGAACTTCGATGCGGGCATTATGAATTCTTAGTCATGTCTTTTGGATTGACTAATGCTCCTGCGACTTTCATGGATATGATGAGCCAAGTATTCAAGGAATATTTGGATCGGTTCGTTGTTGTCTTTATTGATGACATCCTCATATATTCCAAAAGTCGTGAAGATCATGAGCACCATTTGAAATTTGATCTTATGAAAGGCTTCGTGATAACAAGCTATATGCCAAAATTTGAAGAAATCACGAGTTACGGCTTGAGGAAGTAGCATTCCTTGGGCACATGGTGTCAAAACATGGAGTGTCTGTTGACCCGTGAAGATTGAAGCAATCTGAAGTTAGGAGCAACCAAAATCGGTGGCCAAAATACGTAGCTTTTGGGCTTAGTTGGTTATTATCGGAGATTTGTGGAAGGATTTTCTAGAATCGCTACTCAGATTAACTTCAATTGACTCGTAAAGATACAAAATTAATATGGAGCGAGGAATGCGAGAAGAGTTTCCAAGATCTCGAGAGGAGACTCATTTCGGCACTGTTTTGACAATACCATCTGGTTCGGATGGATTTGTTATCTCTGATGATGCTTGAGCAAAAGGGTTAGGATGTGTTCTCATGTACAGCGTGGGAAAGTCATAGCCTATGCCTCGCGACAACTTAAAATATATGAGAGGAATTATCCTACTCATGATCTAGAGTTAGCGTGATCGTTTTTTTCTAAAAGATCTGGAGGCACTATCTATATGGGGAGAAAGTGGAGATATATTCGGACCATAAAAAGCCTCAAATATTTCTTCACCCAAAAGGAACTCAACATGCTGACGAGCGGCGGCGTTGGCTCGAGCTATTGAAAGACTACGACCACACCATTCAATACCATCTTGGAAAAAGCGAGCGTGGTAGGCGGCGCGTTGAGTAGAAGATCTTATGCGAGGGAAGAGTGCGATGTTGTTAAAACAAAGGCCCATTTTGTGTGATTTACAAAAGATTGAAGATAGAATTCAAGACTCAGGGGACCCATGCGATGATGTCAAATATCGTATAGAACCAACTTTAATCGAAAAAGTTAAAGTTGCTCGAGCCACGAACCGGGTGATGATATATGAAGAAGAAAGTACAAAAGGTGCTATTCGAAAGAAGAATCGATGAAGAAGGAATACTTGAGTCCACTCCGGACTTTGTGTTCTAACGATTACGATTTGAAGCATAGAATCATGATGGAGGCACACAACACACCATTTGCAATCCATCACGGAGTACCAAAATGTATCGTGATCTTGACATACATTTTGGTGGAACAATATGAAGAGAGAGATTGCAAAGTTTATCTCGATGTGTTTAACTTGTCAACGTGTAAAGGCGGAGCATCAAGTGCCAAAGGTCCATTGCAACCACTTGAGATTACGAAATGGAAGTGGGAACACATTACCATGGATTTCATTCTGGGTCTTCCCACGGTTTCTCAAGGCATAAATGCTATTTGGGTTATTGTTGATAGATTAACCAAGTCTGCTCATTTCTTTTCTTGCCGATCGGAGACTTATTCCTTGAGCGTCTTGCTAGTATGTATGTAAATGAGATTGTGAGGTTGCATGGCATGCCGATCCATAGTTTGGATCGTGACCCAAGATTCACTTTCACTTCAAGATTTTGGGTTAGCTTGCAAAAAGCTATATGGGCGCAGTTTATTTATGATTTAGTTCGGCATACCATCCTCAAAGCGGACGACGAACAATCGAGAGGACTATTCAAACTCTTGAAGATCTATTAAGACTTTGTGTCCTCGACTTTCAATGGGAGTTGGGATAAGTATTTACCATTGGTGGAATTCTCCTACAACAATAGATTTATCGACAAGTATAGGTGTGGCTCCATTCGAAGCATTGTATGGATAAAAGTGTCGCTCTCAATATGTTGGGATGAGGTGGGTGAAGCAACATTGTTGGGACCCGAGTTGAGTACGTATGACTACGAAAAAGATCCAAATGATTCGACAACGTATACAAAGCGACACAGAGATCGACAAAAAGAGTTATGCGGATCTTCATCGAAAGGGCGTGGAATTTAGTATTGGGGATCATGTATTGTTGCGTGTGGCTCCATGGAAGGGAGTTACAAGATTCGGGAGAGAGAAAGCTCAATCCACGATTTATTGGTCCATTTGATTCTTGAGCAGTAGGAAATGTGGCTATATAGAGACTCGCGTTACCTCAAGTATGTCTCGTGTTCATAATGTTTTTCACGTATCTCGTGCTTCCTAAATATGTGAAAGACCCGAACCACATTATTGAGTTAGAACCAGACGAGATAGCGAAAGATTTAACGTCTGAGAGGAGGTACTGTCAAGATCTTGGATAGGAAGGAGCATGTCCTACGCATACGAAGGTTATACCACAAGTTAAAGTTTTGTGGAGAAACCATGCTATTGAGAAAAATGACACAGGGAGTTGGAAGCGGAAATGAAAGCGAGGTATCCTCATCTTTTGAAACACAGTACGTATGTCAATTTCGAGGACGAAATTTCATAAGGAGGGAGGTTGTAAGACCCCAACTTATTATAAATGAAATTAAATTTCCTCTATTTATTATTTTGAAATAGTAAGGGTTGAATTGATTAATGTGGTTAGTTATGGGTAAAATCATAAATATTTTAAAATAAGTAGGTGGTTATAAAATATTCATTGTTGTCGGGAATATTCGTTTGGTGGTGGAATATTCTTTTGCTTTGTCGGGAATATTAAATGCGACGGTATGATCTTTTGTGGGCCCATAACGAAAGCGATTGGATGAAGAAAAAACAGACAAGTATAAGTTGTTTATAAATAACGGCGTAGTTATTATTCTGAAGATAATCTTGTTGGAATACCCGATGGTTAAAACACGATGTCTGGCGTTGTTGCCGCGATGGCTCAAGCGGTATTGCACCAATTATTGATTCTTACGTAAAAGGCACTACTCGATAATTATTACGATAATTCTTGTTTCGATATTTTATTTTATTGATTCAATAATTGTTGCGTTGATATTTTATATTCTTGTTGTTTGATAATTATCACTACGATGATTTTTCCATTATCGAAGCAATAATTCATATTATCTGAATAATATTATTAGATAACATTATTGGCAATGTCTAGAAAGTTACATCTAAGGAGAGGTTTGGTCACTAATAATTGCTTGCGCCGATGAGGAGAAATTCTTATTGGAAAGCCCCTCTTTCACAGGAGCTGCACGGTTGTCGATATTGTGATTACGTAATATTATTTGTGAATAATTAAATTATTGATTTATATGATGAGGAAAATATTCATTTTATGTGGATATAGATGGAGAAAATTTTTAAAAGTGACAATTGTTGAAAATTGATATTTTATCTTTTACGATAAAATAATATTTTATTATATTATTATAATATAATAATGATGATATTTTACAATGAATGTGGGATATATGAGTATATGAGGAGGAAGAGTATTTTTTTGTTGCAAAAGTTGTTTAAAACATGTTAAACATGTTGGTGGGCCCATTTCTTGGTGAAATTTGATTATAGCACAGTAAAATCGTCTGTTTATGGATTTGGTCAATTTTGTTTGGAATTTGGAAAAACTTTCTTACGCAAAGTTGTAGAAATTGAATTTCCTATAAAAAAGTTGCAAGATTTCGAATTTTTACGATAAAAGGGCTATTTATTATGAATTATTGAAGTTAGAAGTTAAAAAATAATTGATTTTTGAAAGTTTTAATTATTTTTATCAACAAAAACGTTTTTGGTGGGCTTGGTTTTTGTTGTTAAACATGTGGGATTCCAAGTTCAATCTTAGAATATGAATATATATATATATATATATATTAATATTATATTAAATTTTCTACTTTGGTGTTCTAAGCATTTTCTATAAATAGGGTGCTTAGGTTAGAATTGAAAATCACACGAAAACTAAAATCTTCTCTCTCTTTCTCTCTATATATCGAGCGTATTTTTGTTAGTATTTTAGTACTTTGAGTATTGCTATATCTGATGCAAGTTCTTTCGACCTATATCCAGTATTCGATCGAAATACTATCCTTTTGAGGTAAGGGATATTATTTTTTTCAAAAATGATATTATTTCTTCAATATCATTATCTTGCGAAATATTGGTTGGAATTTTTTATCAAATTTGAAACTTTTTTATGTCAGGGTTACTATTCATGAGTTACTATTCAAGAGTTACTATTCACGGGTTACTATTCATGAGTTCTTATTCACGAGTTCTTATTCACGAGTACTATTCACGAAGCATGATGATATTTTTTAAAATTTCTATCTTTTGGTTTCGTCGAGTTACTATTCACGTATCGACACTATTCACGTATCTGACACTATTCACGAATCGACCTTATTCACGAAAAAAATTAAATTTTCTTTTTTATGTCCAAGATTATGCATTATAGTTTCTATCTTTGATTGGATCTATGTTTTGAACTTCATTCTTGAATTTTACTCCACTCACGGTTATTTATGAAGTATTTTTGAACTTGGGTTATTTAAAGTATGAATCCTTAATACTTGTTCTTTTGTTTCAATTGGATTCATTTTCTTTAAAATATTTTTCATCATCCTCGGTCCTAAATGATGATATTATTTGAATATCTTTGGCACATAGTGCAAAAGATGAATGATTTCGATGAATATCTTTGGCTTATAGTGCAAAGATGAGCAGTGTTTAGATGAACATGACCAATGATGAATATCTTTGGCTTTAGTAGTGCAAAGATGAATATTTGATTCGAGATATATATTGATTGATGTTATAGGGATAAAAGATGAGCGATGAACTTTTATATTCATATATAGAAGATAGTAGATTTCATTCTCTACTTAACTCTTCTAATGAATTATTATTTTTCATTGCGAATATTGATTTAAAACTTGTTGTCTATTGTATTCTATTAGATTTTTCCTGTTGTTGAAGACTAACGATAATTTGTTACGTATTATCTTAGTCATAATGTTCTTCTTGGGCTAGTTGAGCTCACCCTTTTCCTTTTTGTTCCATTTTTCTTCTCGGGGAGGCGAGAATGTAGCGAAAGTACTAGTCGGGGTATGGAATGATGGTTCTAGAAGTTATTTTAGTAGTCCTCACCATTTTTATAAAATAATGTATCAATAATTGAAATGAGGACTTATTTGAGTGTGGATATTGTCTAGATGACAATATTTGTATTTAAACTCACAGATTTTTGTATGTTGTATTAATAAAGTTGTAGTTGTTTACGTACACATTTTGCATGTATTTTTTTTGCATGACTCAAAATGGGTGTTGATATATCCTCATTTTTTATGTTTGTCATGGTTCAATAAGAGTCGATTATACCTATAATTGTTTTAAATAATGTTATTTATCTCTTTAATTTACATTGTAACGAAAATTAATTTTGATAATATACAACGAAATTATTTTATGGAGCAAACGGTAATATATTGACCCCAACTTATTATAAATAAAATTGAATTTTCTCTAATTATTATTTTGAATAATAAGGTGTTAAATTGATATAATATTTTGGTTATGGGTGAAATGTGCAAAATTTTCAAAATAAGCAAGTGGTTATAAAATAATCATTGTTGTCGGGGAATATTCGTACGACGGCGCAGTCATTAGTGGGCCCCATAACAGAATAACTATTGGATGAAGAAAACGACAAGTTTGAGTTTTTATAAACAACGGCGTAGTTATTACAGCTAACACCGCTTGTTGGAATACCCGGTGGTTAAAATACAATAATAATACTGGCGTGGATGCACGCGTATTTTGAATTATTGATTCTTACGTAGTTAAGGCACTACTCAATAATTGTTACGGTAATTCTTCGTTCAATATTTTATTTTATTGATTCAATAATTGTTGCGTTGATATTTTATATTATTGTTGTTTCAATAATTATCATCGCATGAATATTTCCCATTATCGGATCAATAATTCATATTATTTGAATAATATTATTAGATAGCATTATTGGCAATGTCTAGAAAGTTACGTCAAGGGAGGTTTGGTCACCTAATTGCGCCAATTGAAGAGAGAAATTCTTATTGAAAGCCCCATCTTTCCCAGGAACTACCGATTATTATAATTGTGATTACGTAATATTATTTGTGAATAATTAATTATTGATTTATATGATAAGGAAATATTTATTTTATTTTGATATAAATGATGGATATATTTATTTTTATGTGGATAAAATGAAGGAATTAATCTTTGAGGTGTTTTATCGATTATTTTTGTTTGGTGTGGAGGTATTAAAATCATCCGTTTGTGGATTTTGATATTTTATGTTTGGAATTTGGAAAAACTCAAAGCTACAAAGTTGTAGAGAATTCTATTTCAGGCAGAATGGACATAAAATTCATATTTTTCTGATAAACGAGCTATTTTCTATGAATTACTGAAGTTTTAGAAAATAAAATAATTTTTATTAAATTATGGGGTGGGACCCACTTTGGTTGGTGTTAATAACATGTGGGCTGCTGGAAATTTTTAGATTTGGCATGCTTGAATTTGTGTTTGAAGGTGTGCGTAAGAATTTTGTTTAAAATAATATTATTTTATTATTTTAGTCTCCTATGGCGTTCTAGCATTTTCCTATAAATAGACGCTTAGGTTAGAATTGAAAATCACACCAGAAATAAGTTTTCTTTCTCTCTAGATTATCGAGCGTATTTTTGTGAGTATTTAGATACTTTGAGATTTGCTATTCAGTACAAGTTTCTGTCAGCACTATATCCGAAATTTAGTCAGAAATACGGTTATTTTGAGGTAAGGGATGTTATTTTCTTCTTAAATGATATTATTTTATTCAATATCATTATGCCGAAATATTGGTGAACATTTTTATCAAATTTGGAACTTTTTGTGTGGAGTTCTTATTCACGATATCGACACTATTCACGATATCTGACCTTATTCAAGAATACGACACTATTCACTGAAAATGAAATTTTTTTCTTTTTATCCAAGATGTCTATTATGGTTACCATCTTTGATTGTATCCATGTTTTGATCTTTATTTTTGAATTTTGCTTCAAAATTGGTTATTATGGAGTATTATTGATCTTGGATAAACTGTTATACGAATCCCTACTATTTGTCCTTTTGTCTTACTAGATTCGTTTTCTTTAAAATATTTTCCATTATCCTCAGTCCTAAATGATGATATTACTGAATATCTTTGGCCTGTAGTGCAAAGATGAATGATTAACTGATGAATATCTTTGGCCCGTAGTGCAAAGATGAACAGGTGTTGAGATGAACATGACCAACTGGTGATACAAATGAATATATTTGGCCTGTAGTGCAAAGATGAATACTCCCTCCGTCCCATAGTTATAGGCTGATTTCTTTTGGCACATAGTTTAAGAAAATCAGTTTAAGTGGCAATTTTAACAAAAAAATTCCACATATACCCCTTAATATGGAATTAATGAATAAATTAAGTAATCCTTACTTATCACATTGAAACTCTCAACTTAATTGATTATTTTAATCTACATAAACTTTCAACCAATCACAAAATGTTTGTTATTCCAAATTCATTTATTGAGCCTAAAAAGTTGAATTCTTTTATTGAGAATACAACATTAAATGTGATGATAACAATAATGACAATGAATGTTATTTTTTCAAAAAAAAAGTAATGGTTGAATATTTATTATAAGGGCATAAAAGTAAAACAATGAACCAACTAAATTTTATAAATAGTAAGTAGCCTATATATTGGGACATCCCAAAATGGAAAATCAGCCTATAACTATGGGACGGAGGGAGTATTTGATTAAATATGTATATTGATTGTTGTTACAGGGATAAAATATTGATGATGGACTTTTAAATCTTAGAAGATAGTAGAACTCATTCTCTACTTGACTCTTCTAACGGATTGTTGTTTCCGCTGCAGTTGTTGATCTAAAACTTGTTGTCTATTATATTTTATCAGATTTTTCCCTGTTGAAAACTAATGATAATTTGTTGTATATTATCTTAGTCATAATATTCTTTATTGGGCTAGCTAGAGTTCACCCTTTTCCTTTTTGTTCCATTTTTCTTCTCGGGAGGTGAGAACATAGTAGGATCTCTAGTGGGTATGGAGTGATGGTTCTAGAAAGATGTTTTAGCGATCCTCACTATTTCGTAAAATAGTGTTTGAATAAATTGTAATGAGGACTTATTTGAGTGTGGATATTATCTAGAAGACAATATTTGTATTTAAACTCACGAGATGTGGTGTCGTATTTTACCGACAATTGTATTATTGAAGTTGTAGGTTGCTTTATGTACCATGTATTTGGCGACTCGAATGGGAGTTGTATACCTATTTTGGGGGCATCACAAATGGTATCAAAGCTTAGGGATATGGTCTCTGGCGGAGATCGGGAATAGAACTAGGAGGAGAGATGAGTAAAATCCTTCGCTAGTGTGTCCTATCTAAGCTTATTTGTTGGTCGGTCATAATATAGAATATTATGTGATATGTTAATTTGTTTAATTAACCCTTGTTTTATGGCGAGATTTAAGAATGGTCACTAAGAACGTTAACAATGGAGTGTATGAGACGTTTGGAACAACCTTTAGTTACAAACCGGAGAACGTGCAACAGAAGGCAATATTCCTCCACGTAAACAACACTACTGAGCAAAGCGATGAATTATGGAATCTTTAGGAGCTTTTTGCGGTTCATGCAAAATCAAACGAGGAGACTCGTGTGTACAAAATACGGTGGAAGTGATAAGAACGCGATGATCACATCACAGACAAGCGATTCGAGGAGTTGGGACCACGAAATTTATTGGAAAGCGAGGATCCGATCAAGGCGGAAACATGGGTCAAACAAATTACCAAGATATTTGATGTCTTGGGATGCGGAGGGAGCGAAGGTTCCATTCGCCACCTTTATGATCCGCGGTGAGGCGAGACTCTTGGTGGAGATCATGTGAAGCGTACTGACTTCTTTGCACTCAACATGTCTTGGGAAATGTTTAAGAAACTATTCAATGATAAGTACTTTCACGAAAGTATTCGTCGTATGAAGGAGGTAGAGTTTATCGACCGAACAAAAACAACATGACGGTGTCCCAAAGACGAGGCGGTTCATTGAGTTATCGAGTTCACCTCATTTGGTAGAAATGAGGAACAAATGACAAGGATGTTTACGAGAGGTCTAAAACCCGATATTCGTCAATACCTTATCTCTCATAAATTTTCTCTGTATTCAGATGTTGTCAACATGGCTCAATTATTAGAGCGAGATAGTGAGTATGTTCAACCGATGGACCACAACTATGGTCATACCTGGGGTGACACCGATCATCGAGGCGATGATAACCAACGAGGAGGAAAAATACGAACAAAGGTGGTAACCACTCGGGTGGTCATCGTGGGCCGTGATAATAGGAGAGGAGAGTCAGTGGAAATTTCGAAGAAGAGGAGATTCAACAATGACGGGGAAGACATCAACAATGACACCAAAGACCAACAACAAATTATAGGGAGGAGAACGACCGCCGCTTAGGCTGTTACAAATGTGGGAAAGAGGGACATATTAGCCCAAATCGCCCACAACAATCCAAGGTATATTACTGTTTGTGGAAAGGAAGGCCACATAGCTTGGGATTGTTACAGTAAAAAAACCAAGTTCAACGGGGATGGTGACTCAAGGGTCATCTGATTAAGTCAAAATCGATGGTTCTGGAAGAAGCGTTTATCGTGGTGACCAAAACGTGAGGAACCCGAACGAGGTGATTACTGAGTAAGCTAATCTTGAATTCTTGTGAAGTTTATACCTTACTAGATACCGGTTCTACCAATTCTTTTATCTCTCCTGCTTGTGCTCAACGTTTAAACTTGACTCCGGAGAAATTGGACTTTGACTTATCTGTTGAAACTCCGTTGGGTGAAACCTTCGTTACATTTACAGTTTATAAATCTTGCATGATCCAAGTTGGCACTATCACATTACCTGTTGATCTTATATCTTTAAAGATACTTGCTTTTGATGTGATTTTAGGAATTGATTGGTTAACCACTCATCATGCCAAAATTGATTGTTTTCGTAAGGTTGTTAGTTTTCATATTCCTAACCAACTGTCATCATACAATTCAAACAACTAAACCACTAAAATCGATCACTATCATATCAAGCCATAAAGCTATTCGTTTATTGAAAAAGCGGATGTCGAGCTTTCTTAGCCCATGTTATGGATTTGAACAAAGACAAGTCGATTTGAATATTATTTACATTGTTGAAGAATTTCACGATGTATTTCTGAAGAGCTTCCGATTCTACGGGTTAAATGCTTTTTTCATCATCGTCTTATAAGTTGACTTACAGATGGATAATTGAACTTTTTTTTTACAGTCAACTCACTGTACTCGATTTTACTAACAAAAATTAAAGAAACCGTTAAGTCAAAGTTTAACTTAACGGAAATGTGACGTGGCGGCTGACTTGTCTTTAAAAAAAAGTATATGTGGCAGTTAGTATGCGACGTGGCAGTGATAATGTGGATTTGGAGGAATTTTTTTATGAAAAAATGGAAAAAAATATTTTAAAGTATAATATAAATTATAAAAATTAGCCAAAAAAATAAGAAAATAAATAAATAAAATAATTATTTTAATAAAAATTTTAAAAAGCAATTTTTTATTAAAAAAAAAAAAAAAGCATTTTTTTAATAAAATAATTGTTTTTTATTTTTATTAAAATAAATTAAAACGAGATTTTTTTAATAAAATAATTATTTTAATAAAAATAAAAAAAATGAAATTTTTTAATAAAAATAAAAAATGTAGTTTTTTCAATAAAAATAATAATTAAAAGTCGATTTTTTTTTAATAAAAACAAATGCAATTTTTTTAATATATTTTTTCTTTTTTTATTAATCATTAAAAATTTAATTATTAATTTTTTTAAAAGCATTAATTTAACAGCTTAATTTTTAAAATTGTTAATTTAACGAGTTAATTTTAATTTTTTAATTTAATGATTAATTTAACTATTAATTAATTTTAAAAGCTGTTAAAATTTAACAGATTAATTTTTTTAATCATTAATTTTTTTATTAAAAAAAATTACATTTTTTTTTTAATTTAAAAAAAAGCATTTTAGAGATTAAAAAATTTGCATTTTTAAATCATTAATTGTTTAAAGAGTTTTTTTATTATTAAAAAAAATGCATTTTAAGTCAACCTTGACTTAAAAAAAATTATTTATTTTTTTATAATAAAATTCATCTATGAATTTTTTTTTATAAAAAAACTACATTTTTAACAATTATTTTATTAAAAATTTAGCGTTTTTTAATAAAAAAAAAAAAAATTTATTAAAAAATTTCTTTTTTTATTTAAAAAGTTGGATTTTAACAATTATTTTATTAAAAATTCAAATATTTTGTTATTTTTTAATAAAAGAGAAAAATAAATTATTAAAAAATTCCATTTTTTATTTAAAAAGTTGTATTTTTAACAATTATTTTATTAAAAAAATCAGCATTTTATTTTTTTAATAAAAAAGATAAAAATCATTAAAAAATGCATTTTATTATTAAAAAAATGACTTTTAATTATTTTATTAAAAAACTACATTTTTTATTTTTATTAAAAAAGCGCATTTTTATTATTAAAAATAATTATTTTTATTAAAAAATCTACGTTTTAATTTTTTAATAAAAAAAAAAAACAATTATTTTATTAAAAAATGCGTTTTAATTTTTTTTTAATAAAAAAATCCTTTTAAAATATTTATTAAAAATAATTTTATTTATTTATTTTCTTGTTTTTTTGACTAATTTTTATAATTTATATTATACTTTAAAATATTTTTTTCCATTTTTTCATAAAACATTTCCTCCAAATCCACATTATCGCTGCCACGTCGCATACTAACTGCCACATATACTTTTTTTTAAAGACAAGTCAGCTGCCACGTCACATTTCCGTTAAGTCAAACTTTGACTTAACGGTTTTTTTAATTTTTGTTAGTAAAATCGAGTACAGTGAGTTGACTGTAAGAAAAAAAAAGTTCAGTTATCCATCTGTAATTTGACCTATAGTATGATGACTGAAAAAGCATTTAACCCCTCGGTCTACCCCCAGAACGTGATGTTGAATTCTTTATTGACCTTGAACCGGGTACAAAGCCCATTTCTAAAACCCTATATCGAATGGCTCCTATTGAACTTCAGGAGTTAAAAGTCCAACTACAGGGTTATTAGACATCGGTTTCATTAGGTCTAAGTACATCTCCTTGGGGTGCTCCTGTTTTATTCGTAAAGAAGAAAGACGGGAGTATGTTACTTTGTATTGACTACCGAGAATTAAACCATGTCACCATCAAGAATAGGTATCCGTTACCTCGCATTGATGACCTGTTCGACCAGTTGCAAGGAGCACAATTCTTTTCAAAGATTGACCTTCGTTCTGGATATCATCAGCTGAAGATTAAAACTGAGGATATTCCAAAGACTGCCTTCAGAACTCGGTACGGGCATTATGAATTCTTAGTCATGTCTTTTGGATTGACTAATGCTCCAGCTGCTTTCATGGATATGATGAACCGTGTATTCAAAGAATATTTGGATCAATTCGTTGTTGTCTTTATTGATGACATCCTCATCTATTCCAAAAGCCGTGAAGATCATGAGCACCATTTGAAGCTGATACTTGAAAGGCTTCGTGAAAACAAGTTTTATGCCAAGCTGAAGAAATGTGAGTTCTGGCTTGAGGAAGTAGCATTTCTTTGGCACGTGGTGTGTCAAATATGGAGTATCTGTTGACCCGAAGATTGAAGCGAGACAAAGTTAGGAGCAACCAAAAGTCGGTGGCCAAAGTCGCGTAACTTTACGGGCTTAGTTTGGTTATTATCGAAGATTCGTGGAAGGATTTTCTCGAATCGCTACTCAATCGAGCGGTGACTCAAAAAGATACAAAATTCATATGGGCGAGGAATGCGAGAAGAGTTTCCAAGAGCTCAAGAGGAGACTCATTTCGCACACTGTTCGACAATACCATCTCGAATGCGGATGGATTTGTTATCTACAAACGATGCTTCGAGCAAAGGGTTAGGATGTGTTCTCATGCAACATGGGAAAGTCATAGCCTTTATGCCTCACGACAACTCAAAGAATATGAGAGGAATTATCCTACTCATGATTTAGAGTTAGCGTGATCGTTCAGCGTTGAAAATTTGGAGACACTACTTGTATGGGGAGAAAGTGGAGATTTATACGGACCATAAAAGCCTCAAATATTTCTTCACCCAAAAAGAACTCAACATGCGGCAACGACGTTGGCTTGAACTATTGAAAGATTACGATCACACTATTCAATATCATCCTGGAAAAGCGAACGTAGAGCTGACGCATTGAGTAGAAGATCATATGCGAGTACGAGTGCGATATTGTCAATCTGAAAGGACCATTCGTATGACTTGCAAAGGATGGAGGTAGAATTAAAGACTCTAGGGACCCACATGATGATGGCAAATATACGAGTAGAACCGACTTTAATCGATAAAGTTAAAGTCGCTTTCAAGCTACGGACTGGAGGCGATCGTATGAAGAAGAAAGTGCAAGAAAGAGCTATTCCGAAGCGAGAATCGATGAACAAGGAATACTTAGATTCAACTCCAGACTTTGTTTTCCTAACGACTCTGATTTGAAGCATAGAATCATGATGGAGGCACACAACACATCGTTTGCAATCCATCCTGGGAGTACCAAAATGTATCATGATATTCGACATACATTTTGGTGGAATAATATGAAGAGAGAGATCGTGGAGTTTATCTCAAGGTGTTTAACCTGTCAACGTGTAAAGGCGGAGCATCAAGTGCCAAAAGGTCCATTGCAATCACTTGAGATTCCGGAATGGAAGTGGGAACACATTACTATGGATTTCGTTACAGGTCTTCCCAAAGTTTCTCAAGGCATAGATGCAATTTGAGTTATTGTTGATAGATTAACCAAGTCTACCCATTTCTTACCGATACGTGAGAATTATTCCCTTGAACGTCTTGCTCGTATGTACTTGAATGAGATTGTGAGATTGTATCGCATGCCAGTATCCATAGTTTAGGATCGTGACCCAAGATTCACTTCAAGATTTTGGGTTAGCTTGCAGAAAGCTATGGGCACGGATTTACGATTGATTCGGCATACCATCCTCAAACCAGACGGACAATCGAGAGAGAATATTCAAACCCTTGAAGATCTATTAAGACTCGTGTTTTAGATTTCAAAGGAAGTTGGGATAAGTACTTGCTTACTGGTGGAATTCTCCTACAACAATAGTTATCAAGCAAGTATAGGCATGGCTCCATTTGAGGCGTTGTATGGATTTAAAGTGTCGTTCTCCGATTATCTTTGGGGCGAGGTGGGAGAAACAACGTTGTTGGGACCGAATTATTACGCATGACTACGAAAAAGATCCAAATGATTCGACAACGATTCAAACCTCACAAGATCGACAAAAAAGTTATCTTGATCTTCATAGAAAGGGACGTGGAATTTAATATTGGAGATCATGTATCGTTATTCGTGTTGCTCCATGGAAGGGAGTTACAAGATTTGGAAAGAGAGGAAAGCTTAATCCAATATTTGTTGGTCCATTTGAGATTCTTGACCGAATAGGAAATGTATAGACTCGCATTACCCCCAAGTATGTCTCGTGTTCATAATATTTTTCACATATCTATGCTTCGTAATTATGTGAAATACCCGAACCATATTATTGCTTTAGAACCAGACGAGATAGCCGAAGATTTAACGTACGAAGAAGTACCTGTTAAGATCTTGGATAGGAAAGAGCATGTCCTACGCACGAAGGTTATACCACAAGTTAAGGTTTTATGGAGAAACCATGCTATTGAAGAAATGACCTGGGAGTTGGAATCAGAAATGAAAGCGAGGTATCCTCACCTTTTCGAAATACCAGGTACGTACGTCAATTTCGAGGACGAAATTTCATAAGGAGTGGAGGCTGTAAGACCCCAACTTATTATAAATAAAATCGAATTTCCTCTAATTATTATTGTGAATAATAAGGTGTTAAATTGATATAATATTTTGGTTATGGGTGAAATGTGCAAATTTTGCAAAATAAGCAAGTGGTTATAAAATAATCATTGTTGTCGGGGAATATTCGTTTGGTCGTGGAATATTCTTGTTGTCGAGGAATATTCGTACGACGGCGCAGTCATTAGTGGGCCCCATAACAGAATAACTATCGGATGAAGAAAACGACAAGTTTGAGTTTTTATAAATAACGGCGTAGTTATTCACAATTAACACTTTGTTGGAATATCCGTAATTGGTTAAAATAGAGTATGTCTGGCGTGGATGCACAATATTTTTTGAATTATTGATTCTTACGTAAGAAGGCACTACTCAATAATTGTTACAATAATTACCGCTCAATATTTTATTTTATTGATTTAATAATTGCTGTGTTGATATTTTATTTTATTGTTGTTTCAATAATTATCACTGCACAATATTTCCCATTATCGGATCAATAATTCATATTATTTGAATAATATTATTAGATAGCATTATTGGCAATGTCTAGAAAGTTCATCAAGGAGAGGTTTGGTCACTTAATTGCTTTCGCCATGAAGGAGAGAAATTCTTATTGAAAGCCCCTATTTCACAGGAACTACTTTGGTTGTCATAATTGTGATCCTGTAATATTATTTGTGAATAATTAATTATTAATTTATATTGTAAGGAAATATTTATTTTATATGGATATAAATGATGGATATATTTATTTTTATGTGGATAAAAATGAAGGAATTAATCTTTGAGGTGTTTTATCGATTATTTTGTTTGCAAGGAGGTATTAAAAATCATCCGTTTGTGGATTTCGGATATTTTATGTTTAGAATTTGGAAAAACTCAAAGCTACAAAGTTGTAGAGAATTCGATTTCAGGCAGAATGGACATAAAATTCATATTTTTCTGATAAACGAGCTATTTTCTGTGAATTACTGAAGTTTCAGAAAATAAAATGATTTTTATTAAATTATGGGGTGGGACCCACTTTGGTTGGTATTAATAACATGTGGGCTGCTGGAAATTTTCAGATTTGGCATGCTTGAATTTGTGTTTCAAGGTGTGCGTAAGAATTTTGTTTAAAATAATATTATTTTATTATTTTAGTCTCTATATGGCGTTTAAAGCATTTTCCTATAAATAGGCGCTTAAGTTAGAATTGAAAATCACACGAAACAAGTTTTCTTTCTCTCTAGATTATCGAGCGTATTTTTGTGAGTATTTAGATACTTTGAGAGTTCTTATTCAATCTAAGTTTACAAGACTATATCCCAAATTCAATCGTAAATACTATTATTTTGAGGTAAGGATGTTATTTTCTTCTTAAATGATATTATTTTCTTCAATATCATTATGCCAAAATATTGGTGAACGTTTTTATCAAATTTGGAACTTTTTGTGTCAGGGGTTACTATTCACGTATACTGGCCTTATTCACGTGATATCTGACCACTATTCAATTTAAAATGAAATTTTCTTCTTTTTGTCCAAGATGTCTATTATGGTTACTATCTTTGATTGTATCCATGTTTTGATCTTTATTTTTGAATTTTGCTTCAAAATTGGTTATTATGGAGTATTATTGATCTTGGATAAACCGTTATACTAATCCCTACTATTTGTCCTTATGTCTCAATCGGATTCGTTTTCTTTAAAATATTTTTCATCATCCTCGGTCTAAATGATGATATTCTTGAATATCTTTGGCACAGAGTGCAAAGATGAATGATTAATCGATTTATATCTTTGGCCCGTAGTGCAAGATGAGCAGTGTTGAGATGAACATGACTAACTCGTGATATGAATGAATATCTTTGGCTGTGAGTGCAAAGATGAATATTTGATTAAAGATGTATATTGATTCTTTATTACGAGGATAAAATATTGATAATGGACTTTTAAATCTTAGAAGATAGTAGAACTCATTCTCTACTTGACTCTTCTAATGGATTGTTGTTTCCGCTGCAGTTGTTGATCTAAAACTTGTTGTCTATTATATTTTATCATATTTTTCCCTGTTGAAAACTAATGATAATTTGTTGTATATTATCTTAGTCATAATATTCTTTACTGGGCTAGTTGAGCTCACCCTTTTCCTTTTTGTTCCATTTTTCTTTTCAAGAGGTGAGAACATAGCAGGATCTAGTCGGGGTATGGAGTGATGGTTCGAGAAAGATGTTTTAGCAGTCCTCACTATTTCTGTAAAATAGTGTTTGAATAAATTGTAATGAGGACTTAAAATAGTGTTTGTATTTAAACTCACAGTATGTGTTGTCGTATTTTGCACGACAATTGTATTATTGAAGTTGTAGGTTGTTTTATGTACCATGTATTTGGCGACTCAGAATGGGTGTTGTATACCTATTTTGGGGGCGTCGCATATATTTTCTGGGCTATAAAAGAAACTAAGATATCAGTGATGAATACAACACTTGAATCAATTATTGCACTCATATACTTGAAAAGCAAATTCATTATTTTCGGTGCAAAATTTCCAGCTACTGTGCAAATTATATTCATATTATTCTCAGCTATTTTCGTGAGCTTCATATTGGTGATATCTCTTTCTTTTACTACTTGATCATTGCATTCATTAGTTGGGCCTTGCATTGTTAAATTATTTATTTGCTTTGATCATTAGACCTCTATAATTGTAATCTTATATTTTTAGACTAAGTGTTGTCTAAAAGTTTTTAATCCGGGTGGATTAAGGTTTGTTTACAAACAGGTTCAAGGAAGCTTAGGTGCTTAAGGAGTGCATTGGTGCACAAGGAGCAAGTGTGCTCAAGTGAATTATTGTAATTCAATTTGATAGAATCAAGGGTTATTTAAAGAAATAAGGAGTCATTTTGGTATTGGAAAAGGAATTATTATAGAAAAAATCTTTGTGTTATTTTATTACTTGTTTTACTTTCTCAAGATAATTAATTTTCTTAATAATTAACATTTAAACATTTGTTTCATCTTGAGATATTTTGTTATCACCAAGTATTCTATTTGACTTATAAATTCACCAAGATATTTTCTTAAACAAAAATTCAATTCGGTAGACTACATTCATTCAGCAAGCTACATTCTTCAATACAATAGGCTATATTCAATAGTTAAAATTCAAAGTTTAAAAATTGGTCAGAGTTTATTACTACATTTATTCAACCCCTCCTTCTAAGTGTGTCTTATGTGAATTTCATTTGGTATCAAAGCAAGGCTCTACTTACTTGGTCTTAAAGGTGACTTGTAGGGAAAGATTCTGATATGGCACAGTTCGGGAACAACAATCAAGAAGGTCAATCAACCAATAGACCTCCTTTACTGTATGGAACAAAAAATTACAACTTCTGGAAATTCCGAATGAGGATCTACCTTAAAAGAGATCCTTGGGAATGGTGGGTTGTGGAGAACGGACCAGTTGTTTCACGAAGAGATGATGGGACACCAAAGATTCTGCTAGAAATGGATTCAACCGAGATCTACATGGTCTTCTATGATTCAAAGGCAATGAACACACTTCTTAGCGGCATGGTTCAATCCAAAATAGATAAAGTCTCTTCATGCAACACCTCCAAAGAAATGTAGGATACCTTAGTTGTGAGCCATGAAGGAACATCAAAAGTCTGAGAAGTTAAACTAAGCATGCCCATGCATGATTATGAAATGTTTAAACTCGAGAAAGATGAAACTATAAAGATGGCTCAAGCAAGGTTCCTTGTTCTTCTGAACTCATTAAAGCTACTGGACAAATCTATTCCACAAATTGAGATTAACCGTAAGTTACTTCGGCTATGCCCAAGAGGTTTGCTTCTAAAATCACTACTCTTCAAGATTCCTCTACTATATCTACTATGGATACATTAACCCTTTTTAGTGAACTTGAGGAATATGAACATCGGTTAAAGAGGTATGACGATGAGGACGAAACTCCTCGAAGATAGGTTTTAGCTCTTAATGCAGGAAATGAAGAAGAGCTTGATGATGATTCTGATGAAGAGATAGCCTTGATGACAAGGAGACTCAAAGGACTTCTTCAAAGAAAGAATAAACAAAAGAATATCTTCAACTCAAATAAAGGCAAAGGAAAGCAAACTGAGGAGACGTGCTTTGAATGTGGCCGTCCAGGGCACTTCAAGAAAGACTGTTTTCAACTAAAGAATAAAGGAAAAATAGGCTTCAAGGATAATAAGAGAAACAAGGCACTGATCACCTGGAGTGATGAAGAAGAATCTGAAGTTGAGGTCGACCCCAAGGATGAGATAGCTCAAGTATGCTTCATGGGAATAGAAGGTGAATCAAACGAGGTATCTAATTTTGAGTTTAATTCTTTGAAACAAGAAAATGATAAATTAAAAGAAAAGAATGCATATTTGAAAGACTTGGTAAATACATTAATGGGCGAAGTAGACTCTTTAATAGATGAAAAGAAAGATATTGAAACGGAATCTACATGTAAAGAAGAAAATGATTGCTAAAATTGATTATTTAGATAATTATAACAAAATACTTTTCAATAAGGTAAATTTTTTGAATAATGAAATCCAAAAATTGACTAATGAACTGAAAATGAGAGATGTGTGTATTGATGCATTTAGTGATAAATCGCCTATTAAAACCTCTCCTAATAACGAACTTCAAAAAGAAATAATTTCACTAAAATCATCTCTTGCTAAATTCGTTCATGGTGAAGAAAATTTAAATGTCATATTGGCTAAACAAAGACCTAGTTTTGAAAGACAAGGAATTGGTTATAGTTCTATGCTTAAAAAGGGTAATATTAAAATGCTAAAGTCAAAATCACGTTTTAGATTAAATTATTGTTCACCCTTTACAACGTGTAGAAATTGTGGCATTAAAGGTCATTTGGACATAAATTGCTTTAAGAAAAATAAGATTAAAAAGGTATGGGTTAAAAATGATGATTTACTCTTAACTAACATAAAAGGACCCAAAAGATGTGGGTACCAAAAGGATGAATTACTTTTTCTTGACAGTTTGTCTCAAGGCAAGGTTCCATCTCAAAATGGATTCTTGATAGTGGATGCTCACGTCACATGACCGTGACAAAACAAAGTTCGTGGAGCTAAAAATCAAGAAGAAAAATGGTACAGCTTACATTTGGAGATAATCGAACGAACTAATTGAGAAGGTAATTGGAAATGGTAAGGTAAATATTGATAATGTACATCTTGTTAATGGACTTGAATTTAATCTTATTAGTATCAGTCAATTAATAGATAATGGTCACCAAGTTAGTTTTGATAAAGAAAAATGCACTATTTCTCATAGTACTAACAATATTACTCTAGTTGCACAAAGAGAAGGAAATATATATACTATTGATTTTTAACTACAGGAAGAAGAATTATGTCTAGCATCTGTACAAGACGAGGCTAATTTGTGGCACAAGAGGATGAGACATGTTCACATGGATTTAATCAAGAAATTATCCTCAAAGAATCTAGTCAAAGGGTTGCCAAAAATAAAATATGAAAAGAAGGGAATTTGTGTTCCTTGTCAACTCGGGAAACAAGTAAGAACATCATTTACGGCAAAGAACATGGTATCAACCTCTTCTCCTTTACAACTACTTCATCTTGATCTATTTGGACCAGAAAGACATCCTAGTATAAATGGTAAGTTTTATGCATTTGTAATAATAGATGATTTCTCTAGATATACATGTGTATTATTTTTGAGAACTAAAGATGAAGCATTTAAGGAATTTGAGAAATTAATACGAAACTTGGAAACAAAATATAGCCTAAAACTTACAAGGATAAGAAGTGATCATGGTACTGAATTTCAAAAAGACTTTATAATATTTTGCGATCAAAAGGGAATAAGTCATGAATTTTCAGCTCCTAGAACCCCTCAACAGAATGGAGTTGTAGAAAGAAAGAATAGGACATTACAAGAAACAGCTAGAACTTTATTACAAGAAAGTAAACTTCCTAAAAAGTTTTGGGGTCAAGTCAGAAACACATCTTATTATGTTTTGAATAGAGTACTTATTCGTCCAATTATTTTGAAGACTCCTTATGAACTGTTAAATAATAAGATTCCTAATATTAGTTATTTCAATGTTTTTGGATCTAAATGTTTTATTCTAAATACTAGTGATAATCTAGGAAAATTTGATGCTAAATCTTATGAAGGAATTTTTATTGGATATTCACAGAATAGTAAAGCATATCGTGTATTTAACATTACCAAGTTGAGTGTTGAAGAATCTGTTCATATTCAATTTAATGAAACTCACAATGATCTTCCAAAAGAAAGAGATGAGGATGCAGGTACCTTGGAGATCTCAGTAAATCCAGCAAATCGGAAGAATCTATTCAGCAAACCAAATGAATAAATCCAGCAAGATAAATTGGAAAACTCACAAGGTGTAGAACAAGATACAACAGAAGAACTTGAAACAGATTTTCTTCAACAAGAAGAAGTGATACATGATGTACAAATGCCAAAAACTGTAAGATATCTCAAGAACCATCCACCAGAAAACATCATTTGAGATATAAACAAAGGAATCACTACAAGAAGAGGATTGCAAAATCAATGTGCTTTCTCAGCATTTCTATCCCAAGTTGAGCCAAAGAATGCTAAGGAAGTTATCCTAGATGAAAGCTGGCTAATGGCTATGCAGGAAGAACTTCAACAATTTGAACGATGCCAAGTCTGGGAACTTATGCCCCCTCCTAAAGATGTTTCTATTATTGGAACAAGGTGGGTCTTCAAGAACAAGCTTGATGAGCATGGAACTATCACTCGCAACAAAGCAAGGCTAGTAGCTCAAGGATACAGTCAACAAGAAGGGATAGACTATGAAGAAACTTACGCTCCAGTCGCCAGACTAGAGTCCATCCGCTTCTTGTTAGCATTCATATGTTACAAGAAGTTCACACTTTATCAAATGGACGTAAAAAGTGCCTTTCTCAATGGATACATCAATGAAGAGGTGTATGTAAAACAGTCTCCTGGATTTGAACATGAGAGGTATCCAAATCATGTCTACAAGCTAAAGAAAGCTCTTTATGGGCTAAAACAAGCTCCAAGGGCTTGGTACGACAGGTTGAGTAAGTACTTGCTTTCAAATGGTTTTATTAGAGGAAAAATTGATTCTACATTATTTATTAAACATGAAAATAAAGATATTATTATTGTACAAATATATGTAGATGACATAATTTTTGGTGCTACTAATAATTTTCTTTGTGAGTGGTTTTCTAAGTGCATGCACAAGGAGTTTGATATGAGTCTCATGGGAGAACTTAATTACTTTTTGGGACTCCAAATCAAACAAACAAAGAATGGTATGTACATCCATCAAACCAAATATACAAAAGAGCTTCTCAAAAGGTTTGGTTTTGAAGGATCTAATTCAAAGGATACACCAATGAGCACTTCAATAAAGCTTACGTCTGATGAAAAAGGTATAGATATGGAAGTAACTAAATATCGAGGTATGATTAGATGTTTATTATATTTAACTGCATCTAGACCAGATATTATGTATAGTGTTTGTTTATGTGCACGTTTTCAAGCAAAACCTAAAGAATCTCATTTACAAGCTGTTAAAAGGATTTTTAAATATTTAAGTGGTACAATCAATTTGGGATTATTTTATCCAATCTGCAATCATTTTGTACTAATGGGTTATTTAGATGCTGACTATGCAGGATGTCAAATTGATAGAAAGAGTACCAGTGGTGCTTGCACATTTTTAGGTCACAATCTTGTTACGTGGTATAGTAAAAAGCAAACCTCAGTTGCTTTATCAACAACTGAGGGTGAATATCTAGCTGCAGGGAGTTGTTGCTCTCAAATTTTATGGTTAAAACAAACTCTATGTGACTTTGATATTTTATGTGATAATGTGCCCATATCTTTGTGATAATTCTAGTCTTATAGATATTTCTAAAAATCCTGTGTTACATTCACGTACAAAGCATATAGAAGTCAGACATCATTTTCTAAGGGATAATGTTTCAAAAGGATTAATTAAATTAATTTTTATTCAAACAGAAAAATAATTGGCTGACATTTTTACTAAACCCTTAAGTGAAGAAAGGTTCTGCATGTTAAGAAGAGAACTTGGAATGTGTATGGTTTAATGTGATCACGTACTAAAATAGCTCATGCATAAAATATCTCATATTTACAGTATATCTGCATGTTAGTATTTTAAATGTGCTCTATCGATACACATTATCTTTCCATAACCAAAGATCAAAAGAGACGTATCAGACCAAAGGAGACGTATCTACCTTGGCATAATTTATGGTAACTAATTATGGGTTTTAAAATTTGAAAAGACAGGAGTTGAGAAGAGTTTAGTTTTTCAAGACGTCTTTTTCGATCTCTAACTCTTCTGTATTAAACACAGAATACTCACTCCTCTTTTTACACGCTTTCAGAGATTTCTTCTTTGAGACTTCTTCACTGTTCCTCGTTGTTTTACTTTCGCCAACGATAATGAAGACTTGAGCAAATAAGCGTTCCTCCGACATCACTATCAACGAAGGAAATCATCCACGATCTCCATATACCACACGTTCACCAAAGAAGTCCAAACGACAACCTCGCCAAACATCTGTTCGTGTTTCTTCTGACGAATCCGATGGTTCTAATTCAAGTTTTTCTTTCTTAAAGACTTCCCCACAATCTCGTGGTTCAGAGCCTCCTCCTTCTCGACCAGAATCGCCATCAAATCTGGTAAATCCTTTCTCTCTTACTTCTGATTTGCCAAATAATTTTTTTCGCGGTCAGAGTTTTGAAGCTCATTTCAAAACTTTTATTGCTACTAAACAGTTTGTTTATGAGAAAATCTTGGATCTGTTTTTTTTTCAAAATTCGTCTTTGAAAAAACTTTTCACTTTTTGTGGTATTTCTTCTATGTTATTTTCTCTCACAAGGGCATATCCTCGTTTGATACAATAATTTTACAAAAATTTAGAGTGTAATGGGGATTGTTATACGTCTTTTGTGAAGGGAAAGTCTCTGTTTTTCACTGTTGTTGATTTTGGGAGTATTTTTAATATTTCTTCATCTGGTCCCTGTCCATTCACTCTTAAGGGTGCTGCAAATATACCCTTTCCTCCTCTTGAACAACTTCAAACTGTGACGAACAACTCATCTCTCACAACTCTGTTTACTCCTAAAACTATTAATGTCTGTCCACTTGCATGCGTTTTGCACAAAATACTTAGGTATAATCTGTTTCCACGAATAGGTGGTGGCGCAGATTTTACTTACCAAGATTTGGTGTTTATTGCAATGATTTTAAAAGGTGTTCGCTTTAATTTTTCTCTTATGATGTTGTCCCACATATATAATGAGTTGTATTCGTCAAGTTAAGAAGTGTCTGCCTTATGGTTTGTTTTTGACAAAAATGTTTCAGCATTTTAACATCTGCCTTGATGATGAAATTGTGGTGTCTCACAATGAATTCATTGATTCTGCTAATCTAAAACAGTCCCATATTAATTTTGTTGATGGCTTGTTTGTTCGTAAAGTTCCTGATCCTATTCCTATTCCACCAAGTTCTATGTCTTCTGATTTACCTACTTCTTCTACTCATCCACCTTCATCAGTCTCCTCTCCAGAAGTAATTGATATGTTGTCTACAAATCTCAAAAATCAGGAGCTTATGCGTTCTGATATTCTTGATGTAAAACAAATGCTTTCGATTTTAGAAAACGAAAAACTGCCTATTCAGGCAAATGATTTAAATAAATGTTTTTCAAAAATTGAGGATGAGTTTATCGATTTACAAGCTGGTTTCGAGTTGCATACCATGGCTATGGTTGAATCTCTTCATCGCAAGATCAATAGAAACTCCTGTCAACTCAGCCACGAACTGAAGTTTGAAAGTCATCAGATTGGAGAGTTTGCTGATTTCACAGCTCATCGTATGAATGACGTTGGTAGATGGTTACACTTTGACATAATGATTTCTCCTGTTCCTGAGTGGCCTCGCTGTAATTGGATGGCCGAATATGTTGGAGATTTTCTTGATTTACCTCTACCCAATGAAACTTTTATTCCTTGACCTCCTAGGTTTGCGCATGATTTTTCTATGGAAGAAAAGCTTCATCGTCTTCTCCATCGTCCCTATTTTACTAACCGTCCTATGCATGTGATTCACATTGACGATATTGATATTTGATTGTGGATTTTTGGTAATGACAAAGGGGGAGACAATGCTGTTGGTTATGAAGACATGACATATTTTTATTTTTGTTACAAACGATTTGGTTGGAACCAATGTGTTTAAGTTTGTGTTTTGATGGGTTATTTTAAAACAATATGGCTGGAGCCAGTATTAAGATATTATGATTATTATTATGACTGCTATATTTTTTTTAGCTAACAAAAATTTGCAGGATTAATTATGTCTAAACAACAGGCATGGTGGGAATTAGTTTGAATCTTCTGAAAATTTTAATATGCATGAATTCAGGGGGAGTTATTTTTAATATGCATGAATTCAGTGGGAGTTATAATTTTTGGTGTTGTCATCATCAAAAAGGGGGAGAATGTTGGTTTGTTAATATTCTAACCTTTGTGTTTTGATGATGACTTGATTATGGGAACTAATTTGTTTATTGTGAAATTTCAGGATGTTGATAAAAGGGTTACTATTCAAGACTTTGAAGTTTTGTGTCTTAAGAAAAATATGTAAGGTCATTGTAAATATTCAATTTTTCGATACAAGGCTTTAGGACATTTTTGCATTAAAATGTGATTAAATATTTTTTGCATGTCTAAATGTTTATGCTAATTGTTATTACATGATTTATATTTTGTGTAAGACCCGAAATTTTTATAAATAAAGATGAATTTTTATTATTTTTTTTGAATATTATGGAATAAATTTGATATAATGTTATAGTTGTGGGTAATATTTATAAATTTTGCAAAGTAAGCAAGTTGTTATAAAATATTACGTTGGTGGGAGAATATTCTTTTTGTCGGGGAATATTAATACATGCGACGACTCAATCATTAATGGACCCCTGGCGGAAGTATTGTAAGTAGTTAGAAAAGCGACAAAATTATTTTCTATAAAAAATAACGGCGGAGGTGTTACTGTCAAAAACTGTTGAACTACCCGTAATAAAAAACGCGATGTCTGGCGTAGTTGTATAGTAGCACACGATATTGATTATTGATGCTTACGTGAGAAGTCACTTTCGGTATGCTCAATTATTTCTAGAGTAATTCTTTGCATCATATCTCTTATATTATTGATTCAATTATTGTCACGATTATCATACATATAATATGTTATAGTATTAAATTATTAATTGAGGCGACAAGTTATAAATGATTAATAATTGTTGAAAGATTAAATATGTGTTGATTAAAAATAAAATGATTTGTAGTAATATTTATTCAATCCTTGATGTATATAAAGAGTACATTATGAGAGCGTTTGTGGTAAGTTTGATTATTTTATGGGGGCCCATATATCATCATCTAAGAGTCCCTTCGTCGATAGTAATTACCTTTGTGAATAGTAATTACCTTTGTGAATAATAATTACCTTCGTCGATAGTATTTACCTTCGTCGATAGTAATTACCTTTGTGAATAGTAATTACCTTTGTGAATAAGTAATTACCTTCGTCGATAGTATTTACCTTCGTCGATAGTAATTACCTTTGTGAATAGTAATTACCTTTGTGAATAGTAATTACCTTCGTCGATAGTAATTACCTTTCAATTGATAGTAGTTGTCCCTTGATATTACGAGAGTTAAGCGCCTCTTGATTGTTCCAAAGGTTAATTACCCTTCACAAATAGTAGTTGTCTCTTGATATTACGAAGAGTCATTTTGACCCTTCGTTAAGACCAAAGCCACCCCTCGGTTTTCTATAAATAGAAAGCTCATTCCTTCATTATTTCTTACGAATTTATTGAAACTACAGAGAGAAACTATAGAGAGAAAGAAGAAAAGTATTCTTTCTTCACTTTTCCAATATTGGTTCTTCTAAGGTAAGGGATATTATTTGTTGTACCCGTAAAGGGTGTTATTCTTTCTTATTCATGAAGAGAACTTACATTATTCCATTCTTTATTATTCGGTTGGAATAACTTTGTATCTGTGGCATACCCTATACATAACTTTGTATACATGCATACCGTACCACATACTTGGTGAAATCCTTATGTTATTCCATTCTTATTTATTACATTGGAATAACTTTTGTATCTGTGGACTACCCTATACTTGGTGAAATCCTTATATTATTCCGTCTTTATTATTATTACATTGGAACATCACATGCGTGTGTTTTACACGGACTGGTTCCGCTCTTTATTATTATTACATTGGAACATCACATGCATGTGTTTTTTACACGGACTGTTCGGTTAAAATCTTTATTATTATTATTATTGGGAACATCACATGCATGCGTTTTACGTTGGACACAGTTCGTTTATTATTATTACATTGGAATAACTTTTGTCTCTTGATCTATCGCATGCATGGTGATTTCTTTTGTTATTCCATTCTTTATTATACCCAGGTTGGTTAAAACTTTGACTTATATACTCCATGAAATTAGTAGAATATCCTTGATATTTGTGTTTCATCCATATCTTTTTCATGGAAATATTCTTACGATCATTCTTGAATTTTACTCTAAAAGCGATTATCATGTTGACAATTTGGACTTTAATAATTCTGAATAAATTAATTAAATGAACTTGTTTTATTGAATTATTATGTCATTGTCATCATCCTCATGTTATATTATGTTATCTTTGGCTTACGTGCATAGATGAACTTAGTATGATTATGACCGAGGGATCATTCGGTATAATCATGGCTTGATATAAATGATGTGACAAAAGTCCTCGGTGGCACATGTAATGCGATGATGGATAGTTTTTGGTATGATTATGACCAGGGGTGATTCGGTATAGTCATGACCATTGATAATTTGATGAAAATCGTTGGCGTGGTATGCGGGGATGATTAGATATTGTGGTTTATTCATTAAAAGCGAGTCTTAGTGATAAAAATTGATGAAAACCTTTTAAAACCTAAAAGATAGTAGACTTTATTTTCTACTTGACTCTTTTAATGGATTGCATATTCATTGCTAGATTAAAGCTGGTTGTCTATTGTATTTTATCGGTTTAACATTGTTGAAGACTATTGATAATTTATTACGCATTATCTTAGTTATAATATTTCTTCTTGGGCTAGTTGAGCT